>JAQNCA010000001.1:16931656-16948901 GCA_029783725.1 Acanthurus tractus | reverse complement strand
GTGTTTATGGCTTTGTGATCAATGTTTTACTTATCAGTTTTAAGTTCTTGTTGCTATGTGTGTTATTTTGGTGTGTGCAACTTTGCTAGTACATCTTTTATCGGGATGATAGACTTGATTGCTAAATATAGTCCTATTTTGTTATTAGGAGAGAAAACAAAATAACACAAGCCATTAGTGATGATCATTTTATTTGTTGTTTTCTTTATTTACGTGTTTGTCGATTTGCCGATTTACATACATAGATTCCAAGCATCTGAAATATTCATTTCTTTTTCTTTATTTACGTGTTTGTCGATTTGTCGATTTGCATACATAGATTCCAAGCATCTGAAATATTCATTTTTTTTCAACTGTCTAGTATTGCATATTTTTTCAATACAAAAAGAAAGAATGAACGGCATCAGGCTAATTGGACCTCTGTTTTCTAAACCTGTACATCTTTGTGCGTGGTTCAAAAGCTACATTTACATATACAACTTGTGATGAAAAGTACATGT
Organism: Acanthurus tractus; assembly: GCA_029783725.1. Classification (NCBI taxonomy): domain Eukaryota; kingdom Metazoa; phylum Chordata; class Actinopteri; order Acanthuriformes; family Acanthuridae; genus Acanthurus; species Acanthurus tractus. Next base: position 16,948,401 of record JAQNCA010000001.1, on the reverse strand, counting down.
CAGTGCTTTACATGAGTTGATGATAATGAAGTAATATCTACACGTACCTGCACATTTATATAAAAATATTCCATTATTGACTAGCCTATCATCAAACTGTATAGTAAAATACCTGTTTGTGGTTAATTAAACAAGGAGAATACTTCCAAATGATAGTCATAAGTTCACAGTCTAAATACCATGTGGTCACATGCTTAAGAAAATAGAGGGCCTTCATATCTAATAAGCACAGAAGATCGTGTTCACGAGACTCAGGCAAAGCGCCACAGGGTGTAGGGAAGTTGTGAGACTGTGAGTTAAGACAGCAACCTCTGCTTAACAGTCAAGGGACAGCAACGGCAGGAAGCGGAGCGGGACTAAATTAGATGCTTTAATGTCTACTATATCCTCATCTGAACTTATTAGTAGCCAGGCAGACGCCATTGTATTTTTCATAAATAACCAAACATGCATTGGGTCACATTGGGTGAATAAAATTAACATCACCAGTGGTGAAAATGAGTTACTCATAAAACTGAAAGGAAATAAAACAGTCTGGTAAAATGTCATCCAAGACTCCAAATTTATAATACATCATACATACTGAGACCTGGTGACAGACAAAAATACTTTTAAAGCATGCTTAACTGAGGTTCTTTGCAAAAACTTTTTATTGATTAGTTGGAATGAAATGATACAGTGATGACTTAAGATGTTTAGATTACATGAATGTTTTTATAGCTGTCGCAATTTTATGAAAAATTGCTATTTACTGTTTTTTGGTTGTTATTTCCCAACAAAATGGATTACTTAATGCTGTCATTCCTGTATTCCAAAAACTCCTGTAACAAATCCCAATTATACTTTTAAAAGATATATGTGTTGTTTTTTCTTTAACTCTTGAGGATCAGCTAGGCTCCACGTGACGCAAATTTCTTCATCACAAGGTGTTCGCATAGGCCTAACCCTTGATGTAAACAGAACCACTGCCTGTCTACCACTGCAAAACAAAAGATTGGTGCCTTGCAAAAATGTTGCATCCTCTATGACAGCAAGTGAAATATCATTATTTTCTTAATAATCTTGAAACAAACAGTGATTCAGGAAAACGATTTACATACAAATTGATAATAAAGGTTATGTTATGCAGTCTGAATGAAAATGATATAAATCACAGTAAATATCTTAATGTTAAAAATAGTGTCCTCAAGATCAAGACAACCATGTTTGTTCTAAGTAGGAACAATATCACTTTTTGTTTTTTCTCGCTGAAAATTGGAACCAATGGTTGGATTATATTAGTTTACTTATAAGGGTAACTGAAGTGTGAATGCTTTATGCAGCATTTTTGATGTGTTGTAGGATGAAAAACATTTATAGCTCACATTTTCTACAGTCTTATGTTACACTAATCACAGCAACACTGCATATCACTTTCAGCTGTAAAGCTGCATGGCCAGGAATAGTTTTTTACAGCTCCAGACTGAGTTGTGGTATACATCTCACTGGGCTGTTTTTTTGCTCTTGTTGCCTTGTCACCATGTGCTATTCTAATGGAAAGGACATTTTGGGACAAGCTGTTAGGGTGCTGTATTCAGCTTTCATTATATAAACAAAGCACGGTACATGTGATGCTGATTTTTGTACCATTTTTTTTTAAGTTGATTACTTTTTTTTCACCAATTGGGAAAAAATGAATGGGATGATTAGTTACTTTTGTGTTTGTTTCTCTCCCACAATGTGGTGTGACTGCCTAAACCTGTTTGTCTTGTCACTTATTTCTATTATATCTGTGTTTTAAGACACTTTTGTCACTCAGTACTATTTGGACCTTGTAGATAGGTATCTAGTGTTTATTTTCTGAACAGTTTAATTTTGAGTGGGCAAGGGCCAAAAGTTCAGCCGTGAGCAATTAACAGCTCAAGTTTGCTGGAAAGGCTCTACAGCTTTGAGAGTAATGCAATGCCACAGGAGGAGCCTCATGGTTGACCAAGGGAGTATCTGGCTTCAGATGGTAATAATAGCAGCAGCCGCCATTCTTTTGTCTTTAAGAAAACAAAGGCTGTCTTCTTCAAGCTCTTGTATCAGAATTCTCTTGACCACTAAGTGATTGTATTCAAGCTACCAGGGAAATTAACTGATGACCAAGTTCAATTTAGTTTTAAATTTGATTTGGGTTTTGTATTACACTAGCTGGTATTTACATCTAGACATCTTGATTGCTCATTTTTTGAGAGTGGTCCAAGTGCAGACTTCCTTAGTCTAGGGACTCTGGCACCAGACAGTATGCTTTCCATCTCAAGACCAGCCAATTAACATCTCAATATTCCAGGCTTTGACAAATTACTCCAAGTACAAATATATTATTTAATCTGAAAGTCATTAGAAATTCTAGGCAGTGGCTCTGCAGCAGTGAAATTGATATTGCTAAATCACAGAGAAGAAGCATGCGGCATTGATTTGCCAATTGCATTGTTCATAACAAAACAATGTTCTGGTGCCTTTCCCATCAGTGGAGTTGCTGATAAAACCTGGACCCTTAACTGCTCCTGCCAAGTCAGTCTTACCCCCCTGTACTGATGACATGCACTTTGGCTGCCCGGCAAACAAATCAAAGCTTAACACAGTTTCTTTTTGAATGTTTCTTTAGTTTTCTCACAGTGGGCTTTCATTGGGATTTTCTGTTGCTTAAAGTTGAATGACTTTGCTCAGTGAGAGCTGAGAGTCTCATGTACTTGTGATGGCGCCTCTAGTGAATCCATTCTTCCTTGCTTATTTCTCACAGTGTTTACAAAACATTTTTTTGCACTATCTGTAATGTTGCACCCCAGCTAGGGCAGTCTGTCTTTCCAAATGGGCACGAACAGTTGACCTTTTTGTTTCTTTGGAGCGGAAGTAACAGCATCCATGGTTTCCGTGACTGTGGACACTTCAGACTCTATCTCAGATTCATTGTTATCATTGTGATTAGACCTGGCTGGTTCAGGAAACATTTGACAAGGTTGTTGGGTCCTGTCTTTGCTCCTCACTGTTTCCTGTTATGGTGGTGAGTTGTTTAATCTGTTGCAGGCTTTATGGTGTTTCATCCTAGTGTGCACTTTATAAGTGAAGCAACAATTTAGGAAAAGCTTGAGCCAACTACCAGTACATAAATAGTAGCTATATGGAGTATAAAATGACTGTAGGCTTTTAAGACTCACCAACTAGGACACTTATTTGTAGGTGTGCCCATGAAGCCATTTTCCATTTCCTCATGAAGCTCTCAGCTCTGTTTTTAATCATGATCAAGGTAGTTGCCCTTTTTAACCATGTTTAAAGTAATTTGATAAAATGTTTCTAACAGAGGAGATGGTAAACAGTGCCACTAAACAGTTACCCAGGGTGTGATTGAGCATAGAACTGTCAAGGGAAAAGGCTGACCTTATCTGGCTGCTATGAATAAAGACAAAAGCGTGGCTTGCAGCGTTAGTGTTATCACAACACAAGTGTGTTTTTCACCAATGATATTTATTTTAGAAGCCTGTGTGTCCTTTTTAAACTGGTTTTTCGAAAGGTACTTTTTGAATGAGCTGGGGAAATGAGATTTGAAGGTGCTTTGTACACAGCACTCAGATAAGTCAAAATTTGTTTTTTAAGCAGGTGAAAATGATTCTGTAAATGTGCTATTTATTGATTAATGTATAGAAGCTTTTAGGGACAAGCTGCTTGCATCTCAATAAATTTGCCCCAGAATGAAAGAAGTTCATAGGCTCCAGTGTGGTACACAACCGGTGTCTGATAAGGCCACTGAGCCAATTTTCAAATTTTGATTTTACGGATGGTCAGGATAATGAAAATTATGCTAGTACATCACACTTTTTTCATGCGTGAACTTGAGCTTTACAATATTTCAGCGTCATTGGATGTTCTTCATGAGTGTGAAGTGCTTTATACTCCTACACACGTGTACACACAAACACGTATGATTGGGGGAGAGGGAAAAATAAACAATGTCTTAAGTAATTGAAAACGTGGGCCTGATGATGCTTGGCGACTTTATTTTTCTCTCATTGTCAGTCTCTTATCCTATCTACCTCTCTATTGGTTGCCTAGAGACCCACAGTAGGATGCATGAAAATGGCAGGAAAAGGTCAGGCAAACCTTTGAGAAGTTAGTCATCCACTGTGTGGAGGTGGTATTGGGATTGCAGTGGATAGGGCAGAATGGTGAAGGTGCTCTCAAGCACTACACTACAACATATTTTTTCACCTCGATCCATTTGACATATGCGGTTTTGGTAGACAAGTGGATTGATGTCAGTGGGGCCCTGCCAGTTGTGAGGTCATCAAGTAGGAGTAATTGGAGTAACATCATTTGATTGGTTGTGTCTGTCAGTTCTTTCGACTAACTTAAACTAACCCTTAATCTTAAGCAAACAAAGACAGGAAAACACTCTGGGAGCACAAGATTTGTCTTTGGTTTTTTAACTGATGATGTAACCTCCAGATAGTATTTCTATTGCACAAAAAAGTTGTTCAATATTCAAGTTACCTATGAGTGTGCTGCATCACATTAGCAACAGTTCTTATGCATTGTTTATTAAAATGGGCACCATTTCATGCAACAAGCTTCCTTCATAGAGAATCCAAACAACTGACTTGTTGCTTTTTCTCTTTTTCTGCAGGTATGGCCTCACAAGTCTTGGTCTACCCACCACACATTTATCAAACCCAGACAAGTGCCTTTAGCAGTGTGAAGAAACTCAAAATTGAGCCCAGCAGCTGTGTGTACCATGAGAGGGTACACCCGCGGACTTATTTGAACAGCAGAACCCTTGGCATTGTGCACCCAACAAAACAAGCCCACTCGTTCCTAAGCCGAGACTTGGCAGTGGGCGTGAAAGTACGTGGACGACAAGAGTACCCAGTGCAGACGGTGGTGGTTCGTGGAGTACAGAGACAGCAGCCGGTTCGAGGAGGAGGAGGAGGAGGAGGAGGGGGAGGAGGGGGAGGAGGAGGGGGAGGAGGAGGAGGAGGAGGTCCAGGTCCAGGCCCAGGTCCAGGTCCAGGTCCAGGCCCAGGTCCAGGTCCAGGTCCAGCTGCGACCGAGCAGCGACAGGACCCAAGGGTTGTCCACTCACAGGACAAGGAGCAGCAGCAGACGGATACAGCAAGTGGGGGCAGCAGTGGAGCGACAGGGGCAGGAGGAGGGGGAAGGGGAGAGGGCTGCAGTGGAGGAGGTGAGGGAGGTGGAGAGGAGGACGGTGACAGAGAAGAGAACTGTGGAGGTTTGAACTCAGCTGACAGCTCTCAGCGATGTGGGCTGAAACGTAAAAGTGAGGAGCTGGATAACAGAGGGAGCACCATGCAGATTGTGGAGGAACTGTCAATGTTGCCTGCGATGTTGCAAACAACGACTGCAGGGAATGCAGCTATGACTGCGCCTGCAGCCGTGGGGGCTGGAGGTGGGCCTTCTAAACAGGGTGTAGGGCATGGGGCTGTAGGTGCAGCAGGAGGGACAGGAGGAGGGGATGGGGACTATCAGGTAGTACAGCATGAAGTCCTGTGTTCTATGAAGAATACTTATGAAGTGCTGGATTTCTTGGGACGTGGCACATTTGGCCAGGTTGTTAAGTGCTGGAAGAGGGGCACAGGTGAGGTGGTGGCTGTGAAGATCCTGAAGAACCACCCCTCGTATGCACGGCAGGGTCAGATCGAAGTCGGCATTCTTGCTCGTCTGAGTGGAGAAAATGCTGATGAGCACAACCTGGTGCGAGCATTTGAATGCTTCCAGCACCGCAGCCACACCTGCCTGGTGTTCGAGATGCTTGAGCAGAACCTGTACGATTTCCTGAAGCAGAATAAGTTCAGTCCACTGCCTCTGAAAGTAATCAGACCTGTGCTACAGCAGGTAGCTACAGCACTGAAAAAGCTGAAGAGCATGGGTCTGATTCATGCAGATCTCAAGCCGGAGAACATAATGCTGGTGGACCCAGTGAGACAGCCCTATAGGGTGAAGGTGATAGACTTTGGCTCAGCTAGTCATGTGTCCAAAGCAGTGTGCTCCACGTACCTCCAGTCTCGGTACTATAGGTGAGTACAAAAAAGGTCAAAGAAAGTTTTGAACATATTTTTGCAAGGGAGTTCTGAGTCCAGACTGATTTTGACAGTCTCTGTCAGTATACAGACTGCCAAAGTTAGGTTTAAAAATGTCCTTCCTCTAGCAAAACAAGGAAATGTCTCCCATACTGCACAACATCCTGTCCATTTAGAAGCCACATACCGCAGACTCTAAAAAAACGTCACCCTTACTGACAGACAACAGGCTTCCTACTGCCTGGAAGTGTTTCATTGACTATCTGGGTGTTCTAGCACCAAGAGGAAGCCGGCTTTGCCTAAGAGGTTGAAAATATTTACAAAGAGTATGTTATGATGTATGTAGAAAGGTTAAGAGAGAAATTGCCTTTCTAAACATGAGTGTATCGTTACAGGCATGACATGCTAGCAAGTAGAATATTTAATATCAAATCTAGCGGGCTGCCTTTGCTTGTAATGGTGGCAAAACTGGCAAGACAAACTACCTTTGGCAGTATTTTATGAGTGCTTTGGTTTGAATAAAAAAACAGGTCTGAAATGGTATCAGCAGTTGTGTAAATGGCAGGAGTGACCTAGTTCACTGTTTGGTTTGTACCTTCCTTTGTTTGCATAGAGACTCAAAGATAAGAAAATTTAAAGTAACCTATTTTGCCCTTTCATGACAGTAATATTCTTGGGGTTTGTACATTTAGGTGCAGGCTTGTATGTTTTTTTATGTTTTCTAAGAGTGGGTTTTGGTACGATGAATAGGTGTGAAGGGGAAATTAGACAAGAGCTGGTTTTTTTTCTTACATGGTGATATGAATAGTTGAATTGCCACATCTTTCTAGTTTAATCAGAAAAAATATGGCATGGCACTTCACTGGTCCTGCAGAGTTTACCTTGTAAATTTTATGTGAGAAGGGAATCTTCTTTTTACCAAGATGCTTTCATAATTAATCCTAGCAACAAAGATTTTGAGCTCTTTATGGCAATGGATGCTAGGCACACAGGTGGCATGACTAATGGCCGTTTGAATAGAAAGCATAACAGCTGGTGCATATAAGAGTTAGTGGTTTAACCAGTTCATATTATATCCGACTACCTTGCCTCCTCATACCTTCCTCTGACCCTTTTCCAAGACATAGGGAATAAGCTTTGACAGTCAGTATTTGCCCAGTGCACAAAAAGTTGCATACGTACAGAATATCTGCATTGTGCTTTCCCTCTGCGACGAGGATACAGTGAAAAGGCAAGCCATCTCACAGGTTAGGCGTGCTGCATTGAGGTAGCAGAAAATGTCACAATCAGGCAAATCTATCAGTGGTTATAAACAGATCTTGTCCACACTGGCTGCATTTCAGCCTTCTACTAAACTAATGCATATGCTTGCCTTTAAAACAGCGCACCTGTCACCACTGGCCCATAATGACTCATGCTTCACTTGCGCTTTGCTCACATTTCACATGCATAACTGTAACCTTAAATGTCTTTTTGTAGTTTGAGACCATAGAATCGAGTTTATTTGCACCTATTTTGCAAGAGATGTATATATATATTAAGGCAAAATCTCTGCCACAAGTGCTATGAATGTGATGATATAAAATGTATAAGTTATGCAGTTATTTGCATTACTATACATTACTACTGATTATACCACATTATACTCAAGAGAACAAGATAAATGAAGAACAAAATACCACAATAGTGGTGAGGTAGTGGCCTGAAGATATTATTAAACTAAATTATTAATAGAAAATGTAATAGAGCCTCTGTAAGTCATAAATTTTTTTTGTCAAGGAAAATGAACATATTGATATTTTTTATTGAAGCTTAGTTGCATTGTGGTTTGGAGAAATGCTACTTTTACTAAAAACATGGTCTGATTCACTGGTGTTACAGATCCATTCTAGCAGGCCACCTTAGCCATAAAAGTAAAGCAGCACTCATCTCTGTCTGCCATGCCAGTGGATCATTCTTAATGATTACATCCCATAGTAGCTATGGTTGAATCTCTGTATCAGCCTGATGATAGTCATACATGTAGTTTGCGTTTTTTCTGAGAAAAGACTTTTTGATGCACTTGTGTCATATTGCCTCTCATGATCAATTTGTTCCTTCTCCACTGTCTCAAACTTTTTTGTACCTTGTCCTCCCACACTACAAGCATCTCATCCAAAACAATCAAAAAGGCAACTGTATATTAATTTCATAGTGTTAACATAAAAAAATCTAGCATTAAATTGTATGTGTGAGAAAATCTGATAGCTCTCAGGTTATATTCAGTTTCTAAGAGTTATTGTCAACAGGCATTGACCAGAATGCCTCTGAATGCAATTTGTTGGACTGATAGCCAATCAGAGCAACAATATATATGATTTTGCTCTCTGTAACACATGCAAGTTGAGACTGTACTTTGTCCAATTTCGAACAGGAAAAAAACATGTCCAGTAACAGATGTTCTTAAACTAGACAATCAATACAGTAAAATGTATGTCTTAAAAGATTAAAGGTGGAAAATAGGCAATTCAGTGTTCTTGTTTCCTATTCAATCAACAGTGCGTAGTTTGAAGTTACAGCTCAGATTTGTGAGTCTGATAAGTGGAGCAGCACAGACTTGCAGGCTGAACACAATTGCAAAGACTTGCAACCAAGACAGGGAAACGTGGCATCGGCTGTTCAATGCTGCTCTGTCAGTCAGTGCACCAAGCCCACCTGTATTAGATAAATGGTAGTGATTGGTCTGACAAAGGCCAGGATGGATGGAAATCTGTCTGAATGGGAAGAGGTCCAAACCAATCTGCTATAGCCAATAAACCCCGAGCTTGGTGGATTTGTCTGGTTCCATTGTGCAAATAAGTCATTTCTAATATTTATAACCTACCATGAAAATAGAAGAGGCATACTGATCTACTGGCAATGGCAAAGGCATGAATTGCCTATCCCTTGTTGATTTCCTCATGTTTAAAACATGGAATGTAAACAGTAGTTAATTTTAGCACAAAAGTGGCTTTAGACACAATACTGTAGTTTGTATTTAACATGAACCTTGCAACATGTGCTGTCTCTGTCCTAAGCATACACTATTAGGAATGTCTGCATATAATGTTTTCTGCTCACAATTTCGGCTTGTTGCTATATGGCAAGAATATCTTAGTGAAGATCTTATGGAGTGAGGATAACGTTATTGATTTTCTGTATAGATCAATAGTGCTTTTGTCATAAATTTGGGATTGTGAGGCTGAGAAAAATTAATGAGCCATATTCAGGGCAGTGTTAGGCTGTTATAATGAGAGACATTTACATGATATTTGAATAATTCCCATTGCCTGTTCACTGAGCCAGTAAAGCGATATGCTCAACAGGGAATTAAAATACTGTTGATGAAAACAGATAATATGATGTATATCTTAATTTGCATTTACTGTAGTTTTTCTTATCAAAATGAAAATGAGAAGACAGCGCTGGCTCTGACCCACTCTACTGCTGTAGTTTTATGAATGCACTGGACAGAACACTTCCTCACATGAATCAATGAATCATTTTTTAGAATATAATATTGTTTCAAGCATACTTAAAGTATTTCAGGAAGTTTCTCAGAAATAAAACAGTTGGGTATTGTTTTTGACTGGGGGGAAGTGAACAGTACGGCTGCTTCAGCTCTGCTGGTCAGTCTGTCAGTCAGCTTTTGCTATGAGCCACATGCATTTGAACACTAGGTGTGACATTATGTCATGACTCATAGGTCAACCATGTGCCATCTTGCTTGGGTTTATTGCAGTTGCCACCTTTGGGCACAAACTTTGGTTATCACCTACTGGCTCAGTAAAAGGATGCCAGAGATCAGGGATGCTGGCACCACTTTCCACATATCAGTATAATGAAGATGACATGAAAAAAAATATACAGCCCTACAAATTTCACTACTTATCACGCACACTTGATAGGGTTTTTGTGGAGGTTTGATCGGTTTGTGGAGGTTTGTCGGATTGTTGATGCAAGTGCACAGCGATTTGTAACATGCCTATATCTTGCCATATTGCCCAAAAATGCTTGTTACAGGCAGTGACCAGAAGCTTACTTTCCTTAGATTTATTGTTGACCTCAGTATATACTTCATCATTTAATATTATTGTTGAAAATAGTATAGTATAATATAGTTGATTTGATGGTCCCATTAGGGCAAGGTTGTTTTGATTACAAGACACCAATAAAAGGAATAACTTGTAATTGCTGTTGTTTTTACCCCTGGCAGTGAGAAGTATACAAAGCATACTGTGAGGGAACAGCGTTGCTGAGGCTAAGAGTGAAGGGTTGCTTAAAATAGCTCATGGGATGCTGGCCAGTGGGCTTTGACTTCTATAGATGGTGAAGCACATAGGCAGCCAGAATGAAATAAGGACAGCTTGAAATACTAGAGAGCTCTCACTTACTTGTTCAAGGTCAACCAGCTCTGATGTCAGCTGTTTTGATTTTTAATTTACAGGGGATGGCCGATAGCTCAGATCTATCAGCCACTCTGTCCAAAAAACTCAATAAATATACCAGCCACTTCTACAGTTTACAAGCATTTGACTAGTGGCCACTTGTTTATTGCCTTTCAGGTTTGTAGCTTAGTTAGAGCTCTCAAAACTCACTTGTCTTTAAGTGGCTGTTTTCCAAACATAGTTCATTTTAGAACAAAACTTGAATTTATTACATTAGGTTTGGTTTGGCATTGGTTTTGTGATTACATTGAAGTTTTTTATTTTGATGCAAGTTATTTTATATATATATGTTTCTCAGTGATGATTTTTTACTAATACAAAAGTCTTCAGTCATGTTTTCTATCAACCAAGGAGCATCTTAAAAACCCATTCTTTTTTCTTTTGTACCGAACTAATGATAATGACACATGCTCTCACATAATCTCCAATAAAATATTTATAATCAGCGTAATCCTTGAAAGTTGCCTGTTTCCACTTAAAACTTACACAGAAAGTTTACACATTTTTTGACATGTTGAACTGAGACACCAGCAGATTCTGTAAACTTAAAAAAAAACTAACAAGCAAACAAAAAAAATAAATCTCAGTCGACCTGTTCTAGTAAAAACAAACTTTTGTAAACACTGGCTCTGTGTTAGCACATTGAAAGGTTAACATCTGTGAAACGTGTTAAAGGCCATGTATCCTTAATCTAAGGTCTCGGCAGATCAGGGTGCAAGTGCCACCAGCCGCCTTTGTTTCACTGCCTCTGTGTTCCACTGAATAATGCAGAGTGCTCCGAGAGTGTGTGGAATTACAGTTCCTGGAAGAGATGTGTGATAAAGCTGTATTCTCCTATCATGGAAGAGCCACCATGTTGTCAGTTTATCTTTGTGGCAGAGTTTGTTCCAACCGCAGTGCAGCCCAAGTGAGTTTATTCATTAGAACAAGCTAACTCAAAGGCCTGCGTAAGCATGTAGAATCATTAACCCCCCTCCCTGTGTGTAGCCACCCTTATTTGTTGTTCTCTCCGTGAGCTGGTAGGATACCACTTTGCACCTGGTTCCTCCCTGTGAGGACAGAGCAGGGAGGATCAGAGCACTATTTCTGGATGATGAAATAATGTCATGAATAAGATATACAGAGGCGATAATTTCTCTATTCTGCCTTGGCCTTCACTGCAAAGAACAAGACTGATGTTGGCGTGTTTTTTTTACCCCCAGGTTAACTGAGTTCAAATTTAGCACCTGGATTCTGCCAAACGCTAGTAAAAATGTATGTTTCTAAAAAAAAATGTGGTCAACTGTCATTGGCTGGTTGTTGTAACTACAAAAATCTTAATCCACTTGTTATCACTACAAACAGAAGTTGATTGACCACTTCATAGGGTAGAGACTATACCAAGGCCAAACAGTGAGTGCTGTAGAAGCCCCTGAGTGTGAGATACATTTTCAACATACAATTTTTTTTCTTAACATTTGTAAGTAAAACTAAGCTATTACAGGTGTATCAAAGCACATCTACTCTTTTTACTTGCTTAAAAAGATCTAAATTTGTGATTTTCAATCTTCATATGCAGCCAACTACCATCGCTTTTGTTTGGTGGACTGATGGGAGATTTGGACATTGCATAAATTCAGCCATAGGCTCCATTTCTGGCACTCAAATTGAAGCACATATATGGGATTGAGATAAGGAATCTCTTTCCAATGTTGGTGACCAGCAGTCATATCAGAATGGTAAGTGTAGTCAGCATCTATTGTTAGTTAGCTTGTAACTGGCAGTGGCTGACACGGTGTTTGTGATTGTGCTTATGCTAGCTCTCACTCTCTGTACAGACATGCCACTCTTCGCTGGAGGTCTCTTTTTAATTTAGGACAGTGTGCAAATATGGCAACCTCAACAGAGAAGAGAGCCATTGGCATACATGAAACTACACATTTAAACTTTAATTTTAGCTTTTTCAGTTAGCTTGTTGTTAAAAACCAATTTCTGCTGTTTCTAACAACTGGAGATAGAACTTGACTTACTATCTCTAAATTAGTAATTAGTAGTTAATTGAATATTTGAATTTTTAACCATGCCTTGACGTGGAATATTAGTATAAAAGACCCAAACTGTGAGTTCCTCTGGGCCACTGGATCAACAGTTTCATGCACACATGTACTGTGTTTTGGAAGCTTGCCATGCATCTTTTTTGTGTTGGTTCAAATAACCTGGCCTCTTTGTGTGACAGACAAATAGGAAAAGAAGAGATTGTTGGAGAAAGGGAAGCAGCTGTTAACTGAAGAAGCTAACTGTTGAACTTACTGACTGAGGAAAGGCTTGTTTTCATTGCTCAGACTATCCACAAAAGAGCAGTAAAATATAAAAGAAGGAAATTTGAGGTAGTGAGGAGAAAAATGTGGAACCAAATTTAACCAGTCCTCCTGCCTTTTTTTTCCTTCTGTCAATTGTTGTTGAATATCATATCTGCATTGTGGGTGTGTTACACTTGGCACAGTGATGTGCCCGTGCTGGCCTGCTGTTACTGCTGTGCTCAGCATTGTGCATGCGGGTTTGTTAGTGATTGTTTCCATTAAAGAGATTTTGACTGCCAGTGCATAGTTTTTGGTTCTCAGTCAGGCCTCGTTCTGAAGTGACCTCACCAAAACAAAATAATTCGCTATGTCTGTATCTGTTCAAAAGTTATTAAAAGTGCAAGTCATTGAAAAAAAAAAAAAAAAAAAAAATAACAGAGTATTCACAAGAGTATTTTCAAGCTATGAGCGTCTTTAAAATTCTATGATATACAGTGATAGAAAGGTTGAAACCCTAGAAGTGAGCTGTGAAGATTTTTTGAAAAGAGTGTATGACAAGGCTGCTAGCAGGTGCAGAAAGCTCTTTGAAGATGTCTCTTTTCCCCTCTTCTGCCTCTAGAGGTATTTTTCACCAATAACCCATGAGGCTCTGTGGATACCTTTGAACACAGTGATATTCTAGACAACTCATGTCTCTCTCAGTTATTCATTCCCAACCTTTGAACACTGCAGTAGTATCAGTCAACAGACCTGATATGCCTCCTTTTGTCTTGTGACTGGGAAAAAATGTTCAGGTTTGCACAAAAATACATGTGTAGCACATTAAGGGCAAAACCACTGTATTTAACAAACGGTAAAAAATGTATTTGTGACATTCCACCTCCTCCTCATGGACTCAATATACCATTTCCATTACTTTTGCAATACTTAAAGGTATTATGTCCCTGTGGAAACTGTACCTTTATGTTTGCATGTTCTTGCAACTTAAATTGGTTGTATCACTGCATGTATAGTTGCACCTATTTATTATCAGGTCATGGCATCTGATAATGGCAGTTTTGTCTGTATTTTAAACATTTTTATCTAAAAGGTGCTTATGAGCAAATATTCACCAGGTGTATTGTGCTATCATTTGACTACAGATTCATTTATTATCCATACCCACTGACTCCTGTTAAGTTTCACATTTGAAGTGTATGCATGAATCCTGCAAGAGGCACGCATGGCCTTACTCATCTTTTCGTTGTGTCCATTTCCTTTAGAGGTGTTGCACGTGGCAGGGAACAGTCATGAGGCTTTTGCTCTTCTCGCATTCAATGGCCCCTCAGCTTGTACGTCATATCCTAAGGGTGGAAAATAGATTTGGTTTCACCAGAGGGCAGTGAGGCTTGAATTGTGTTGAAAGGATGGGGGGCAACCATGGCAACATCAACTCATCTCCGCCAAACCAACAGAGAGAAACCTGCTTTCTGTTCATCTCTCTATTTTCACTCTGTAATTTTACAAGTTGTACTGCTGATGTGCATTCAGCGGGTGAGGGTAACAACAAAAGGATATAGAGAGACTAACATAATTTATCTTCTCTGTACCCAGAGGCACTTTGTAGAATCTTTGAGGGAATCTGACAAAGCACTAAACAAATGAGGAGCAGCTTAAGACTAAGTGACTCCATGAATACCCCATCCCTTCTTTTTCTGGATCTCTTTCTTGGCTATTTTCCTAAAAATAGAACTATTTTAGTTTTTTTTGTGACTTCCTAAGCGTACACTGGCATCATTATTTTAGTTGATGCATTTCTTCAAAGTTGTTCGATTTAGAAAATAGCCCAGAGCAAGCTTAAAAGTGTTTCATATGCTGCAAGAAATTAAATGGACAGTCCCCATAATGGCACATTGTTCATCGGAAAGATAAGAATGCTGTATCCCTGGAAATGCCTTAATGCTGAATGTTTTCACAGTTTCTTTGATTACTTTGACTTCAAAAGGTGGGGTACGATTGTTAATAAGTTTTAGTTTTGTTTTTGCTAGTAAAGAATGTCAAAAACTTATGTAAACAAAATCAGAATTGTGTCAAATCAGATATGTCATTATATTAAATACTTAAGCAAAAGTAATGGCTGCTTGACAAAACCATCAAGTAGATTTATGATGTACAAAGACCTGAAAAAGTTTGTGGGGATAGCTATGTTACTTTTAGTACATGAGCTTTGACTTTGTAGTATTAGATTTTTTGGCTAAAGTTTTCTCACAAGAATTATACAAATCAATATAAATTTCCCTCAAATCGGACAATAATTTTACTGGCATCAATAATTACAGTGCATCTTAGTTCTAATTCCACTCATTTTCAATGACTCATTTTCATGTCTGGTGAGTTATAACTCCAAAGTTGATTGGCAGCTGTTGATGGGCATTGGCTGTTGTAGGGGAGTAGATGTCTGGATACAGGGTAGTCTTTGACTGCAGGTAACCCAGGTATTGATGCATTGTAGTGCTACTGAAGCTTTACTGATGAGGCTGTATATCCCTGTTCTTGCCTTGTGTCCTGATTAATGCAAGGATGTGTTGACATGTAGCGTCTCTGTTCTCAATCCTGCCGGGAAACCCTGTTCCTTATAAATAGGACATTCCTGTGAGGCTAAAATGGTTGGCATAACTGCCTGGTAGGTTTTCTGCTGCTGTGTTGCCTACTGCACCATCTGTTGCAGGCATTTGTTTTGACCATGTGATAAATTTGTCTAAAACTTTTTTTCAGCGGGTCTTAAGTTTGCTATTACTAGCCATATGTCTAACACTATTCAGTCCCATATGGTTCCAGATACGTCAGTAGTTATTTGTCGGATTACTTTAAATATGTTCAGTATGAAAGAGCAGGATTACCTTAGCTGGTATGTCCAGTTGGTTGGAAAAGGAATTTGAAAATGTGACTTGAGCTTACAGTCTTGGAATCTCATCCTTGTCCTTCCTTAATCTGCCAGATTCATTCACATTCTTGTGACTTTTAAAGAAGGGCTGCAGCACCTTCTAAAACCAGGTGTTATAAAAACCACCTGCACATCACAGCATAATTTTCCCTATTTTCTGATTGAGACTCGTAGACATTCTTTTCAAAGACATACATCTAACTTTTTAATAGGTATATACTATTTGTCTGTGTGGCAGAAAGTTCTATTTTATTTATTTAAAATGAGCTGAGATTCTACAGAAAGACTTGTGTCAGAGAAAAGAGCTCAGGCTTCATTGTGCTATCATTTCACTGTCACAGTTTATAGGTTTTCTGGTGTGCCCTAAACACAGAGTTTGTCAACATGTCTTACCTTTATTAGTGATGACAAGCCTTCGTCACCACGAGTGCTGTTATGAAGTCAGTTGTAAAACTGAGCCAGCATGCAGGCTGTAGAGTTAGTGTCTTTGCTTTTTACTTCTTATCAACCCTGAGAAGATACATCGGCTTGTCTAAGGTCTAACGATAATCCTAGCCTGGCTGGCCTGCTAACCCACTGACTCAGCCTCCTGACACTTAACAACTCTGGTACATGCACAACACTTGCTTAAAAGTCACTTGGCACCATTACACATGTAACACACACTCTTTTCTGATAATGGATATTTATTTGCTCAAGATATCACAACTGGCCTACAGAGCCAAATAGCAAAAACATACAGAAAACGAGGAAAGTGGTTTTAAGGTGTGTCAGGTGGCAAACTGACTATATAGCTCATATAAAAAGTGAAAAAATTGAATCCTATAGGATACAAGCCGGTTTTCTTGAGCAGATTGACAGTTAACCCTTGCAATATTTATCCATCAGAAAATTTATGCAGGTTAACGAAAAGGTTATTTTTACTTGTACTAGCGCAAAAGTCTCTTGTCATGGTGAAAATACCAATACTTAACCTCTTTTATTTATTTGTTTATTTATTTAATGAAAAAGTCACATTTATTGT
>JAQNCA010000001.1:16920265-16931556 GCA_029783725.1 Acanthurus tractus | reverse complement strand
AATTAGTGGTACATAACAATTTTTCCTGGTTATTGATACATTTCAAGTTGACCAGTAGGGCAAGGAAACTTCTGTGTGCTCAAAAAAAATCCAAGTTGATAAGCCTTATTGTTGAGCCTTGAGCCGTTTGTGTAAAAATCTAAGACATTTAAGGGCATTTATTTATTTTTCACAAACACTTTGGAACTAGATTATAGCCATTCAATATATTTGTGTAGCATGTTATTAATGTGTTATTCAAAGCTAAACAGTTGTGTGTTTTGTCTGTTCCACAGGGCTCCAGAGATTATTTTGGGATTGCCATTTTGTGAAGCCATAGACATGTGGTCCCTGGGCTGTGTGATAGCTGAACTTTTTCTGGGCTGGCCCCTCTACCCTGGGGCCCTGGAGTACGACCAGGTGAACAACTATCCTTGCACCACTCACTTTTTAGCTCCCACTGTCTCTTCATTTTTAGGGGAATTTGTGCTTTTCAATCCTCCATGTGTGATCCCTGCTGTCCTCGCCTTCTGCTATATATGCAACATACTACAGCATCTACGACTCCTACTTTGAAGTGACTCAGTCTCTCCTTTCTGAACCATCTCCACATGGAAAATTTTACCCCATCTACAGCCTTTTTCTTCTGTGGTTCAACACCTGCCCCCATTTTCCCACTCACCCTATCACTGCCCATGCGGCTGTCAATGTAACGTTACACCCTCTGTTTCCAACCAACTAGTTATTTTCCTGTTCTTTTCACTGTCCCTCTTTTCTTCTTTCATTTCTCCTCATTTTCCTTTTTCCATCCTCAACCATTTTCTATCAAGGCAACTCACAGAGAAGTGGTTTCACTGTGTTTGCTTTCTATTACAGGCTTGCCTCCAGATTCCAACTTAGATATGGCTCTCATTGTTGAAGGTTACAGGATATGTGATTAATTGCCTCTTAGACTAAACCTTCTAAAAGACATATTGTAAACATTCAACTGGGAAGACAATCTGACAAAGCCCTAAGCAGACTATAGGCAGACAAGAGCATTTAGCAACAGAGTTCAGGACAGATTGTTTGAAGCAAAAACAAGAATGCGACATTGTCACTGTGTGTTCAGTTGGACAAACCTTTTATTTTAATCTGTGTGAGATCTGGGCCTAATGCCGTCTTAACGGCTAATGGAGGATTTTCTGTTTGAGGATGAAATAAAGAAGAGGTAGATAAAACTTGAAGTTAGGGAGAATTTTTTTTGTGCATAAGTAGACAAAAGTAAGAAGAGCTATGATGGATTGTCTGAATGCAGAAAGAGAATGAAAGCCCAAGTGACTTGCAGTACCGAATTAGTGCATCATTTACTGGCTCCTTGGTGATGTACCTACCCTAAGGATTGTATCAGCTGGTGTTGTGACTGTGAGCAGGAAGGCATATTCTTGTGATTGATGGCACAGCTATTAGGAGCTGTTTGATGTCAATCCCCCCACACCCCCAGTGGACCCCTGACAGTGTTTTCCCAGGACTAGACTGATTTGGGCTTATGTTGAGCTGCTTTCCCCTGCCCCAGAGCCCTATCTACTCAAAGCCTGCCAACAGAGCCTCAGTTAGATCCTGCTCTGCCCTATGCAGCACCTTACATTACAGCACTCAGTCCGATTGCACATTGCACTCATACCAAAGTGTTTTTTGTGGCCCAGCATCATTTTTCACTCTTCTTGGGCCCTAGACAAGAGAGATAACTCAACACCTTCAAAAGAGATGTGACTGGAGCTCTGCACCACCACTCTAAATATGATGAATCTGTTTTTGCAGAAGCCAGTCAGCATGCAGCAAAGCTGATTTGGAGATATCTGGGGGGGGCTCCTCGCTTTAGTGAGAGATATTGGGGGGAGCCTCCTTGATTTGGTGAGGGACTGCTTGGAGCTGATTGGGTGATGAGAGTGGATAAGAAAGTTTGGACAAAAATGAGACAAAAAATAAGAAGAAATAGAAGAATTCTGCATTGTCGCATACAGTTATACACATTATGATTTAAATTTGTTCCCTGCCTTTAACCTCTCCCCGAGGAGCTGTTGGTAGCCACCTCACAGCACTAGGAACCAATTCCAGCCCTAAGCAGGAGGATTAACCAATCAATCAAAATTTTTGATGGTGGGGGAAACCCGTGCAAGCATGGGGAAAACATGCAAACTCCACACAGTAAAGCCCTGCCCCAGTCAGGAATCAACCCAGGACCTTGTAGCTGGAACTCAAGAGTACTTGCTGCTGAGCCATGGTGTTGCACAGATTTAAAAGTAAAGCAAGCAAAAACAAGATAATGGTTAAGAAAGAACTTGTGGAATGTGACATGTCTCAGACAAACAACCCATTATATGTGACAGGGTGACTGAATTTGAGTCAAAATACAAAACACTGGCATTGGTTAGCAGTGTAAGTGTGTGATTCACAGCAAAAAAAGAAAGGTCATTGTTTTAGATTTCAGCTAGTTGGATGTTGCAACTCTCATGTCCCTGTCTATTATTGTCCGCTGATAGCAATAATGGACAGTTTTGTCATCCATGTTTGATGACAAAACTGTCCATTATAAAACAACAGAAACTGCCTCAGCATGGCTGACTTGGACATCCTTGGTCTGTCATACACGGTTTTAGAATGCTTTTACCATCATGTATTGGCTTCTACAAACAAACAAAACTTCAAGGTTGAAGACATGGATAATCTACACTGGCACTCTCTCTGCTATAGTTCATATATATATATATTTACCAGTATTGAAAATAGAACATTTTATTGCCTAAAAATAAAAAGCCAACTGACTGTCACTAAACAGCCAAGCAGCTGACTGCTGGTGTGAGGTGTCATCTAGGGGCCATCGGGTGGTCTGGCTGGAACTAAGTGAGCTGCTGCCCCCCTCTTTCTCCCCCCCCTTTCTTCTTCTTATCTTTCTTCATGGTCTTTTTCCATGCCACACAGCATATTGTATTTATAACCCTGGCTCCTCCTCCTCCCTCTTCTCTTCTTGCACCCTTTTCTCCTTACCTCATCCTCCAGTCTTCAGTAGTGCAGCAGAAGGCTGTTTGGTATGAAAAACCTCCCCATTCATTCAGTGTCTTATGATAAGTGGCTTAGATTAGCATATTAGCATAGGTGTTTTAGTCTTGGGTACAACTCCATTCCCCACATTTTTATGTAATCTTTTTCTTTTATGCCCTCTCTGCACTTGCTGTCTTTCTGAAGTACTTTATAGATGGTCCAATACTGGGGGTTACTTCAAAAACGAATTTGTGCTCACCCCACTTCTTGGGGCTTGGTCTAGCTGGCAATCTGAAGGATCTGAAAGAGTAAGAGGATGTAGGCAAGGTCACTAGAAGCTGAAAGGATTTGGGTTAGTGGAGTTGAGGCTCCAGGGGGAATTTTCCTAAAAGCTGGTTTGAACTTTACCCCATCGTCAAAAGTGTGGAAAATATTCATCATACACTTGGTAGACAGGAGGGTTTGGGTACATTATTCTAAGCTGAGATGCACTTCTATTTATTGCAGGATATTGAAATGCATCTTTTATAGTGTGTATTTTATATGGGCTGCCATAAAGTGAACACTGCCTGTTTCCTGTCTACACTGCAGCAGGCCCAGGCTCGCTGTATGGTTGTTTTGTGAAGTAGTAGCTGTGCACCAGTGATCTCACTGGTTTGTGAGATCTCTGCAGAGACACGCCTTCCAGGGAAAATAAGGGTTTTCCCATCACAAGAATTTTCCCACCCACATACACTGGCTGTGTTGTGTTTAAGTGTCTGTTGCTGTTTACGTGATGTTGCTGAACTACAGCCCGGCCAGATTATGGACATGAAAGGAGGGGAGTTTAGTGACTGTACTTGCTGGGTGAATTTGTTGGAATTGACAGTTTCAGTAATCTTTGACAATATTATGATGAGCTGTAAGCGGTATGAAAGACAAAAAATGAGAACAAGGGTGAGATATTTTTGTTGATTGATTAAATGTAATGGGAAAAAGACAAAAGGCAATTCCAAAAAAAAAGTGGGCACTGATTCAGTGTATTCTGTGATGCTTCGGTGTTAGTGTGCTTTGATATTAGTAAGGGGAATCTTTTACACCCTATCTACATTTCTTATCAGATAAGATTATGGTTACCATGGATCATGCTGTCAAAATCACAATAAATGCATTGCTTTACTATTAATTCATCAGTAGCAAGCTAAGATGCCCATAGGTCTCACTGATCCACGAACAGACACATTGCAGTGCATCCCACTGCCAGCCAAATGGACAGACCAGGAGAAAGAGGATCCTGCTCAAGCATCATGTCGGTCAGGCCAAAAAAAAGTCTCTAAAGTTCATTTTTAAGATGTAAGGTGCCTCATGGAACTCACTCAGAAACTCACACCTTTATGATCCTCACCTTTTCCCAAATGCCTGGCTCTTCCCTCTCTTTGCTTCTCAGCAGCACTGAATCTCTAATGGTTCTTGTCCTTTTCACTTGGGTGTGATTGACGTCAGCCAGGCTTCTCACTGGTCTCCTGTGTATGACACTTTTGCCTTGCAGCATTCGATTAACAAGCATAATTACGCAGCAAAGCATTTGGCTTTGAGAACACAGGAACCTTGTTATCAGAGTACACATGAAAAGACCCTGACACGTTCCAGAAATCATAAACACAAGCTACACCCAGTACAGGAGTCTTATTTGTGACTAGCCAGTTCTCAGGAATGTGCCATGTTCAAGGTCTGCAGCTGTCCCACCAACTGCACTGAAGTGTAGACGCACAGTAAACTTAGTAACTTAAGTTAACACAGTAACTTAAAACTCTGAGCAACTTGACAGTGTGATGTCACTGTGAATATCTTTGTAAATGATTAGTTCCTGAAAGTGTGTGTGTGCAAAAACTAAAAACAAAACAAAACACCATTTGTTGTTGAGGTTATGTGTGTAGAAGATAAATGTTGATCATGTCATAAAATAATATTACAGAGCTGTTTCTTCCAACCTTAAACTAATGAAAATTGTCTTTTTCTTCACCCTTTTCTCCTGATGTCCCAAAGATTCGCTACATTTCTCAGACGCAAGGTTTGCCAGGGGAACATTTATTGAATGCCGGGACAAAGACAGCACGGTTCTTCTGCAGAGAGTCGGACTCACCATATGCAGCATGGAGACTAAAGGTGAGGAGTACTTACACGCCTGGAAAATATGGCACACTTGCTCATCACCAATTATTCAACCTCTAAACCTTTCTCTTTTTTTCACTCAAAACTAAATCGGAAAAATGTAGGTCAGCTGTAACTCAGTCAACAAATATTTTCTTCTTCTGGGCAAACAACTGCAGTTCTTAATAAAGAAGCAATGAAAACTTTCCAGAATCTAACTGAAAAACATGCACAGTAGCACAAACTGTTAAGATTAAGTCGTATCAAAGTTTAACTCAATTTCCTACAAGAATTAAATCAAAGGAGCATAAAATATTAAAAATGACTGAGCATGGCATCTGTTTTACTGCATTCAGTTTTTGAATCTCCACTGATCATGTTCTTTTTCTGTAGTCAACAGATGAGCACGAGACAGAGACGGGAATGAAATCAAAGGAAGCGAGGAAGTACATCTTCAGCTGTTTGGATGACATAGCGCACGTACGTTCAGCTGCTCGGACCAGAATGTACTTAACAGGACTTCAGAGGAAGTTCAACATCGAGTGTTTAGAGGATGTAGGCAACTAGGACTTTACCAGAGGAAGTACATGTACAGCTGCATGAACATAACAGAAAAGAGCACACTACTTATTACTGCTTCTAAGCTTAACTTCCCTTCAGTTCAGTTAAATGCTAAACTCAGATTTAAAAACTCAGGGTTCAGGCTTCACTCACTTCTCTCAGTAAAAACAGACCACAAGTGGAAATTCCCCAGGTAGACATCAATGCCTGTTCAGAACTGTACTTTTTTAAGTTAAGAGGAGATTCTAGAGAAACTTTCAAGAGATTCTTGGAAATTCATTTCCATGACTAATTGTGATTATATTCTTTTGAAATGCACGTCATATTAAAAAAAACAAACAAACAAAAAAACATTTGCTCATCATACACACAGCATATTGTAATATAACATTTCACTTTTACTTTTCTTTTCTCTGTAAATGCTTCATTCTGGACATGAACTTTCACTTTGACCAGTACCTTTAACACTAAGATGTTTGTAATTCAGGTGAACTTGGTGATGAATCTGGAAGGTAGCGACTTGATAGCGGACAAGGCAGATCGAAGGGAGTTTGTGGGCCTGCTGAAGATGATGTTGTTAATTGACGCAGAGGAGAGAATTTCCCCCGCCGAAGCTCTCAACCACCCCTTTGTGACAATGCAACACCTGCTTGATTTTCCCCATAGCAACCAGTAAGTCTTTTTTGGGTCTGATTTTTTTCATTCAATTATTATCTTTACTTCCTACTTCAAACCCAGTGTCATTCCTCTGCCTGTAGTGTGAAGTCATGTTTCCACATCATGGATGTTTGCTGGACCCGTCCCACTGCGTATGAGGCGGCCAACAGAAATAAAGGTCCTTTCGTCAGACCTGTGACCACAAATGCTGCTGCCTCTGTCAACCACCCCTTCAGCAAGATGACTGGTCTCCACTCTCAAGTAAGTCACTGAAGACGTTTACGTCATGAATTGGTAACTACGAAAAAAAGAAACCCACATCACAGTATCTGAGTGAATAACCACAGATGGTGTGGGTTATTTACATGCAATGTGTTGTTCTGCTCATCTACTCCTGCAAAGACTGATCGTGTAGACAATTTCCTCGCCATTATTGCTTTGTGTATTAGGACTTGCCCATCTTATTGCGTCTCAGAACTGCTGTCATGGCAACAAAACAACGTCATGTTTCTGAGGTCATGGCAACAGTGCAAGTCACTGTTGTTGCTGAGGAGAAAAGAGGAGCTGACCCTTTTTTGGCATTCGTCTTTTTAATGCAAAACATATCAAAAGCCACAATACTGAAGATGAAACATGAAAAAAGATCAAGTTTGACACATCTAAAGATAACGTTAAAGGGCTCTCTTATTCATATTCAGAATTTAAACTTAACATTGTTTGCACAACAAAACTACTCAGCTATAACTTGTGTTTAGGAAGCAGCGCTGAGACTGGTTAATCTTTGTTGTTTAGGAGAATTTTAGAAGACGATGTAGTGGCTTTTTAGTGTTATCCTCTGAAAGGCTGCTTTGTGTTTGCTATCATGTGTGTGGGGGCAGGGCTACATGCAAGAGCTGTAGTAGAATAATATGAGCCTAGTTCTTGTTATTCAATAAATGTGATTATAGCCAGGCACGAGAGCAGCGTGAATAGTAAAACAGAGGCACAAGCTTGCCTGTTCCTTGTTTATCAGTTAAGCCTGTCTCAAAGAGTAAGCTCACATGCACCATTTTGTTACTGAGTTAAAAAAAAAAAAAAAAAGTCTAGCTGTGGCAGTCTGGACAAATCTGCATTATAGAGATGGTTGTCAGCCCAAGATTTGCTAGTCATCGTATGAGCTTGTTCATGTAAAAAATCAGCATTTGAACAACATAAAATGTATTGATTGATTATATTATATATATTGATTGCTAAGCTTTACCTAAGCTTTAGATTAAAATAGTCATGTAGCCCAGGTAGGTCAAGTGAGCCACATCCTCTGAAAAGCCAGGGGGATGGTTAAGTTGACTGGCTGGCCCCCTAATCTCTCAGGATGAGACAGGTACATCTCTATCTGGCTAAAAAAAAAACAGACTACTCCTGGCAGAAATGTTGCCATCTAGTGGCTGTTAAATGCTACTGTTGATCACCTTGATACCACAATTAAATCTTGTCATTTGTGTTTTTTAGGGGTTAGCCCCATCAGCTCCCTCAGTTATACATCCTGGGATACCACTGCAGACAGGAAATGGTCAGTTTGGATGCAACGATTCATTTCAGCAGGCACTCATCCTATGTCCCCCAACCATTCAAGGTAGGTATTCAACTGTATGTCTTTGTTTCTCTCAGGTGGTTTGAACTAATGTCTCAAATTAAAATATTTTCCTCTCCAATGTTCCCACAGGAATCCCCACCAACACAGCAAAACCAGCAGGCTACTCTGTTCGAATGGAGGCTTCTGTTCCCCTGGTTACTCAAGCACCGCCCATCCAGCCCATACAAATCAGACCTGGAGTCATCACGCAGGTAAGGGGGTAGCAAGGATGAGAATATTGACAAAAGAGGTCAGACAGCTTAGGCTGAGACGAAGGGAAAGCTCTGCATAATTAGTAAGTGTTGATCATGTAAATTGTCACAATGTGCAAGATAATGGAAGCATCATTACGGAGACAATTACCAACTGCTTTGCTTGTCTTCACTTCAACAGGCTTGGTCCAACCGTGCACAGCAGATCTTGGTGCCCACCTGGCAGCAGGTAACATCAGCACCAACCAGTTTGGCGTCTGACACTGTGGCAGGCTCACAGAGACTGGGTGACTGGGGGTAAGCAGTTGTTTCTCTATTTCTTTTTTTTTTCTTTTGTGTGAGTGTGTGTGTGGGGGGGCAACTGCACAATATCCTTTTGATAAATCATATGTATTCTCTCTATGTAAGTGTTCCTGATAGTTCCAGTATAGTATCATATAAAGCAATATTTACCAGTGTTTTATCACCTTCTACTTGCCATATACACCCCTGAGGATCGCTTGCTCCCCTGAATGATAATGATCGATGAGTCATACGTGTCCTTTGGGACCAGCAACTGAGAGGATTTTGTCAGTGATGGTGCTAAAGGCTTTTGGCTCAATTTGCAATGTTCTGTTTTCTTAATGCAGGAAAGTGCGTCCCCATGGTAACCATTACAGCTCCATGATTGCACACCCTCAGCCATTCTTAACCAACCAAATGACCATGTCCACCCACCAGCCAATCAACATAGGCATTGCACATGTGGTGTGGCCACAGCCAGCTGCCAACAAGAGAGCCAAGCCTTGTGTGAACAGGTATGATATGGGTTTCCCCGTTTGCAACCAAAATACATATGTGTATTACACTAAACTGCAAAGAACAAAGCTCAAGTTAGACCACAGTGTCTTTGTTAAACTTGGAACTACTTTCAATGTGCAGTTCTGCAACGCTCTTAAAACCTGCCAGGACAGCACATTGAATGTCGGAACCTTTGTTCTGACTGACAGCTTTTAGGCTTCTTGTATGTAGATAGATATGTTTTGTAGTGAACTAAAACAAGATAGATTAAAATGATAGTCAGTCCAGTATTGATAGAACAGTGAAAACACAGAGGTTGTGTTTTTGTGTGTGTGGTTCAGCGCGAGAAAGCAGTGGCACAGGGACATTGATTGTGAGCAGAGCAGAAGAAAAACAGTTAAGTTTTCAGGTTAGCAGTAATTTTAATTTTAATTTATATATTTTTTAAATATAATGCTATGTCACATATCACAATGGTATGTCACAAGCAGATTGGCTGCTGATACAGATAAGCCTTACGTTTAAAACCAAACGCTGGTGATTTGACGAGTTGAGTTGTAGACACAAATTAGCTGGCTTAAGCTGGGCCACTTCAAACTGCTGCAACATATCCCTGTAACTTTCCAAAACTATCTTGTCTCTTGGTTTGAACTAGGCTTATGGGCTTAAAAGGTGTTCTTCCTCTCTGAAAGTGACTTTTTTTTCTCAATAGGGGCAGCAGCTTCTCCCAAAACACGAACATCCAAAATTTAGCATGCCAGTCCCCAAAGATGGCCGATATAGCAAAGAATGTGCAGGAGGTAGAGGAGGAAGAAGCCAGGTGCCCAGAAGCAGGGCATACTGCTGAAGGTGATCAAGGAACCGAGCAGGTGGAGGAGGATGATGAGGAAAACTGCTGCAAAGTGGAGCCAGACTGTGAGGAGCTTTCAATTTCCCAGGAACAGCGGCAGGCCATGGTCATTTCTGACCTAGCTAGTCCGACTGTCAGCGTCATCAGTATCAGCAGTGACGAAGAGGAGGGTGCACAAAGACACTCGATTGGAGAGTTAGTATCGACCACCAGTTTCCCTCTGATGATATCTCTTAATTGATTCAAAAAAGGTTTGTGTATTCTTAAATTTATACGTGACTCTTTGCACACAGGTGTAAGGGTAGTGCAGATTGTGAGGCGTGTCAGAGCACTGTCAGTATGGAGAGAGTCTGCTCCCTCAGCAGTCCAGACAGCACACTAAGCACCAGCTCTTCAGCCTCAGCCCAGTCCAGTACCTCACCCTGCAAACACCCCAACAGGTCTGATCAACACACTCTAATACACCTTCATACAGGTGTTTTGCTCACTTCTTTATTAGCTGCTGGACAGCACAAAACTAAAACTTTCTTCCTCGTTGGTTGCCCTCTCACAGCATGTCGGACGATGAACAGGAGAGTGGTTGTGACACGGTGGACAGCTCTGGCCACAGCAACAGTCCCTTCACGGAGCGACGCTTTATGGCTGACAGCAATCAGAACTGCGAGCCCCGTGTTGCATGTGTGGCACCGGAGACTGAGCCGAGCAAGCCAACAGTTCGCACCGTTGTGGTGCCTCCAATGAGGGTGCAGAACAACAACAACAACCCTGCTGTCATCAGTGAAACATCTGGAAACACAGGTAAAAACATGATGCAACAGTAACACAGATATGGCTTGATGATGTTTATAAGGTTTCAAGCCTACAGTCTGAAATTTTAGCTTTTTTTGTTTACTTAACAACCGCTGAAAGTGAGAAAAGCAGTAGTGTATTTAAACAAGGTTCTCTCCTAACATAAATTACAACCTTGATTCTAGATGCTTCTTTTGTATCATATGAATAAAGCAGGTGACCAGACATGTTTTGATCTGCACACTCATGTGTCTGAAGTACACACTGATGGTATTATCCACTCAGTAGACCAGCAAGTGCATGAGTAGGTCATCCAGGCTCAAAGACCCAGTCACCACTGCTGCTGTCTGCTCCACAGGTCACATGGCCTTGGATTATGCTGTCTTTGTAGGCCACAGAGGTTCTCACAGGTGATTATGGGTGACGTACCCTGACGTATGTGCTCTGATCTCTGGAGTGGATACGTGTTTGCTGTCAACACTCCTTACTCTGACTCTGAGATTCACTCTGAGAGTCTCTCTGTGTGGATGTGCACTTCTTAAAGCAACATAAGACATGCGTAATTGCCCCAAAATGTTTAACGTCATGAATAAAATATTCAAAACATGGATGGCTACCAGAGAAAATGTCATAAACAACTAAATATTTGATGAAGGTTTCTTTCAGCTGTTAAGATGGAGTTACTCTTGCTATATGTAGT
>JAQNCA010000001.1:16909143-16920165 GCA_029783725.1 Acanthurus tractus | reverse complement strand
CTGAGAGTCTCTCTGTGTGGATGTGCACTTCTTAAAGCAACATAAGACATGCGTAATTGCCCCAAAATGTTTAATGTCATGAATAAAATATTCAAAACATGGATGGCTACCAGAGAAAATGTCATAAACAAATAAATATTTGATGAAGGTTTCTTTCAGCTGTTAAGATGGAGTTACGCATGCTATATGTAGGCTTTGTAACAGCTGTGATAGGTGGGACATCACAGTCTTTCTTTCATTAAAGATTTGGTTCTTTATACGTCCTTTTCCAAATAGAGGGTTCAACTGTAAATCCTCAGAGAAAATCATACAGTGTCATATCATCTCTCATTTTAAAGGCGTCTCCCTCCCCAGCCCTCAAACCATTGCAATGAAAGCCCCATGTAAAAGGGCACAGCTTGCTATTCTAGTGCTACTCTGTGTATTTATAGCTGATGTCCTGACCCCTCTTAAAACTCTATGAACGAGCTTAGTTACTAACTCCTCCCAGATCCCCCCAAACATCTCTATTTATAAACACGCAGATCATATTCAAAGGACAGATGCCACTATATTTAAAGGTTTGGAGTTGATTAAACAAAGCTGAAATCACTGACAACTTACAAAGCCTCCTGACATTGCATATTTTTCAGTATTGGTTGGATCCAGTCTGGTTGCATACTTTTTTGCCTGTTCTCTACACTGTGATACTATTAGCATTACACCGAATCGTCTGCATTAACATTTGTCATCTCAATCTCACTGTGTTTCTCCATCTTTCCCACCTTCCATTGCGTCCAACCTCAGTCTTAGAGTCTTCATGCCAGACCAAAGGGCGAGGCGCTCCTGGGCGACAACATCAACACTCCACTCCCCTCGTCAACAGGCCGCAGAAGATCAACCCTGCATTCCAGCCCCAACAGCAGCAGCCTATAGGCTTTGGGCAGGTGAGCACATGCAGGCACATATACTCATGTAAACTTACACAACTTTTTATATTTGATTGGTTGAATAGCATTGGAGTGACACGCAGCCAAATCAGTTAAGAAGAATACAGTGTATAGGAATTGGTAGGCACAAGAGAGGAGTTGTGATTTTTGAACATTGCGAGCTATATTCAGGGTCTGAATACACTCCCATAGGGACTTATGCAGGGACAGCTGTGGACATCACGGACGGAGTAGTTTTCTTATACTATATATATTGTTTATAGTCTGTTTGGAGGATGTCTTTTACACATGTTGGTTGCCTCTACAAGTTTGCCATACAGTAGGAGTGCTGATAAATCTGTGCAGTCCCAACAAGTTGGAGGTAGGCGGATGTCTGCACAGAGCCTACGTGTACACCCTCTAATTACAAAATTTACATCTGGCAAGTGAACCCCCGGCAGAGGTTTGTGCGCTTATAGAAAGTGCAATTTCAGCTTAAGTCATTGTGTCCTGCATCTGTCGTTTTACTAGAATTTGGATAAGTTAGGTTGGTGCCAAACCAGAAAGTACCATTCTCTCAAATGATTTAAGAGGTTTTAGGAACTACACACTGGGCATTAAACTGATATAGATCAAAGCATTTAAATTGCAAATATTTCCTTTTCATAGCAGTGCAGTAGCCAAGAGCACACTTCATACTGTCTGCGGGACTCAATTCATCCGTGGCCGAAGCTTCTGTTGCAGAAATATCTACTAACCATGCCCAAAATTACTGGCTGCAAATACTGATATGCCACATGTTCTTTTCTCCTTCAGGTGCAGCATTACGGTTCCTGCCACCAGGAATGGAACGGCAACTTTGCCCACCGGAGACCACAGGCCTATATTCCTCCCACCATGCATGGGCACACATTCACCCTGTCCCACAGCAGCCCAAACCACAGTGCAGGCCCCCACCCCCACCTTGGGGGTCACCCGCACTCCCAGCCCACCTTATTGTCCTACCCCCCCTCTGGTCCTCTGGTCACAGCTGCACCTGTGGCCCACCTCCTGGCTTCCCCTGTAGCCTCCCGCCCTGTCCTCCAGCCCACCTACAGCATCTCCCACCCGGGCATTGTGCATCAGGTCACAGTGGGCATCAACCCCCGACTACTGCCCTCCCCCACCTTGCACCCCCAGGGCCAATTCAAGCCCCTCTTTCCCCCGCACTCCTACATTGCATCGCCCGCCTATGCCAGTTTCCCCCTCAGCCCCACCAAAATAAACCAGTACCCTTACATCTGAGCATGGCTGCCCAGGTACCCTTCATACCACCTGAGGGCTAAATGAACAGGGCAAATTCTATTTGAAACCACATACAACATGGTTTTCATTTCCAAAACCATGGCACAACCACAGAGAAAGCAAGCTATTTTTTGAACTATCTAGACGTGGGTGTAATTGAACTTCAAGCTTTAACAAAAAAAAAAGAGTTCCAATGGTGGAGATGATTTGGGCAAAAATTAAGAAGGAAGTAATGTATGAGTGATTGAATGATAGAATGAAAGAATGAATGATTAGTTAAACTCACACTTAATGTGTTTTGCACATTTGATATATCTTTGCATTGGATCTTCTACAAATACTCCTCAAAACAGGTAAATAATTGGGGTGGTGTTAAATAGTTAGGACTTTGCACCCCTGATCCCAGCTATTTTTCTATATTGCCTTCTTACGTGTGCAAGACACATTCATATTTGTAAAGCCATCCCAGTCTCTAGCTCTAGATTGACAGATGCACATGTTGTCTACAGTGTATGTCGTACTGCGTTCGAAGTATTTGTACCTTTTTGGTGTCCTTTGGTGTTAGCAATGTCAAGTCAATTAACCGATCTAAATAGGGTTGTTCCTCACGCTGCATGTGGTCTTGCATGAGCAAAAATGTAAACGGAAAGATGCATAGACGTTGCTCTTATTGTTTGTGTCACAAGACTCGCTGCATTGTATAACTGTCCCCAGCCATAGTGCCTTACATATTTGAGGTTGTTAATGTTACTACTTATATATGACTATATACATGAATATTAATGTACTGGACTGCAGCACTTGAAATTCCAATCAGTTGATGCATCCTATGTGTGAGTATATATATGCACATGTGTATATGTCCATGCATAGCCTGCATTGATGTGATGTATCGCGGATAGCGGTGCTTATTTTTTGGAGTCAGTGTATATTTCAGTGTATAGTGAGTTACTTTTCTGTTCTCTCAAGAAGAACAGCATGCTTTGCTGTTGCGAATGCTTACCGTTTCATTAAAACCTTTTTTTTCATTCTCCCTTTTCTGAATGAACTAGTGTACAAAGTGCAAGTACTGAGTATTGCTTAATATTTGATAATCACTTTCTATTTAGTGAAACTCTTACTACGAACAGTATTTGTACTGTTTGATGAAACTGCAATACAATCTAAATAGTCGATTTTTTTTTTCTTTTTTGTCTTCGTATCTTCATTTTGCGTGTTTTCACTTTTGTTTCCTAGATGTGTAGAAGTGTGGTGGGCATGGCTTTGATTAGGTAAGGAAAAAATGCAAATTAATTCACGGTATGAAATCTTCTAAGCCTGAGCAAACCATGCAGTATTTGATATACACACATATATGGACATATATTATAGAGCTAGACTATTTAGTACAGATGCTTGATAAGGTGTGAGTTAATTGTGTGCAATTCTCTCATTTATGCATGTGTGACAAAGTTAACTTTTTCCCTTTACATTATACCATTTGTTAAAGGCTTAAGGCTTATCGGTGTCAACTGCTTATTTTATACATTCCGTCAGGGAGGATATACACATATATGTGTATATATATATATATATGATGGTAACACCAGTCTGTATATATATACATATATGTAGATATGCTGTGTGTGTGTTTCTTTTTCTGTTCATTTTACTAGTTCTGTGTGTACATTTTTTTTGGTCTTTTATTTCAAATGAAGTTGCTTGTGCAGCACCAAAGACTGTAATTCATTTCCTGAGCAAGGTAGCTATTCTGTTTGCATAGACCTCAGTTATACTGTAGTCGTAGAATGGGGTTAAATTAAAACAAAACAAAAAAAATGTATTTAAAAAATGGCCGAGGTTTTGTCTAGCTTATTGGGCAATTAATAAGTCGTATCATTTCTTCTTGAATGTATCATAGATAAGCTGCTATATGATGATTGCCACTTCAATAGCTGTGAAATTAGGTGATTTCTTTGAGTTTAAACCTAGCGTTGCTATTTTTGTGTAGGTCCCTAATTATCTGAAATAGAAGTGGTTTTGATTTTTGTGTTTTGCATTCATATTTGGAGTGTCATTGTAACTACTGTATTGCTGATGATGAACATTAGTTGCATTTGTTGTTTCTCGGGGTGTGTGTTTTTGCATCAGTATTTTATCCTTATTAACCTTTCAGGCTCATCACTGCATATAAATGATGTATCGATGTAACTTAATTTTTTGTATGTTTTCATATTGACGTTTTGTACACATCTAAAGCTGTAGCTTGCAGGATTGATTTAACTTTTTCATTGTTATGTAAACTAGCAGTACTCTTTAGTGTGTTACAGGAGCACTGTGAGATGACAGGAAAAAAAAAATCTTTTGCGATCATTGAAAAGCTTCAGTAATATTTCCACCAATTACACACACACACACCACTAAGCACTCATACAGGTAGTTAGGGTCATAAAAGTTTGGGTGGTTAGACTGTGTGTCCAAATATAAATTTAGCCCAATGTTAAAATAATGTTTTCCAACTTGTTTTACTGTTAAATTGATTTTAACATATATTTATTGAAACCTTTTAACTGTTAAATGTTATATCTGGCTAGAATATCAGTTCCACAGTTTTTGGTATTCTAAACTGCCTTGTGTTCAGATCGCTCTCCCCTTTATGAGTGTCTCATATCAAAATAATGTTTCGTCAATGCAAAGCTGTGGCCATTGTTACGTGTTCCTTATGGGAATTAAGACAGTGTGAGCAGCACTGTGTATGTGCCTTGAGATTCAGAGAGTTCATGATGGATATTCCTCACCACTTGTTTGAGGAGGAAGGCATAGAATAAAACAACAGTCCTCTGTCATATGAAGTGAATAGTCTTTTAATGGCCACACATGCAAAAATACACCACAAAACGCAAAATAGGACTTCACCACAGTGTCACCCCAGGGACTTTTTTCTCCTGTGATCAGTTCATAGACACGGCAGAGGACATGTACACGGTGGTGGTTTCGCCTCTTGTTTCAGATAGCCGCCTCTAAATCCTCTCTGTGATAACACATGGATAAAACACACAAGCATACACTTTGAATGATATGATATGATATGATATATGATATGATATGATATGATAACTCAGTCTTTGGATAGTCACTCTGGCTGAACAGCAGATGCAATACTTTACATTGTGCGGTCATTGCACCACCAAGTGTTCTTAGATAATCTCCATGCTTTACATTACTTTGCATGTACACCTAAGTTGCTTCACCATGTCTGCGTAGAAGCTGTCTGTTTTTCCACCGTGCAAAAGTTAAGGCTGAGCAGGGAGTTACCAGAGCTCAGCCGACAACACTGGCCTTTAAACATCAAAGGAGCCAGAAATAGTCTTTCTGGATGTTTATTCTGTGTTCTGGATTGAAACTGCTCCGTCAAGGAGATTGTTATGGCTTCTCTGCACAGTCATGAGTGCAATATTCCACATTGACACTGACACTGATCTGGTTGTATGTTTTATTGGAAAGCTTTTTTTTTGTTTTCTTACTTGTATGCTTTACTGATTATACTCCAGTATCATTTTGGTAAAGAAGGCATATGACAACAAGGCATGCACTTGACCGATTAGTGCTTGAAATATTTCCCCAATAATAAGCATGTGAAGTGTAATCTGTGTTTTGATTCCTCCAAAGGTATTCACCAGCAATGCGCCTGCATAAACTCTCCCATACTTGTTAGTAAAAGAATGGATGCAAAAGGAGAGAAATCTGAAAACTTTTTGATTTTCCACACAATTGACACCTTGGTTTATGTATGACTATTTTTTTTTCTTTTGAGGATTCCTGTAAAATTTAACAGATAAAACAGTCATTTGTAAAATTACTACTATTAAAATCATGACTTTGATATCAGATTAAAAAAATCCTCTGCTGCGGTATTATCCTTTAGAGATGTTAATTCAGGGTCTGTATTGGTCTAAATGTTCTACTGTGTAACTCTGATTTAATGAGGTTTGTTTTACTCAAGCTCTTATTTTCAGTTTTCTGGTCATCTTTATCAATTTCAGAGTTAATTCACACTGCAAGTTATGGAATCATCTGTTTAAATTGCTCATGAAATAGACTTGATTATGAAATCTGAACTGTTACTGTTTTAATACCTGTAGACTTTTTGTGGCTTTGTTTTTTTTTTCTGTTTCATTTGCTTTTTTATTTTGTGCTACACTAGTTTGCCATGTAGCAATTGCACTGTGCAATATTTACAGTATGAGGACTGGGAAAACTAACTCTATGGATGTGATGTCTATTTACAGTTTGCGATAGTGTTTCCTCTCTAGTTCTCAGTGATTTAGGTGTGACCAAGCCTTCTCTACTTTGTCACATTAAGCGGGTTTTCCAGGTGACTCTTTTGGTGAGTGTCAAAATAAGACTTTATGGTGTATTATTGTTAAGATTCACTTTGAATTAAAAAAATCTATTGGTGCAGCTTTTGGTCTGTGTTTCCATCATTTCATTCATCCTGATTTTCTTGTTTTGAACACATAAAAAATCAAATAAAATTGCATCTTGTGCACCACATTTTCCACTTGCTGGTCACTATTTTTCATGCTTACGTTCTTTCTAATTCTTAACACAAGAGGGTCTGCAACTAATGACTGTTTATTTTTTATTTATTATTAATCCTTTGGTCTTTAGAAGGAAAAATGCCTCACAGTTTCTCACTGACATATTTAAGTTATCTGTTCAACAGTTCAAAACATCTCTATATATATCATCTATATATTATAAGATCTATCTATATGAGTGAAAGCAAAGAGTAATGTATTTGTTTGATTTAAAGGATTGAATAATTATATAATGTAATTTTCAGCTAGTTGAATAACAGATACATAAAATAGGCTCCAAACAGGAAAACTAAATCAAAGTCCATAGGAAAAAAGAGCAATATTTAAACATTCCATGGCAAAGTTCCATTATAATTGTGCTGATTAAAATAATATTGCATACTGTGACATATAAAAAAAAACATAACTTTTACTGAAAAAAAGATATACTGTTGATTTTTATATTTCTACTGCAAAAGCTGAAATCACTTTGTTACAAAAAGGTTCTTTGAGCTAAATTTCTGTCACACTGGGTGAATATAAATTACCAGGAGCCTCTGAATTTCTCAAAACAAGGCTTCATCACCTACAGGTTTCATGATTTTTTTTCTCTGGGAGTGTGCTGACACCTGGTGGCTTATAGATGGTACAACGGCTTTAATTTTAATCTACTCAATCAGATATTCGGAATGCATTTACATCAACCCTGAGGACAGACTGTACAAATCTGTTAAAGGAGGTTAAGTAAAACGCTGAGGTCACGCTTTTAAATATTCATCCATGGTATGCGAGGACAAAAAAAAAAAAAGTGTCCTCGGTGATCTGTAGATCTGTATGGTTTCATTCGTCCAGCAGAGGTCGCTTTACCTGATGCTCGCCCTGACTTTCTCATGACAATTAACAGCACAGGGGCTAATTTGCGCACTTTGACCAGGAGGGGTGTCACAATCTCAATTCAGCACGGACCAGCTCTTATATCCTTACATTTGGGACTAAACGTCACGCGAGCACACCTGAATGCGTGCGATCCATCCGGAGCAGGTCTGCGTGAGTCCGTTTACCGCCGGCTGCTAAATGTCAAACCTTTGGCAAAGTGCGCGCGCCGCCCTGCGCCACACGGTGCTGATGGGTGGACCGAGCGGAGCGGAGCGATAGGGCGCATTTCTTAATTCCCCTTCAACGCCGTTTCACCCTCCCCCCATAACCCCCCTCCACCCTCCAGCCCTGGACACACGACGAGACCGCGGGACCGCTGTGGTCTCCCGTTCACGCACGAGGATTGATCCAATGTATTATTTACGAACGAAACT
Source organism: Acanthurus tractus (assembly GCA_029783725.1). Lineage (NCBI taxonomy): Eukaryota > Metazoa > Chordata > Actinopteri > Acanthuriformes > Acanthuridae > Acanthurus > Acanthurus tractus. The sequence goes on along the minus strand of JAQNCA010000001.1, from coordinate 16,912,104 downwards.
TCAGCAACTTATCCACTGGATATGGCTCCCAGTGTGAGGAGTGGGCGGACAGGTCACCCCAAAGTGGTGGTGGGAGCCGGTGGAGCGGAACCCGGTGGGTGCTCGCCGGGAAGGACGGATGCCGGAGGAGACAGGAGGTGTTTGAGGACCAGGTGGCGAGCCGGAGCAGCGGGGATGCTCGCAAACTGTCTGCTGTCTTTGGGAATGCTTTTACTTCTCGTCCGGTGCGCTTTGGCCGCAGAGGGTAAGCACGCCGCCGAGCTATCTGCTGTGAGGAAAGCGTTAACCTGTCTTGCCACATCTAAGCTCCGCTGCGAGTGACATCCAACATATTGGGTGGGAAATAGATCTTTTGTTCTGTGCGGGTAGCGTTTTGTAATCTGCACATTTATTGCTGCTGGCTGCATGATTGTATGGATGGAGCGGTGGTCGCCTGAATAGCTTGTTCTATCATTTTTTTTTTATGGAAGAAAAAAACTTAACTATTCATGATCCAGACATCTATGAGCTCTTTGCGTGTGCTGTGGCATGCAGGAGCCTGTTATTGCATTGCAATTTGCGCAGTCAGGGAATATGTTGAAGCGGCTGTTATTCAGGATGGATTCCCTCACTGACCGCACTGGCATAATATGTTGTGTGAGAGATGGCGCTGCGCAGGGTTTGCTTTATGTGATGTAACTCACTTTCACCTCCTAATCTTTCCACCTGAGCCTGAAGCCTACTCTTTTGTCTCTTGGATCAGATCAGATCGCGCAGCACAGACCTCAAACCTCCTCCTCTCCTCCTCTGCAGCTGCTGGACTCATTATTATGAGCTATGTAAACCTCAACTTTTGTCTTCCATGTCAACTTCACTTTCCCTTTGCTCTGCTGTTGCCATTTCATTTTTTTTTTTTTTGGTTGCATTTCCATAACAGAGGTTATTGAACGTTGTTATTGTCTGTGAGTGAGCTTAAGGGAGCTATTGTGGGAATGCATTGCAGTCTCAGGACAGTCAGTGTTTCAGAGCATCTGGGTCAGCACTAATGACACACACACTGTAGCTCACTGTAGGTCTGCCTGTCTCTGGCGGCATGAGAGGCAGCTGGGTTAAAGCTGGCCGACATAGCTGCCCTTCAAACCATGAACGTTTTAAGATAAGGCTTGACTGTGAAAGACTGTTAGTCCCTGCATGTGCACTTACTTGACTGCACCCCCCCCCCCCTTTTAGAGAAGACCTGGTACGACCCCAAATGAAAAATAAAAAAAAAGAACAGAACAAAACAAGGTGTTCTTTGCAAGTCTGTTTAGTGCATGTCTCCTACAGTGGCTCCGCCGCCTCTCTGAAGTCTGCAAACTGTGATGTGGTGGCTATAGTCTCACCTCTGCTGATGCACTGCTACAGTAGCAGAGTCTCCTCCTCGCCCCTCCCACCTCCACCTCCTCCTCCTCCTCCTCCTCCTTCTCACAGTCAGCACATCCGTTCGTAAACACATGAGCAGCACCTGAGCCATACAGTACATACTGGGTGAAGAAGCATACCATGACTTTTAGTGCTCGCTCATGTTAAACTGTGATATTCTTTTTCATAGAAATGAGAACTAGGTAATGCATAAATGCTGGATTCTGTAGTGTTTTAACACTGGTTGATTCAGTGTTTATGTTTTTCCCTGAGCTGTCTTTTAGTACTGTCACTGGTCTTGAAAAAAAATGGCTTTCAAGTCAAAGGACAGCAACAAGTTCCACAAATTCAAAAAGACACAAGATCAACAAAAGATACTTCAAATGTCCTTTTATGTCTCTGTCTAAGTTGTCATACATTTTCCATAAATCTAGCCAAAACAAAAACCTTTTTCTTTAAGAGGCAAGCCAACATATTGCCTTAAAGACAAGTAAAACAAGTCAGTGTTCTTTTCCTAAAGACACTCTTAATGACATTATATGGTTTAACAATTTACTTTGATTTGCTTGTGATTTTTTTTTAGCATTGTAGTTATTCCAAATCTCCCTCCATAGTTTCCTTTGATGCTTCAATGGGATCCATTATAAAGTGAATCAGAGTTTAACATATTCTGATGTGCTGGATCGCTGTTAATGAAGACAGTGAACTTATTAAGTGGATCGGGTATCAGTCATGATGTGACCTATCTACACCGAATATAGTTTCTTTATCAATACCATTCTGAAATTCTGTGTTCTCTCCATCAGTTACATTCACACAGTAACAGCCTGCTACTGATTCAGTTTATTATGCAACAGTAGTGGCTTCATGTCACCTTATCATACATAAAAAATATTTCTGTCAGCTCTACAGTGGGATACAGCTTTTTAATTAAAATAACAGAGAACAGTGGTAATGGATTGATGTCCAGTATTGGCAGATATTCTCAGTCGGGGCTACGGGAATCAGTACTGAGAGAAAAATGCTGGAATCCTGCATTAGTCAGTAGCACTATTAAAAGTCAGTTGCCATTTCAGTCTGAGCAAAATCACACAATTTGATTACAAAAATTCATAAATGATAAATACTACTTTACAAAGCTGAAGTGCACTTTTCTCTTCCATATCTTGTCACAGGTTACTTAAACTTCAATGTTGACTTTCACTGCATTTCGGCTGCTCCTGCACAGTGACTATACTTCTGGTGCTGGACTGATAAACAGGCACATATATTGGTCAGTTATGGCTTTTTGCAGATAAATTATCATTGTATAGAATAGTGTGTGAAGGCTAAACTAGATTTTATGTAATCCAAAATTATGGGTCACAGTTTCAGATTTTGTCCATCAGTAACACTTTACAAGTTGATATTCACCTTTAAAAATGTCTCACTCAGAATGTATCTTGGTCACAACTGGTACTTATTTGTATATGTTTAAAACTATTACAGGCAGTAGATTTTTAACAGATATGTTTTAAGCCTGATATCAGTATCGGCCTTGAAGATTCAGCATCAGCCAGACTATACTGCTGTGTTTGTTTG
>JAQNCA010000001.1:16863930-16883300 GCA_029783725.1 Acanthurus tractus | reverse complement strand
GCTATTTCACAGAGACTGCAAAGCACAACAACCAAATCATCACACATCCCAAGTGAAGCCAGCATTAAAGAGAGCAATAAAGTTACAAAATACTCATTATACCCTGCAGCGGATAAAATCCATGAAGTAAGTGAAACCCACATAAGCAGTGAAAGCACAAAAGTAATTAAGACACCAGCAACCAGCACATATATCTCATATTCTTCTACTAACTATGGACAAAACCTGTTTAAATTTTTATATAGACCCACTCAAACCCAAAACCGAGGTTGGATCTCTGTCTCAGCCAATAATCTTGAAATTAGCACCTCATTTCCCACTACTCAAGAGAGTCGATCCGCTCAAATGCAGCAGGGAGATTTACAAAATCCCACATCAGCACTGCTGTCTGTCCATCCTCAAGGCTATTCAGTTTCCAGTCATGTCACACAGCAGATGTTAAGTCAAACAGCATATGCTGAAAAGAAAAGCAAGACACCTTTTGTGCAAAAAAGCACTGGAGATGCTATCATGTCACCTCTCAGTTCTCTCTCTAAAACTGCAATCACTGAGCTAACACCTATCCTCTCTGGCATGCCTTCCTCAGAGCATGCACCTAATCCTGGTGATTTACTGATGGCAGCGGGTCACGGCAGCCCCACTGCTCTTGCCATCAATATAAAATACAACCAGGGAGAGATAGCACAAGCAGAGCTGAAATCTGTTTCCGCTCAGGCTCACCTGAATTACTCACTTTCACTTACACAGCCGAGACTGGAGTCCACTACTGGTTCAATTCTCAGTTCTATCACCAGAACAGGCACAATATCATCCAGATCGAAATCAGATCCACTTCATTTGCAAGGTGACAGAGTCATAAACATACAAGATTTTGTATCACAAACAGGGTCTCCTACAGGCATAACTCAAGAGCCTACAGGTGGGTTTATAGCAAAAGTGACATTTCCCTCCAACAGTAGGTCAGCATATTTCTCTGGTTCAGTGTTGCCAGTTCAGTTAGCGACCCATAAAACCATGTACCAAAGACTTTCACACCCAACTCAGCCTACATACTTATCACCCTGGTTTCTTAGCCGCAGCTCAAACCACAACAGCACTGATCATAACACCGGCCTGTCTGCCAATAGTGAGGTCAAGTTTGCAGACCAAACCAAAACCTCATCACAAATTACCTCATCGCAAAGAACTTTTCAAGCTAAAACTTCACTCAGGTTTCCCGTATTTTTTACAACATCTGGTCCACCTCCGCTTTACAGTAAGTCACACCAGACAGCGACATCAGCCAAAATCTCTGCACATATTATTAAATCTGAGAGAGCTGGCTATGGTATTTCTTCATCTTTGGTGGAAACAGTCGGAGGAAACAGTGACACATCACCAGCCTTAGATATTCATGTGACACATGGAGAGAACCCTCCTGAGAGCTTTCACAGAAATGCTGCAAAGGTTTCAGTTTCTCCTCCGTTTGATCAAACTGAAGAATCAACAACAATCAGAGACATTGCGTTTAACAATGAGGGTGTTCCGTCAGGGAGGTTCATGACACAGTTCCTATCTTTTGTACCAAAAAAAGATTTTTCTGTGTTAAAAAGAGACTCTGAAGGCTCTGTCAAAGGATCTCCCACTGAAATCCCTTCTTCTCCACTACCTTCTGATGCTGCTTTAGAAACTTCTAAAAGTCCTTCCCATGAAGATGATGTGACGCTCATGGGCCGTTATGAGCAGACCACTCCTTCCTCCTGGTCAGAAATCATTCTAACACGGAGGAGAAACTCTACTCCTCGCCCTCTGGGATCACTCACCAGTGTGAGAAGTGATAAATCCAATTTTTATTTAGGCATTAAAACAACCATTCCCTCCACTGCTTCCTCTGCTGTAACTACTTCCTCCAGTGATGGACTAAACAGCAGTGGAACACTTAGTGCTATTTTCAGCTTTGGCACAAATATAATGGCATCGTACACAAAGTGGAAAACCACCAAGCCTGTGTCTTTTCAAGGCACTGCCTCTGAATTAGAAAGTACCTCTATTGGCTTTGATAGGGCAAAATTTAATTTGCAAGCAGATGGAACATCATATGAACATCCAAAGCTGGACGACGGACAAGAGCGCAGTGTGCGTATATTAAATTTAACTGATCCAACCGAAGTCGCCAATGAGCTATATTCAATTCATCCAACTATTGGAGAACATTCATTTTTTACATATGTTAAAAGAACATCAGGAGATAAAAAACAGGGCCTGCTTTTGTCCCCAGTTAATCCCAGATCTGCCGTGGCTGTGAGTGTACAGCAAGGAGCCGCTGTAAACACTGCTGCTCCACCCCCGCGGGCTTCACATGGCTTTCTGCCCTTCTCTCGCATAACTACAGACTCTGCAACATCTTCACAAGTGACTTCTCCTGCATTGGTGTATAAGAGCGAGCACAGCGCCCCTCTGGCAGATGTTGACTCTCTTAATACAGCTGTTACACATTTAAGCAACCCTGCACTCAGTTTCTCTGACTCTGACATTATTGACAGCAAAACTGATTTAAAACCGAGGGGATTAGATGTACCAACAGAGCTGCTGCCATCATCTTCTTTATTTCATTCATTACCATCCTCCTCAGAGACTTCCCCACCATCATATAGTAATATTAAAGCCTCGATTTCAATGTCTTCTAAAGCTTCATCCCCATCTTTGTCAACGTTGTCATCACCATTACATTTTGCTACTACATCATCGATCAAACCCACCATTCACCCGAGTGCTGCATCACCATCTGTCTCTCAAGAAGCTGCATCAGTCACATTTTCTTCTTTATCACCAAATCTGACCTTTTTAGTACATTTGGACAAAGTGATTGAGACGTCTGTTGTCCTTACAGAGATGGGGACGGATGAGTTTACTGCTGGAACATCCAGAGCAGATGCGCTCAATGTCCCCAAAGAAAAAGTGGCCAGTCAAGCCCCCTCTCAATCAGTCAGAATTACACTTTCTGCTGGGGCCACCGAGAGGACATCTCAGGTTTCACCTCTGCCCCCTCGACAGGACACCACAACGGCCTCTGACAAGCTTACCACCACAACTGTAGCGTCAACCACCAAAACTAAAAACCCCACCACTATTTCGCCTTCCCCGAGTGTCATTACGGGGACAACTCAATCCGCCACCACCAGTACCACACTACAGCCCACACCTGTGACCAGGAGAACAACAACCACCACAACCATCAGGACTCATACCGGCAGGAGAACATTCACACCGCCTGTCCCCAGAACTAGCCCTCCCAGAGGGGGCACTTCCATCTACGTATCCCCTTTTACCACCACCACCACAGAGACTCCTCCCCAGCAGTGCAACATCACAGAGAGACTGTGGGTGAAAACAGGTAAACAACACATTTGTCACAGTGCTGGAAAAAAGCAAAATGTAATGATTTCTCTAACATGTTTCGTCTGGTCTTTGTCTTGGTTCCTTCCTTTCTTTGTCTTTCTGTCTCTCTGTCTCCACATCCCTCTCAGTTGTTTCCATCTATGTGAGAAGAAACAGGCTGGACAGCATTCAAAGGCAGAACCTGCGAAGGGGACTAAGTCAGGGCCTCCGAAAAGCTCTGAATGATAGTTCAGCCCAGGCTCAGGTCAGACTCTCATTAGTTAGTAATGATTATTTAGCTGATTATTTAGCAAACAGCAGTTTAGTATATGGAACATTCATTTATCTATTTAAAGGTCAAACATATCTTGTGAAGTTTTTTCTAAAAACAATAAGAAATATCCTTACATTTGCTGGTTCTCACCAAAACACATAGGGTGCATCATTGATGCCTAATAAATGTGCTTAATACTTCCTCAGTCCTGCATGGTAGAGGTCTGCAAGCCTGTCAGGGTGTGATCGGATTTTCTCAGTTCATCCTGGTCCACACAGGCTCATTTTACTCCTCCACTTCTCTCGTAATGAACACATATACACACAGCACATCCACTGTGTGAGTATTATTAGTTTTTATTATAAGTATAGACATTACACATATGTATTTTGTTCATGTGCATTACATTTTGCATGCGTTTCATAGACATTATTCACATGAATCACAAGTGAGAGGATAGTTGACCATGCACAGTATCAGGGAGAGGTTTAAGTGTGGGAAATGTCCTCAAAGCTCCTCACACATAAGGAGAAGCTGCAATTTGGAAGAATTTTGATTTGAATACCACCACAAACTGAGGGCCAATTGTTAAATGTAGGATGCAAGTCTTGAGATACATATTTGCTGCTTGATCACCTAACTATATTATCTGCAGCTCTTTCGATACAGACAGTTGGTGTTAATATTCATGGCCATGATTGTTGTGTCACTGTTAGTTATGTTTGAGGCCTATAATAAATTTACCCCTTGGCGGTGTGTGTGTGTGTGTGTGTGTGTGTGGGTGTGTTTGGTTGACAGTGTGTGTTTACATGTATCGGAGATAGAGCTCATTAGATGGAACTTAATTGGTGCTGGTCTCAGGCATCGTCAGGATGCAGCTTGAACGCCATAGGCCTGAGCCGGAGTGGAGCTGGAGTTTTTTGAATCTGCACAGTTTATATCCATGTTTGCTCGCTTAGCATCCACTTTTTACTGGCTGCTGTTGCTACATTTGTTGTTTCATGTCTTCATACATTGGCGTCACCTCTTCAAATAAATGAAACAATGAAAACTCACCTCATGTGTTTGCACGGGACTTTATCTTAAACACATTGCTCCACAGCACAACTATTGATCATAAACTTCACAAGATACTTTGAACAAATACATATTTAGAACCAGAATTGACTTTGATGGCTAAGCATTTGTACACATAAAAGGAGGGGCCGCAGTTTTAACATAGCTTATGTAGGAATAGAGATATAGCTATGAAGAGGACATAAAATGGTGTATCTGTGAAAAGGTAGTGATTAATGTTAGCAGTTCTCACAGTTTCCCTAATGCTGATAATGTCCCCTTTAGCTACTTTAGTTTGTGAACTATCTTAACCTGGGGCAGATTTGGAATAGCATTTCTTATTTACATTATTAGGTTTTTTTTTACTGGTAAGTAAGTAGGTGAAATCCTAACTACTGTTTTATCTCAACAGCATCAATCAGCATCGATACACAGACACAACCTGACAGTTGTGAAAAGTTATCTGTGACCTTAAACCAAAGTTGAAATCGAAGTGAATTCAAAAACACATTTCAAGTTTTTAGAAAGGAAGAAAAAGTTTTTTGCTCTGATCCAGAGAATTTGGTTTTTTGTGCAGTGAAAAAAACTTGTGCATTGAGTGAAGAAAAAGGTATTTGAAAATATCGAAGCCTCCCTCAATGTAATCAAAGGAGTCTATTTGAAGCTCATGTCTCACACATTTTGTGAAGTGGATCATAGATTTCATTCCTTTGAAGCTGTTCCTAAATAGGCTGTTGCTCGTCTCGGACTCAGGCTAATAAATCAATCTTCTTATTCTGGTGAGCAGTGAATGGTTTCTAATTGTATCCCCTTACAAGAAATCTGGAGGCTTTATTAGCCTGGAGAGTGTGAGACACTTATACCAAGGACCCTCATGTAGGCTATGTGAGAGGAGATGAGGACCAATATAGAAATTAGGTTGACTGAATGTGTCCCAGAAGGCAGTGGGTGATGTCACATATTTGAGTAACTGTACCAACACTATAACAGGATGTAGATTAGGTCTGTGGCAGCGCTGCGGATGAGAACTGTTGCTCCAATTCCCTCATATTTACAAGAGACAGGCTTTTACTACAGTCTACAGAAATGTTCCACACTTCACTGAAAGACAGTCTTACAAGTGCAGCAAAGACAGTATATTTGGTTTTAACAAAAACTCAGGAAGAAACCAATCCTGGCATTTGCTCAGCAATAATGACACAAACAGATGCAGTGCACACACAATGATCTTTATGTCTGCGGATTAGCCATTTGTGGAACCAATCATGAGTCCCACTGTGCCAAAACCATTCTCGCTGTCCAATAAGCCTCTTACATCTCCGCGTGGTATGACTTTGTATCAGGAGCACCTCTTGGTTATGAAAAGCTTTGCTGAAATACAGTCAGTGAGAAGACGAAATGTGTGTTAGAGTCAATATAAGAGTGCTTGAGTGTAAAATGAAAGGATAAAGACTCTTGCTTTGAATAATAAAAGATGGTTAACTGTTGCATGATTAATGTGCAAACACTGTAAAATATGTGAAAAAAAAAATATGATAGCTGGAATAAATTTGGTCGGAAAGAAACCGTTTGCAGAGTTTTGGAGAAGGATGAAGCACCGATTGGATTCCTCTCCTGCTTTAAAAAATGTCTCTCCCTCTAGTCTCCAGTGAGTTGGAGTGCCTTTAGAGTTTTGCAATTTTAGGCAAGTGTTAAGTAAATCCGTGAGTGCATGTTTTTGTGTGTGTGTGTGTTTACTTGTATGTCTGCAATCCTGTGAAATGTCTCGGGGTGTTGTATTTCTCAATGTGGAAGTATCAGATAATTGAGAGTGAAGCCTTTTGTATTTGTCCTGCCCATGTGAAGGTCAAAGCTCTCACTCTTTCTCTCTTCTCTCTCTCTCTCTCTCTCTCTGAAGTCTCTGGAGGTGCCTTGCTTCGGTGCACTCCTGTCACCCATTTTAACATTGCTTGAGTTCCGTTTAGCAGCTCTGCTCTTTCATCCAATGGGAAGCAAGCTGTTGGCAAGGGAAATCGCCTCTGTGTTTAATTATAGGTTATAAATGGTTGGGAGGAGAGCAATGTGCCGTGCTGATGCTAAAATGATGATGAGAAATAGACTGAATGAATTTTAAACCAAAAGACTGAAACCATGTGGATCCTTTGAAAAAAAAAGATAAAAGTAAACTATTTTTGCGTCTTTTGCAGTTAGGGCTCTCCAGTGACATGAAACTCTTCGAAAACGACTGAGATCCATCGGGTTAATCTGTTGGCAGTCTTTCACGCTCTCTGAGATAAAGTTGGTGGGTGTGTTACCAATCTCTGACTTGCTGGAAATGCGATCTCTTAATAACACCTCCACATGGGTGAAGCCTAAGAGGATGAAGTGATAATAAAGGGTTTTTTCATGGAGCTCGTAACAAGGCTGAATTGTGAGGAGGCAGAGTGGTGACTTTTAGCCATGGAGACTCTGGGCTCTCAGTGTTTCGGCCTGTAGATCTTGTCAGCGCAGGCTTTCAGATGGGTTTAGATAACAGACCTGAATGGTTTCACCTCTCCTCTACACACTCGGCTAGTTTTTACACATCTGTCATCATTCACCTTTCCGGTTTTCAATGAATGGACAATTCACCAAAAAGTCAACTAGCTAACAAACATACATTTGTACATGTCATGAGACACAATTATGCAACATGTAGATTTCATCTGTATTTCAGTGTGAATAAGAACGCAGGGATACCTGTCCTCTTGGGTTAGAAGTGGAGGAACACAAGCCTCTTTGTCCCAAACTTCCTATTTGACAGTCTCTCCCATGTCTCGCTCATCTCTGCTCACTTCCCAGCAGCCCTTCATTCCCTCTGGGTTCTCTCCACGTCTGTACTCCATAATCACTCTCTCTCCTGTTGCTCAGGCTTTCATTAGCGAGTGGCTGGAATACACTCTTAAGTGCTTCATCAATCCAATACGGTTCAGTAGCTTGTCATTCAGCTCACTTGCTGAATGACGGATCGACGCTAACTTCTGATCCGGCCCAAAAGTCCATACCCCGAATGTGTTTTTTGCTGATTAACTATGAATATTTTAACATCAAGGCCGACTACTTTTCAAAGCAAGCATGCAATCTTTAATTGATTTACTATGGCGGTGGATGGCCTCTTTTTATTTAAGTGTGGTATGAAAATAGATTTCACCATGTTTTAGACAGGCCTTTTTCACAGCAGACATTTTACAGAGGTGCTACTAATAACATTAACGATGGCTCCGCTCTCCTCAAGTGCCCCAGTTAGCCATGATGATATGACAGTGAGCCAGCATGCACAACACCAAGATCCCTGAGACTGAAGCAGCTCAACGAAATTCAGCTATCACTAAATTCATCACTTACACTTGTGCTTTTTCTGCTATTATTTCTAAAATGCTGCATTAGTTTATGAGTAATTTTTTTTAAATCAACCCAATCAATCAAAGACTTTAGCATCTGTTTTAAACAAAGGCAGACATCAGTTTAATGCCTGATGTTGTATTGTGTGTAATGATGCAAATGAAGCTGTTGTGCTGTGATTGACAGCTTAGTGGGAACTCTGCACTGACATGTTTTTTTCATCAGTGTGATTAACTACCTGTTTATCTCACGGGGGACCCGGCAGCACATCCAGAACTTTGGATTAGTTTTTAACTGTGGAAAATATTTTGTGAGTAATTTTGGCAGCGTTTCGGCAATCAGCTTTCTATGCCGTTCACTCATAATAACTTTGTTGAAATGGGCTGATTTGGCTTGTGATGCAAAAACAAGCAGTGACAGCTAGCCACACGGCTAACTGTTAGCTTCAGTAGCAGCACTCATGGAGAGTTGAGGCAGAGTAGCTTGAGAACATACAAAAGCATAACCAGAAAGCATTTTCTCCATGAAATATGATCCAGTTTCACCAAAACGGGTGATAGCAGTTGTGTGACATGGCGTGCTGTGGTGTTACACACTGCGATCCTGATTGCTCACCTACAGTGCAGCAACTGACAAACCGGAGCGAGACAGAGACACTGTTCCACCTATTAAATGAACATACCATAAAAATGACTTTGAAGCTGGTATTTTCAGGTTAAATGGTTACATAATGTTGCTTTTTACTTCTCACCTTGCTGTAGTGATGTACGAGTGTACTCTAACACTCCACTGTACTCTCAAATATCAGCCACTCAGAGGCATTATGCAATATGACAAATGGGCTAAAACACTGTAAAAAGGAGCACTAATATGGTTTATCTGTATGGTTTATCATCTAATTCTCTCCTATACTTTCCCCTCTCAGGTGGAGACGGTATTTGGTTCTCCCAACATGACAGTGGCTTATCACGTGACCGGAGGGGACATTGTTTACCCCCCCTCTGTAGTGCTGGAAGGCTTGAACTCCTATGGTCGTGATAAGCTGATTGCAGACCTGCGCCAGTACCTCCCGATGGTAACAGCCCTTCCCCTCCCAGTTGCACCGTGGAGGTCCAGCCCAGCCACTGGCTTCCAGCTGAAAACAGGTCAGCTTGTGTTCAGTAAGAATGAGAAAGAGAGAGAGAGAGAAAAAAGCTAGATCAGCTTTAGTCTTCATGTTACATCTTTCTGCTGTTCTTGTGCAGTGCAACAATTCCTGAGAATGTGTAAGAGGCTTGAAAGTAAAATAAATCTTGTAATATGTTTTTGCATCAGAGGAGGAAATATCAGCATTGCCTATCTAGTCAAAATTAAGTTGTATACAACCTTAAACAATATACTTTCAGTGTTCCAAACACTGTCACAGACAACTAATTTTTGTAGCATCATGAAGAATAATAGCTTTAATAGCTGCTTTTTATGTTCCAGTGCTGCAGTTTGTGGGAGCAGGTGATGATCCTCGGTCCTGTCGCTTCTCTCAAATGATGGAACAGAGGCTGGAGAAGGTGTTTTCTGAGGCACAGGCCAAAGTTCTCAACACCAACAGCAAACTCTCGGTTCAGGTATTGTGTTGTAACATCTTGCTTCACTCTGTTCACTCTGTTCTCACTGCTGCTACAATGGTAACACTGTACAAAATGCTACTGTGTAAGCTTGTGCAGTGTAGTGTTCTGGTGTCACTGTTCTCAAATAGATCAAAACAATTAACACAATGTCACCTGTTTATGACATTTTAACAAATAAACACACACAGTAAACCATACAGAAGTTAAGCCTCATTGCTTCACTGCTTCATTGTGTATTCTCGAGTTCAGTAAATATTGGCTGCAGCATATTAGAGTAGATGTAACTTTGACAGTTTTTGTCCCCTGTTACACATTCATACTGCCATACAGTTCAGATGAGTTGGCAGCCATAAACAGATGCAGTGTGTGCAGTTTGTGCAAAATTGCCCCGTAGCGCATTAGGGTTTGCCTTTTGAACGGGAGCTTTTTCTGAGATGTAAATTAATTATCTTTAGAGAGGCAATGTTTATATTAATTTTAATGAGATGTCACATTAAAGTGCACCCTATAATAAAGCTAATTTGATGGTTACGCATGGTTGAAACGCCACATTATTTTTGCACTCTTTCATGCTTTGCCAACTTCCCGGTCGAAGTGCGTCTGGATGATTTTCATATTTGTGATCCAAGACAATAATTGACTCTTTGATGTTTGTAATTTCTACTATATCATTTCGTTCTACAAGATTTGTGCTATTCTTTTAAATCTGCACGTCACAGCAGTGTAATCCCAAGCATTTGCATGGTTATAATATGTCCTCCTCTTACTATGAGCATGTTCTCTTCCTCTTTTTTTCCCCCCCAGATGTTGAGTGTCTCCCAGGCAGCAGCCTCTCCTGCTGTGTCATTGGTTTACACTGTGAAGAATGGGACTGTCTTCCTTAATGGCACCACTGCTTCAAACCTCCTTGGTCAGCTGTCAGCTGAGCTGGTGGGCTACTTCCTCTTCTATCCACCACTTATCATTGCAGAGCGTAAGTTGCAATTTGCATTAAGAAAAACGCCTGTTTCTCAGGAGTAAATCGACAATCTTATAAGAGGAGAAGCCAGAAGTAGTTCTTATGCTCTCTTGAGAATAATTTGTTCTCTAAATTTAAATTAGATTCAGTATTTCCTTATTTTTTTCCTTGTGCTGACACATTTAGGAGGTCCTCTAGAAACTTGTTGTGGGGTCTTACAAAGAACGATGGTCTCAAATTTTTGCTGCCAGACCTGATATGCTGATTGACTGTACTAGTAAGAAACTAATCTGGATTCAAAACTCATAAACTGCATTTGATTTACTCTGCTGTTCACATGAACCGGACTTTCTCAAAAGGTCTATCTGGGCAGTGGTTAAAGGCAGAAATATAAGCTTGACTGACGTCTCGTTTTTCAGTAATTGGATGTTTGTGACTGCTCTGCTGCTTTTACGATCACAGCAGTTTTTTAATGATTGAGTCACTTAAAGATATTTGATGCAAAGACACAGTTAAGCCCGTGCCTTTCATCTTAGCCTCCTTTGAGGGCATATTCAGCCGAGCGCTCCATCTGTGTTTGCGTAATACTCAGAGACAAACAAATGAAGATTGACATGGAATCAGCAGGAGACTAACCAGCAATCGTAGTGGATTCCCAGTCTGCAGTCTGTTTTCAGTCCCAGTTTAACTGGGGAATGACATGTAAACTGCTCAGTAGGAGCAGATGTGGCAGATGCACATCATTTTTTATGGCACTTTATTGATTCCTGAAGGAGAGATTTACTGTTATGCTTGACCTTGTTCACCGTAAATTCAGAAAATGGGTTCAGCAAAAGACCTGGGCAACTGCGGCTGATGTAGTATTTCAAGCTTCATACACACTTTTTACACACACGGTTTCATCCAGGTCTTTGTTTAACAGAAACCACATCCTTGTTACCTGCCACTGTTCTAAAGCAACAGTGAGTAAAATCTCCAGACCTGTAAAGTTAACATGCAATCTGAGGCTTTGTTAAACTCCTACAGATATTAACCAACAGCACAAGCAGTGTAAATATTTTTTTTTCTTTTTTTGGCAGCATTACAGTGTGTCTGCACAGGAGGCTTTTTAGCCCCATTTGTCAGTAGTCAGTTATGACAGACAGTTATGCTCTGATGTTAATCAATGCTGGGGTCCATGCAGCATGTTAAATGCAAGTGATTTTTTTTAAATCTAAAGTGAAATTTTTAAGCATTCAATCTATTTTCTTCTTTTTTACACATGTAAATGCATTAACTGTGTGTGGGGGTGTTAGTGCTGCCAAACACAGGTGACCTACACACAATACTATGCAGACTGCATCCTGGGTAGACAAAGACAGATGACTAAACTGCTGCTCTGGTAACATGCTGGTCACACCACGCTCCCTGTGAAGACACCATAACACAGGTTACATGAGGGGTCTCAGTAATTTGCATAATATGCTAAACACTATAAATCTAACCAGAAGTGGCAAAAATACAGACATTGTTTACTCAAGTAGATGAATCGATACTTGTGTAAAAGGGCTCGGGTAAAAACAAAAATATTGATTTCACTGTTTTATTAAAGTGAAAGTAAAAGAGCACCGACTCTGATTTGTATTCACAGGATAAATGCAAAACGTAGCCTTCTGGAAGACATTTCTAGCACCTATTGCTGTA
Organism: Acanthurus tractus; assembly: GCA_029783725.1. Lineage (NCBI taxonomy): Eukaryota > Metazoa > Chordata > Actinopteri > Acanthuriformes > Acanthuridae > Acanthurus > Acanthurus tractus. The sequence continues at coordinate 16,871,008 of JAQNCA010000001.1, read as the reverse complement.
CAAAGCTAATGGTGTATTTATGTGATTCAAAAAACCGTTAAGCTTAAACAATTAACTTCAATTCATTGTAAAACACTTAAAAATAATACTGAGAAAAATAATGAACATTAACTTTGCTTTGATGTCCAAATCAGTTTTCAAAGTCAGCAACAGAATTAAACAAGACACTTCATGCTCTGTCACCGTCGTCACGGTTACCTTACATGAGTGTCCCTGCCAGCTCCTTATGTCTGTTACTGACATCACACTAACGAGACGTCTCTTCTTCACAGTCCAGTCTCCCTCTCTCATGATTCCTGTTGATGCGTTATCTTCCTCATGTTAGTCTGTTGTGTGTAATGTGCACTAATTGATTATTTTCTATATATTATTGTCCAATTCATTTTTATTGAAATTGTTCTTTATGTTGGGAAGGTGGTGTTTAATGATGCAGAATAAAAAAATGACTGATAATTCCCTTCAAATGTAGAGAAAATGTAAATAGTAGATAGACAGATGATTGTGTTAAAATGTAGGGGTAAGAAGCTTTCAAAGCGATGAATACACAAGTAGAGCACAGATACCTGGACTATGGGAAATACAGAAATAAAGTATTTTTAAGTCATCACCTCCCACTTCTGCATTCAGCTGAGTCCAATCTTTAAACCACTTCTTATAATAAACCTGTTCTTTTTTGCTGATCCAAGTGGGTAAATGGGCTACAGATCTCTCCTCACCTCCCTGCGTGTACCTGGCCGGACTATATTTAGCTGAATTGAGAACCAAAAGTTCAAGCTCAGTCAAATACTGTGGGAGTCCAGAGTGCGTTAGATAATATCTGTCTATGTGGAAAGACAAGCATTGTTTTCAAAGTCAGGAGCTGGTGTTTGTAGAGATGTAGAAGCACAGCTAAAACCATGCAATGGATTATGGGATACTGATGGCTGTAATCAGATGTAAATATTTGGACATCGTTTCATCAAAATTGTCTAAAAAAGGCATAATTTCTACAGTGTATTAACAGGAGCCTTTTGTTAGATTATGAGTAAACCAACACAAAAAATCACAAGTTGCGTCCCTTTAAATCAAGTCTTTGAAGGTTGCAGCTCCTGAGTTAGGATACAGCGTCCCGAGGGGCAGTTAGCGGGTTTAGTTTACACACTGTTTAAATCAAGATGAATAGGATTTCTTCTAGTGAGCGTTAAATTTAAACTCATTTTGCATTTGGATTAAATGAAGTTAGAAAGCAAAGTTACCCACCAGCAGGATGATTCAGTCGGGAAAGCAGAGAAAGAGAGAAAGGCAACGAGATGCCAAGAAAAGACTCTGAGGGTGCAGTAACGGACACGAACAAAAACCCAGTGAGACAGCAGCGTGAAAGAAAGCACAACGGAGAGTGTGACAGTGATTTTGCTCAGTTTGTTTTGTAGCCTCGCCATCAGTGATATTACACCGTTCACAGGAGATGTGAGCATATGCTGGCAACCGCTGCCTCGCCACATCAAAGCCAATTATCGCGGTAAATAATTAACAGTGGGAGATTCTCATACCACCTTGGGCTATACTCTGACAGGAAAGGCTGGAGATCTCACACCACTCCGAAGTGCCTGTTTGTTGCACCGACTCCTCACCGTTCCTGTGGAACTTATATAGGTTGGATGTTTTACTCCCCCTCCGCTCCTTAAAACTCTCTCTCAGGTTGAACATGATAGGAGCTGTTCGCAAAATGTCTCTTTTTTTAGACTATAACTGTCACTGAAAAACACTGATTTGAAACATGACATATTATTTATTCAACTTTTAGTTTTGGAATGACTTATAAATGCTCTCCAGTTTGTATCCCAGCGGCTCTAATCATCACAAACAGCCGAGGCTCATGTGGAACCTCCTCGCTGATTAATATTCCCCATGATTCCAACTTAAAGACAATGTTGGGCTGATTTTGCTGACAGCCCTGCAGCCCTATCCATTAACAATGCTACAGCCCTTGCTGTTCCTCTCCCCCTGCAGTCCCCCACTCATACACACACACACACACACACACACACACACACACACACACACACGCACACACACACACACGCACACACGCAAACACACACACTCCTCTCTCCTCTCTACTGTCATGCCTGAGTGTACATTTCTGTAGCGGGTCTGCTTTCACAGGCCAGTGATACAGCATTCCCCCGAACACTGCACCAGCCTCCAGCACAAGAGCTTAATCAGGCAGGAAATAGATGTAACAGAACACAGAGACAACCAGAGCGCAGGCAGCCGAAAGCTCTCCTTGCTTCTGTATTTGTCTGACATGCAGCGATAATGAGGCTTTAAAAACAAAGATTTCAGCCACAGAAAATGTGCTAAACTGTAACCGTTTCCCTGCTTCAGAAGAAGTTTTAGAGGTTTTCATACATCCGCTGCAGGTTTGTGAAAACCGGCTCCTCAAATAACAAACATCTGACTTGAGAGACCAGCTCTCGTCGCAATGAAAACAGCTGCAGCGGTGAAAATAAAATAAAGTTTTCAATTGTTCTTGATATGTTTTGGGTGCTTTTATCGAGTTTGAAGACTGGCTGTCCTGACTGATAGAAAGGCTGCAGCTCTCTTTTCATTCACAGCTTAAAACTTTTAATGGTGCATGTCAATTAAACTGCAGTGTATAAAGATGTCGATGTGATTCTTTAGAATTCACTTTACGTTAAGCTTGCAGTTTGTTTGTTTTTGCCTCTTTATGCTGATGCCAGGATGGGGATATGATCATGTTTTTATTTCCTTGCAGCGATGGAGTACCACAATCTGAACACCTCCATTGCTACCAGAGACTTCTGGGTTATTACAGGTAGGGATATCAGTGTTTCACATCTCTTTCTCATGGTATTAAAAACACCCTCTTTATTGTCTCTAGTCAGCATTTATGTGTATTATGTTGTGTAATGCATCCATTGTTTTATTCCTTATTTGCTGCAGTGACTATCTGCTTATTGATCTTAGGTGCTACACATTTGATCGTTTTCCTTTCTTCACTCATTCATGACACAAAAACACTAGAAAGGGATGCACAGGAAAAAAAACATTACAATTGTGAATTTCCTACTGGAAGCTGCTTATGTTTGTAATCTTTAATCATATAAACTGCCTCCTTTCACAGGAGCAGTTCGAAGCCTTTGACTTCCTGGATTGTGTGTTGTTTAGTATTCCCTCTGTTGGCTTGAGGAACGACAACATGAACTGAGCAACATGAATACATTTCTGTGTTCAAGGGCACCCTAACCGCGATACTGTATAATGGATGGGCCTCTTAGATCAGGCCGTGTAGCTCTTAACCCTGCACTTACAGCAATGAGAGGCCGAGTCAGTTCAAGGTCATTCCTTTGATAATAGGATTTACTAACACTGAACAAGATGTACAAGCAGGATTATTGCTTTTCAACTGTTGATTAAATGAAACAGGTTAAAGCTGCATTAGGTGGATGTTGGAGCCCTAGGGGGATATAAAGACTTCAAAACAAGCTTCAAGAAAACACAGCTCCTTTTTATCATTAGCTCATCAACTTATTAGGGTGAATAACAGCTTGTTAGCTTCCACATCCATCAGACACTGAGCAACATGCGCTTTCCATGAGGCCCACGCAGCCTGGAAATCCTGCGCAAGTCTTATTAAAAATCTGTTTTTGTCTCTCACGCACACACATTTCTAATTTTGCCCCTTTCTGTTCTTCGTACTTTATGCTACTCTCTTTCCTCGCCAACAATTTATTTTTTTCTCCTAACAACCATCTGGCCACCCTCTTTCTTTCTTCTGCATTTGCAGTGATCCAGGACGTGGATAACGCCAGCCTAGAGGGACAGTACCAAAGCTTTGCCAGTCTAATGGAGCAGCGGCTGGCAGAGCTGTTTGTGCTGGCAGGGCAGCAGGGCACTCGATTCAGACGAGCCACTGCTGTAGGCAGCTACACTGTCCAGGTAAGACGCCGGCATGTCAGCCCACAGGAAGTGCCCTTCTGACTCTCTCTGGGAGAACAAACAATCTGCAACACACAGAGTTGGACAGTGAAAATATTATATTATTTTAGATTCTACATCTAAAGTTTTGTTTTTTGTCACCTGGGAAGCCAATGAAAGCTTTAGTTCAACAGTTTTGTTGGCTTCCGTCTTACATTATAAATATTTAATAAGAGACACACTTTAATACGCACTTTTGTACACAGCTCTTGCATGATTATTTATGGTCAGACCTTGATAATTAGGGAGTTTCTCAGCTCATCATCTGCTAATTGCTCATCAAAACAAGCCAGAGGTTGAATCTTTTTACTGAACAAGCACTCTCTTTTGTTCATGTGGTTTTTGCCTCCCAGGAGACTCCTCACCAAAGTGCTTGGTTTAACTTTGGTTCTACTCTCGAAAAAGTAAGCAGTTAAAATGAAACAGGAAACATGTGCCATCCCTTCTCTTTTTCTAATCACTAATCCAGATGGTGAGCATCCGCAGGGTGTCCGGGGCGAAGAATCCAGCAGAGATGACCTACTATGTCCAGCACAATGGCATTCCTTTGTCGGGCACATCAGCCGCCAAGGTCCTGAACACGGTGGATTCTCAGACCATGGCGCTCACCCTGGGCTACTTCGTCCAGCTGCAGGCGGAACGTAAGCACGGCTCTCCTTCTAGCATTTGACAAGTAGGCAAATAGACAGAAGCACTGACAGACCAGACATGCAAAGCAAAACACATGACTCATGCTGAGTCTAGAAACAAGAGCTGGTGCTGGCTTGAGGGGAGAAGAAGAAAAGGTTGAGAAAGCTCTTTGCTCTCATGTATATCTAAAATGCTCCCGGCAGGGCATTGTTTGTTTGGGCCGCAGTGCTGCTTAAGAGAAAAGGAGAGGGGGAGACGGGGTGAGACAGGGCCGGTTAGGAGAGAGAGGAAGGAAGAGAGAGAGAGAGAGAGAGAGAGAGAGAGAGAGCAGGCTGTGTTCCCTTATAGATTGTGGTCTACAATAGCTGAATCAGGCTCTGTGTATATCAGGTTGAGCTGTATGCAGTGTCACTCAGCGTGGGTGTGACAGGTGCTTCTGCCTGTTTGAGCAGTAAAAGTAGGCTGTGGATTTAACTTCAATGCACCAATCATGAAATAACTGTTATCAGTGTTTGGATCAACTTTAGCTGCCCGAGGAGCACCGATGCCAGGTGACAGGAGGCCACTTAATAAACATGTAGGAATATTTATCAATTAAAATTAACATTAAAAGGCCCTGTAATGTATCACTTTCAAAGTGACTGACTTAACATAATAGCTAAATTATCTTTGTACAAGAATTGACTTTAGGCTGATGTGGCAGATAAATCAGACATTTTTCTATATTTATTAACTCCCACTGCATTTTAGTCCCAAGTGATCTGTTTCATTTGAAAGAGTTTATTAAACATTATACTGGGCTGTTCCATCATATAATCATTCAGATATGATTAATAAGCATGTAGTGCTCCTACTAGGGACAGAATGAATTGTATATGCATTGATTGAATTGAATACGCTTTTAGTGTACAGAAAAAAAAAACATGTATGGGATCAGAGTTTTACTCATTTCTGCATAACTTTAGCTCCTCTTCAGCTAATAGTTATCTTCTTTCTTATCGCTCACCATCTGCTCTAAACCTAAAAGGTTGTCACACACAGATTAGCCTTCTCCCTTTTTGTTCGCAGCCTAATTTATGCCATCAAACAATAAACTGGCGTATCTGTCCCTCAGTGCAGCCCTGACTAAATGGCTTTAAATGTACAAACAACACCACAATTCTTGGGAAAAAACGAACAAAAGAGGAGTGAGTGTGATTTATTTTAATTATGAAATGGTTGGGGGGCCACCCACCCCCTTATTTGCCCTGAGGGGCAATAATTGATGATGGTGAAAAAGTGTTTTCCTTTTTTTTCAGCTGTGGTCAAAAACCCGCCTAATAACCTGTGGATAATCGCTGCAGTGTTGGCCCCCATTGCTGTCGTAACACTCATCATCATCATCATCACAGCTGTGCTGTGCAGGAAGAACAAAAACGACTTTAAAGCCGATGCCATCGGCAACCTCAACCCCAGAGCCAAGGTATCCGTGTTCGTCTTAATTTGTCTGTCTGTCACCTACAGCTGAAACAGCTTCTGATAATCACACCAGCTCCATTTTGACTGTTTGGCTTTTTGTTCGTTGCACAAAACAAGACATTACCTTGTGAATTACAATGTGCATTTTCAATTTGTTTCCATTAGTTTGAAATCTTCAGCAAACAAGTAATAAATTAAGAGACTAAACCTTAGACGCAGTTGTAATGAAAAGCATCACTAGTTGCAGACCGAGAGTTGGTGTCTGAGAATTTATAGCTTAATTTTTCAGACTTTAAGGTACAGTTTGTGTGGGTGAGTAATGATGGCCACTCTGTTTGTAGTCTGTGTAACAGATGTATGTGATTTTTGGTTTATAGTCAGTGTCACCACGCAATGCAGTCAGTGAGACCTCCTCTAAGGCATCGGCAGAATCCTAGTCAATCTTAAAAAATTGAAAAGCACATACAATAAAAACACACACACACACACACTGTTTAAAACATCTTCTTTTGTTTTCAGATGGCGTATCGCAGAGACGTGGGCTATTATCACCAGGTATCTGCCTCTCTGTATTTCCTCTCATTACCGATCTGTGTTTTCATCTTCAGGGCTCAACTTTGCCAACAGGGGGATTTGAATGGATTTTTGAGCTGACATCACCTATGATACATTTCAATAAATTCTGCTGTGCTGAGGAAAATGAAGGCTACTACAGCACTTTAGAGAAATAAAGCTTTCAGAATGAGATTTTCTCTGATTAAAGGGTGATATTGGCTATTCTCCTTATAGCAGTCTCCTGATGACAAATTTGAAAGACTAAGATTTACACAGAAGGGTTATTATGGTTATTATTAGTTTTTTTTAAGCTGAAAGAGTGTGTATGTGCACTGACACTTGTTATGTGAACATATTTTCATTATTGTTGCACCAAGGGCATCACAATGCCCTAATCAAAGCTGTCTTTCCACCTCCACATCTATTGTGTTTTCTCCTTAGTGGCTACTCTCAC
>JAQNCA010000001.1:16846349-16863830 GCA_029783725.1 Acanthurus tractus | reverse complement strand
GGCATCACAATGCCCTAATCAAAGCTGTCTTTCCACCTCCACATCTATTGTGTTTTCTCCTTAGTGGCTACTCTCACTGTTATATGTCAGTGTAGGAATGCATAGTACAACACTCAGCACATCCCACTGCTTTATTCATTGAATATCATATGAGAGAAAGTAATAAAATTCCTATATTAAATACTGAACGTCACATCAGAGCAGGACAGTCATTATTACAGCTAAGGTCTTACGAGGTCTCATCATGTAAAAAACATACAAAAACTTAATTCCATCAGATACGATTTATTATGAGGTCGCTGCCTTCACACCTTCATATTTGGGAGTGAGTGTAGACGGTTCCCCCTATTAAGCATCCAAGAAAAAAATTCTTAAAATCCTTAAAGACGGAATGAAAACTTAACAAGTCTCCTGCACGACCAACTCCTGTTACTCTCACTGACTGCAAGCCGAGCACTTTCATCACAAACCCTTGTTGGAATTTCCTTCAGTGGAACCTGGTGAGAAAACTGGATCCAAAGAAAATCTTTGTTCTTCATGTGTGTGCGTGTGTGTGCGCATGAGTGGGTGTGTGTGTGTGTGTGCTATAGAAAGAGAGCGAATGCATGTTCTTCAGTCAGGGGAGTATCACATATTGATTTTGCACCATGGCTGGTGCAGTGATGTGTGTCTGACAATTTATGACACTATGATGAAAGTAGTTCTAAATATTTTAGTGTATGTGCTGGCAAGTGTGTGTGTGTGTGTGTGTGTGTGTGTGTGTATGTGCGTGTTCGTGAATGTGTGTCTTCTGCCTCTATAAACCTGGATCTCCAGTGTTAGGTAAAATACAGCAAATCCACTCCTTCCTCCTCCTCCTCCTTATCCTTTAATTTGTTCTACCATTTAACTTCGCTATATTTCTGTAAAAAGTCTGCAGATCTCATCTTGTCACAGCCTACTGGGAATCATTTATTTGACAAGAATTTGTAAGAAGGCCTCAGTTAAATCCATGCTTATCTATTTCAAGGCACAGCAGTGCAGTAATCCCAGTTCTGTTCCTTAAATCCTCTGGACATCTCTTAAAATTTTACACCTTTGGGCTATTTTGAGATGTCTGTCTATGTGACATTCATGGTCAACTTAATGAATGTCTCCTTGTTCCTCCTTTTAGTGATTGCTCTTTTTGACTACAGGTATGTGAAAGGAAATCAGTCTTACTTAAACAGTCTCTCTTTTGTCTTTCTCTATTTTCACTCCACCTGCCCATCAGCCGGTCCAGGGTTTTGACTATGCCAAGCAGCACCTGGGCCAACAGGGAGGAGACGAGGAGACCCTGCCTGCCAGTCAGGATACCTTAGTGATGTCGCTGCAAATACGGGACACTCCACTTTCACTAGAAAAGGCTCTGCAACAAGACGGAACTGCCAGCAAGAAAAGCCTTACTACTGAAAAACATAAAAGGTATCATTAAATAGACATATTTTTTCTACCTCATCCTGTATTCTGCATCACCAAAAATGAAAAACTTGGAAAAGAGACAGAGAAATAACTTCGAACCATTTTCAAAACCTGTTTTGAAAAATTAGACATTGAGACATTTTTTAGGGTTTTCTATACTTTAGAATAAAAATAAAAATTGCTAAATTAAAGAGTAAGGTAAGATTAAACATTGTAAACAAGTAAATTTTTTATGATAATTAAAATAACAGAATGAATTTACAAATTAGTTTTCACAAGAAAGGTTCATCATCATCACACATAGCAGACAAAAAACAAAACAAAACAAAATAAAACAAAACAAAAACAGAAAATAATCTATTAAAATAGATGCAGGTACACAGTTGTGTATGTGTGTCTGAATGTTCATAGTGATGTATTTAAAATGGCCAGAAACTACATCACCCAAAAATATGTTCAGACGGTTGTTTTAAAGCCTAATGAAATTTAGATTCTAACCACTTTTTAATAATAAAAAATGCACACTAAGCTTTGATAATAGTATATACTACAATAATAATAGATACTATAATCACACTCTGTCAGCTTCTGTAGAACTTCAGTATGTTTCCTTTGAAAATTGATGCTAGAAGTCTCTTTTTCTATTTTTAGTGACATTAGCTGTCGTCTTTTAGTTATTTGAGCCAACATTTAACACCTGGGAGACCCCAGTGCACAGTAAGGTCTGTATTCCACGTTTGACTCCCCTTTCCCCTTGTAATCCAAATTGAAGTTAGCTCTCCTGTCTTGCTAACATTGACAGTGCTGGAGAGCTACAGAAAGCAGCTAATGAGGATGCTGCAGACATCTGAATGTCAATAAACATGATATGAATTTTTCTCTTCCTTTTGTCTTTCATCAGTCTGAATTGTATTGTCACAGTAAACTCAATCAATGCAAATGATAATAAGCTGAAGAGCTTTTTTTTCTTTTAGAGCTTTTACTACACTTGAGACTAAAGGCAAACATTTTCCCAAAGTGCAGTATGTTAGCTAACAGTCTGAGTGTGCTGCTCAAGATGGCACCCTTGCTCCATCAGAAAGCTCCTGGGTCACATAGGTAGAACTATAAAACGCAAGGAACCCTCCAGCCCTGTCGTCCGTCCTCATTTTACCCCGGTCCTGAGTGATAGACAGTTATTAACAGAGTTCTCTGTGTAGACAGGTGAAATTAACTCATCTGACAGTCAGTCGCACTGTTTCGGGAATTAATTGCCACATTAAATCAGGCTAAATTATTTAATCAAGAAACAGGAAAGGGTATAATTTTCATTGGCCTGCAGGATAATGTGATCAAATTAAATGAATGTGACAAAATGGGAGATCTATAGACTGAACGTCCTGCCGTAATGATTTTGGAGACTTGCGAGGCATCATTTTATTTATTAAATTCTTTATTTATTACATTTTTAGTATCAAAGCTTCCTTAGGCTTTAACATGTCACCATTCTTTAGCATTTATATAGTCTTCAACTAGCTATATGCTACTATCCCTGGATGTAACAAGCTTATTCTTTATTGTCTCTTCAGTGCTTTTCCATCAAGTACGCAAAGATAATAACATCATAAAGAGAGACCAGGAGATTAATTTCCTATAAATACTATGTTCTACATTAAATTAGCTTGTTGTTCATTCATAGTGAAATGAAAATCTGGAATACGTCCAATGGAAATGCATTGAGCACGTTAACACGTTTGTCAAATTGACCAGTGATATATGTTGGGTTAGTAGTATGAAAAGCATCACAGTTTTTCAGTCAGCATGCAACATATGCTGTGGCTAGTGGAAAGCAGCTGTCCCTCGGTACAACGTTCAGTCTGTTGGTAGTTGAGTGAATGCTGTGTTCATTCAGTCAGATTCACAGTTCACATTTGACTGCTGAGTTTGAGTGAAACCTGTCAGTCACCTGTTGCTCCGCCTTTTTGAAATGACATCTGCACCAAAATTTCTGTTGAGTCCTGTCACACAAAGATAAACTTATGAATGCTATAAGGTTACATTTTTTAAGAAATAATCATTTAATTTCCAAAAGATGTAGTTTAGATCCAGAGTTAATTACATGACTCAGATGCTGGTGTGCATGTTCAATCCAAACAAATGTAAAATCTGCCTGCAGGCACGCTCTTCGCAGTTACACATCATTTGCATTTTCTTTTCATTTGCACCAAGGTCAAACAACGGTAGCCCTTTAAATACCAACACATGATCAAACATACAACCCTCTTATATATCCAATGAAAATGTATTTTGTCATCCTTAATTAATTATTACACATTACACGTCTGTGATGAGTCTGTGACTGTTGCGTGGAGCCGGCTCTCTCTGCAGCACTGCCTCGACAAGCAGAGAGGGCAGCCGCTGTTCCTCTGTCTCTCTTTTGCTGTTATCATTTTTACCAGACAATTAGGGGATAGACCACGGTTCTTTGATGTCACTGTCAGCCTCGTGGTCTACTGAGCTGCTGCTTGATCAGCTCTAATTCTAGCTACAGTATGGCATTTGAAGTGAGTGAAACAAAAATTAGATAAAGCAATTGTTTGTTCAATTAATAGAAGAACCAGCTCTGCTTTACTGGAGAGCCTGGTCACTGGTCACATATTCAAGAATACGTCCACGATGCAATGTAATAGAGATTTATTTATGAAAAAGTGCAACAACCCAGTCAAACAGAGACATCACTTGGCAACACAATTGTCACTTAGAAGGAATTGACTATTGTTAATATAAAATTCAGAGTTAAACCAGCTGATAATACTTTTGGGATAAATAATTGATTTTTTTTTTTTTAATTTTCAGCCTTCTTTTATTCCATTCATGCCCAAAGGACAAAAAAGACTTGATTTGAGGAATATTTTTCAAAAACAAGTCATACAGAGTGAGGGTTTTAATAAAGAGCACACATGCTGTCACGATGCAAGAAAAAAGTACAATTAAAAAAACACAATGTTTGCTTGAGAGATGGAAAGAGGGGAAGGTGAGGTTGTTAAAGGGAGGGATGACATAACCTGGCTGTGAGCCCAGCTTCCGGAGAGCTCACCGCCTTTTCCTGTTGCTATGGTTACTTGCAGCAAGTTGCCGAGCGAGGACGGTTCCGTCATCAGCAACGAATCAGAGAAGCTGAATTCCGGCAGGGGCTTGACAGTGCTGAAAGTCACAGCACAGCAGAAACTGACAAAAGAGGAGACGCACAAGAGGGACGGTGAGAGTCACACGCTGATGCAAATACAAATAATTTATTCTACAGCTCCTTTGCAGACAAGGTCAGGTGTATCACGAATCCTTAAAATAATTTTCCTTTCTACCCTCTTGAAACCCATTTCCAGTGCCTTGTTCCTCATGCACACAGGTTACCCAAAGAGAAATGCACTGCTACTGCAGCTTTTTTTTTTTTTTTTTTTTTTAACAGCTAGAAAGGTAGCTCCTCAGCGGCAGGCAGAGATGGACCTGATGAATATACATGAGACAGACACTCTGCTGACATGATACAGTATGTCAGACTGGTTTTGATGCCGTGACAGACTGTGACATACACACACACACACACACACACACACACACGCACACATTTGCTAATGCGAGAATGCATTGGGACCATATGACGTCCACATGACTTGTGCTGCTCTAAGATGCAGAACAGCTGAAGGGAAGGAAGTGAAACTACTCGCTGTTCTGTTTACGTCCAGTGAAGCTTAATGTTCCACATGTGGTGGGCGTGAGTCAAATTAATCAAATTTGGAGAGTCTGCTTGTAAATTGGAACGAGCTGTCTAGATTATGATTTTCTTAATGGGTGGATTTGAATAATTCATCAGCTGAGTTAAGGGAAACTAGAATTGAATCCAGTTTTTTTTTTACTGATGCTGGATAAGAACTGGAAGTGCAAAGTCAGTTTCTTTCATCTATGACAGAGATGCATTGGCACAACCTTTGAAGCAGACGCTATCTTTGTGATCTATTGTCTCCGTCCAACACTTCATTTGCTGACACAGAGGACTGATGTTTGACATAATCCCCACAGTGTGAGCCTCAGAAAGAGGGAGAGGAAGAAACAGACATAGAGGGGGGGTGTGACAGTTTTCTCCCCCTTTGACTGGCAATGTAATGATTAGAGGTATTTGTAGTCTCTTTGTGAGTGAACTCCCTCTCTGTTCTTCAGATCCATATGACACCTCCTCTGGCTCCCTGCAGCTCATTTCCATAAAGCCCATGGCGGCTCAGCCCAACTATTCACACCCTGCATCCTCTGACCGGAGCCAGGACTCAGCCATCGTCAATGGAGAGGTGACATGCACACACACACACACTCATATAGAAGAGATACACACAGTTATGTGCACAGAAAACATGGAGATGAACTTATAAATATGAAGTCGCTCATGTATTAAAGGCCATGAGAACCTATTTTCTCAGTCTTTTTTGTACCAAAGTTAGAACAGTTTCAATTTAGTTTTTATCCCATATAAGAAAGCCCTTATTTGTGATTTTGGCTTTTCTTAATGGCATAAAGTGGACAGTGCTTAGCTGAAAGAAAAGTCACATTCGATTTCACCAATCACAGTTGAGCAATATTTGATTTAATGACAGTAACTGTTGTAAAGCTTTTGTACATCTTGCCAAGACTGTTAATCTAATCAAGTAAAACCATAACCACACAATCTTACTGAAGTGGATTAGGTGACAGTTTGTGTTAAGCTCCTAACATCTAGAAACCTTGTTGTTTTTCCCTCTATGCTTATCTAAAGTGGAGCATTTAATGCTAGCGAAATAGTTAAGATTTGAACTTAAACATAAATTCAAGGATGCTCATCATACATCAGTTATGTCGAATAAAAAAAGGCATTTTTACACTGAGAAAAATTGTATTTTTAATGAGTAACGTGATGCGTGGAACGGTGGGATTTCTTCTAATAAGACTCTGACCCCCTGATGTTCACATCAGAATACAATGAAATACAGTAAAACCTTGAAAGAGCCATTGTGAGTATAAGCTGATGCTTTTCTTTGTTTAAAATGTAATTGTTTTTGATATTCATAATCTCATTCACATGTTTTTCCCCAGACAGGGACATAACACAACCTTTGCTGTAAAGTGACATTTATTACTAGATCAAAAAACTGGAAACTGTTAGTTCAATAATATGATGCACAACACTTTTTTCTTTGTTTTTATTTCATCTGTGACTCTGAAGAAATATAAAAAATTGTAAATTTACTTCGAATCATTCCAACTGTGATGATTGCATAATATTTTCATTTTCAGAGCTTTGTTTCTCCTGAACCCATGATCTTTCATCCACACATGCCTTTTAACAAAAAGCAGAGTCTTACCACATGCAGCAACGAGAACCTTGAGTCTGTTTCCGTTCTCATCTCCCCATGTCTCTTTGCATCCCGCACTCTTTCCTCTCTGCAGGTGAACTTGGCTCTAAAGCAGAAGTCTGACATTGAGCACTACAGGAACAAGTTAAGGCTGAAGGCAAAGAGGAAGGGCTATTATGACTTCCCCTCCACGGACGGCGGCAGCAGCGGTCGGGCCCTGGCGCAGAGGCAGCGGCACAGCCATGAGAGGGCAGCCGCTGAGCATGGCAGACCGCTGGAGCCTGATGATGAGCGAGGTTCCACTTATGTCAAGTCTCACAGGAGGTGAGGGGAGAGTGGAGAAGCAAGTGGAACCTGGGTTTGGCTGAGTGCAAACAGAAAATAAAATCCATGCTTTTCTTGGGGTGTGTGGACGCAGTCCGAGAGGTTACAAAGGGCTGCAGGTCACATGGCGTTTCATATTGGTTTATTTGCCTTCATTCATGGCAACTTATCCATTCTCCTTAATTCTGCTTTGCCTAATTAGCTTATAGATAAATAAAACTCTCCTCTAATGTTGTCATTATCCTGTCTTAGTAGACAGTGAGCGAGCCATCAGGCCTGTCTGATTAGTTTGATCCAAGTCCTGAGCTCCCATAGTGGAGATAAGAGGATTGGCAGGGTGTCAGGCGGTCCCCTGCACGGCTTCTGTCCTCCCTATGATATACAGATGCATATGAAGATGGACAGAGTCTTTGGTTCTTACGGACTCTATGAGAGGGAGGAAATATCCACGAGATTAACAACACATCATACCAGCTGCTTTCAGAGCAGGAAGTAACATTTGAAATTTGGCTCATGTGACAACATGGCTAAGAGTTGTAAAGATTGTTTAGTATTCACGTAAGGACTTAAGCAGCTATTTTCTGTATTAAACAGTGCGTAGCTAATCAGTTATAGAAACAAATTGCTGATACATGCGCCGTTTGACATTTGTCATAGACTGGTAATTGTTGTTTTGTTTTGTTTGATGCCTAGCAGTACTTTATTTTGCTGTGCCACACCACAAGGATTTTCTCTTTTCTTATACCTGATTCAGCTCTTTTACTTGATGTCCTTGAAAGATAAACTATTAAATTGTATCTATTCGACAAGTATCGCAACTGAATGTATCAATTTTTTAAAGGGAATAAGTTACATTTCCCCACCATGTTCTCCTTCACCTCCACTTCCCATTCACCACTCACCATAAGCTCTCAGAAACAATGACCGAAAGTAAGAAAGCTGAATTGAAAGGATTCAATTTAATAACAGCTGGTTTGTACTGAATCCACTGTGTACTTGAATTGGCAGGCACTCCCAGGTTGGGCAGACAGCCTACCGCAGCAGACAGAGTCTGAGCAGTCCCAGTCCAGGAGGAACAGAAATGGACCTGCTTGTAATGAGGGAGAGACCCAGGAAAGGCATTCGCAACAGCGGCTACGATGTGAGTCACATTTTGTCCTCCACTGACCCCAGAATCCCAGCCAGATGAGGTTAAACCACTCTGACAAAATGATTTGCAAAGCAACACTTTGTCTGTGGTTTTTAAGTATAATGAGGTCATTTACAATATTAATGTATAAGATTTTTAACTTTTACATGTATTTATGATGTGTGAAGGATGTACTATTCAAATATTTAGACATGTTTCTTTATTTTCAGCCCTATATACTTTTTTTCCAAATTCCAATGAAAACTTAAATCAAATAATATTGTCCTGATTTCCTGATTTTATTCATGGAAAAGATCATTATCAATCAGAGCTTGTCTGTGCTGAATCCGTTATCCGTTTAGTTAATTCATCCCTTTTTAAGACACAGCCACTGAGCCAGAAATCAGACATATTCCACTCAGGTGTGGTTTCAAGTGTACCACAGCAAGCTGGAGGAAAAGAAGTGGTTCATTCATAATTGAGATATAAGATTCATAAGGTCCTGTCGTTTTGATTTGCAATGCGTCTCAGGATGGCTGGTTTATGCCTCCACTCTTTTATTGTTCCATTACAGCTCACCGTATGGCTCTCTCTGTCAGGAATACTCGTACATGAGCTCTCGAGAGTAATGGAGCAGACCGTTCCTAAAAAGTGTTTTCATTCTGTCCTGTCCTTTTGTAAAAAATATGAGCGGTGGCGGAAATATTTCACTGAACTGTCAATGACCTGCCAGCCACTTTGACCAGTCAAAGCAGGAAATTAGCAGGTGTAAGTGGTTGATGTGTGGATTTGTTTTCTTTCTGGCATCCCTTTTTTGGACACTTTGGTTTAGCAAAATAGCATATCTTTTATTCTTACCTCCCATAGTTTGTACTTGCTGTGGCCAAACTTTGTGTCCCCAACTGTTTAGCTCTGTTAGAACGTTGCACAGTAGCCAGCACAAGCTACACGGCCCTTTTTTCTCGGCCCTGTTGATTACAATGAGACTAGTGTAGCTGCAGGCCCCGTCACTGCAGATGCAAGCCTCTGCTGTTCCGTGTTGCAGGGGGGGCTGATTTATGAGGTGCACTACGCTAGGTCTCCTGTGGCTATCCTCTATTTGCACAGGAAGTAGGGCAGCCTCAACTCGTATTCATTTATCACTGAATGTAAGGACTGGTTAGATAGAAACAAAGAGAAATGGAGGGACTCAGACCGAAAAAAATGGGAAAAAAGAGGATGGAGAAGATGGAGTGAGGTAGCAGTTGAAGAGCAGGATGATGGCTCCGCTGTGTGTAGTGTAGATGAGATAGCATTAGCACCCAACTCCACAGCTATTGTTGGAGCACAGACAAGTACAGCTTAACACTTACTGAAAACAAGCTGCCTGGTTCTTCTGCTGAACACACTGTGACTAGGCAGCAACACGGCTGGATCCAGCACATCCAGCTGACTCGTCTCTGAAACTTTGAGTAACATTAAACCTCCATTTCTCGCTCGGTCTGCACCTTGTCAACAACCCACTGAGAGAATGACAGGAGATTTTATAGAAGTTGTACTTTTCCAGCTTTCTCAGGTTGTATCTGTTGTTGTCATGCTAATCCGATGAGACAAGTGATGCTGGTGTGAATCAGAACATGTCTTCCCAGTTGGCACCTGCTACAGATTTACTCACACACATCTTCGACATAAACCCACATGGCATTGCACTTAAAACTGTGCCTGAGTTTCATGTCTTTTTATTAATGCATATTCAAAAAGATACACGTTGTTTGTGATGGTTCTGGCTAATCAGTAAGATTTTCTCAAATAGCTAACACTGTTTCAGTATATTAGCAGTCATACTGTAGATTTTACAGTGGTGCCTCTCTCTTGCAAAATGTTTTTCTACGTGTTTTAGACTGAACCTGAGCTGATTGAGGAGACTAATGTCGACCGCCTAATGGGTCCGCGGGGTTACATGTATGGCCGGGGCTTGAAAGGCCACTCGGAGACGTCCACTCTGAGCTCACAGCCGTCCATCGATGAAGTGCGACAGCAGATGCACCTGCTGCTGGAGGAGGCATTCAGCTTGGCTTCAGGGGGTCAGTCCACATCTGGAAGGCACTCCCATCACCACCACGCACATCCTGACCACTACAGCCACGCGCCGCCTCCTCTCCCCTACGCAGACGTGGTGACCAGCGCCCCGGGCACGATGAGCTGTGGACGGGGAGGCCTGCAGTGGGTACCATCTTATGGTGCAGACGTATATCAGTGCAGCCTGCCAAAACCGGTAAGTGGAATGAGGTAATTTTCTTTCTCTTAAGAGCTGTGTTTGAATTCATGTAGCCTTAAATGCCTTTCACTGTCTGTTTAAGGCCTTTCACTTCACCCAGCTCCCTGAGATGGCCATGGGTTCGCCTCCCCCTTTACCACCTCGCAATGGACCTCCTCCTGGGACCTCCTTAAGACGGTAATGCTGAATAGACAAGGCATGCAGACACACTCACACACACACAGCATCCATATCATTGCAAAGTCCATCAGATATTCCACATTCAAATTCATATTCAGTGACACAAGATATTCACGAGGTAATGTGCTATGGCCAGGGTGATTTAGTCCTTGTATAAATTTGAATATTGAACTAGTGCATTGAGAGATGGCAAGAATGTTAATGAGGTAATCACTTTCCCACATGGTGTGTGTCTGCCATCTAGTGGTACTGGCCATGTATTTCACTACTTCTTGTGTTTATTTCTCTCTCAAATCTCTGTCCAACTTAGTTCCACTTCTGATTTGGGGCCTAAGGGAAGAAGCTCAGAGACATCTGTCACTGAAGTGCAGAGTCAACATGACAACAACCCATATGGGCCAACTACTAGAGCAGCACTTCCATCTATCACTGCAGAGCAGCCTGTGTCCAACTACTCAGGTAAGCATTTGAGGAGATGACTGTGCAAAAGTAACCCATAATGCGCTTTGCTCAGTGCATATCCGTCTCTCTTCTCACCTGTGTAGGAAACCCAATAACAGCCGTCTATGCCATCCCAGCCGCCAGGCCTGGCTACTCAGAATACTTTGTCTCCACGCCACCCACATCCTACCACAGTCCCTCCTGGATGTCTTATCCGCCTGAACCCGAGGACGTGCCGCCACAGTGGGCAGATTCTGTAAGGACGCCCATATTTCACCCAGTCTCATGAAAGAAAAATAATAATAAGTGAAGGATGAGCCATTTATAGTGGTAGAAAAATGTGACCAGATGTCTTAATTAACTAGGAGAGTCCCAGTTTTTCAAGCATTTGCCCCAATCCCCAGCAGCTCTTTGACACAATGAGACCTTTAATTTTCTTAGAAAAAAAATCCAAGTGAGGGTTGCGAATATTCTTGCAGCAATAAGGCAACATCCAGAGCATGGTAAGATTAGAAAAGAACTCTTTAAAAGAAAGAAAAAAACAGTTTTTCTTATCACACCAGCTCATCCTATAGAGCCAGAAAGTGAGCTACAACACTGCCACTGCTGGAGCCGAAATGGAATCAACACTAAAAAACACAAAAGGACAAGATAAATAGGAAAACATGTCTGTTCTGTTGTATGGATCTATACTAAGGAATTGTTTTTTTGCAGGTTATCTCACTATGGTGCTGACATAAATTGAATTTTGTACTGTTTTGTTTTGTACTGTTTTGTTTTGCTCACGTTCCTATCTAGGGCTGAAAGGGACTGAAAATAATACACTTAAGGCATCCTTCTACCCTTGCCCTTTTTTTTTCATTTAAATCAGACAGGTTCCATTTGTCTTGTCAGATCTGTTAACCATGTGACCCTCCCTCCCCTCCCCTCCTCTGCACAGGACTCTCCTTGTTTGAATTAAACATCTGCCTTGCCTGTTTCATCCAGATGCCTTCACGTTGTCTTTTCGCAGAACCAGTCTCATTTAGAAACCATTCACTGGTCTGAGCTGGCATTAAGTGGATACAACAAAATGCCTGGGCAGTCGAGCACATTTCCTAAAGAAACACCTGTTTTACTTCATTAACCACTTCTTGTCTAAATCTGAGACTGAATATCAGAAGGAGGTAATTTTAAGATCTCAAACAAAATCAACGAAATCAATTTCAGTTTCCCTTTCATCTCTTTGAAAAAGTGGTGCAGAAGCAAATCTTCACAAAAAAAATATCTGTAATATATACAGTATCTCTCTCATTATATAATTGTCAGTTATTATTTTGGTGTGAAGTAGCAATACTAAGTTACTTTATTACTGCTCTGTTTTCTAGTTGCCCCTGCCTGGATATGTAGAGGCTTTTCCACATCCTCGTTACCCACAGGGAAGCCCCACCACTAGGCTGCCCCTGCAGTATAACCAGGCACTGGAGCAGCCCCCCAGCACAGCATCCCAGCAAAGCCTGCCCCCAGTGGTGAAGGACATGGACAGCATGCCCCTGAGCAGCCTCTCCACCTCTGCACTTGTGCAGGCTATCCGACAGGAGGTGGCCAAGCTGGCGAAGAAGCAGAATGATGTGTTTGAGTTCTAGTTTTATTTTCTGCCCCCTTGTGTGCAGGAGGTGGTTAGCTGTGCATTGTTGTTCAGCAGAGGCACACAGAGGTGGTTCTCCTTCAGACTGATTTTTGATGTTTGTACTGTAAAACTGACTGACCTTCTTTACCCACTGGTTGATTTCTTTCACACACCATTTGTGTTTTGCAACTCCTGATTAAAGGAACTCAAAATGTTTTTTTTTTTTTTAGATTAAGAAAAATGGCATCCTCCGTTGATGATGACCCAAATAAGTACATGCATCTCTTCTTTGTAGATATGTCAATAGGATACCCTAAATATGGAAAAATGTAATTCTTTTTCCAGGAGCAGACATCTTTTGTGAATCAGCATCAATTGAGAGGAGAGAAGAAGTAGCATTGTCTGTATGGAGAGGACCAAATACTATCTGTCAGATGGTTAAGCATAAACCACAGTGTATATGAGCATGTACAGTCTTAGGACATTATGTATCTTATCTCCTTTTATAGATCATTAGCTTCAACAAAATGGGCTACATTAATATCAGGTCATTCAAGCTGTCATAACATATCAAACGACCACAGCGTTCAATCTCAAGCTGCATCTGTGACGATGCAACATACAGATGGAAATGTTTACCTTCATGTATCTGAGAAAGAGGGAAGCATTTATCCTTGCAGTATTTGATTGGTTGTTCAAGTTACATTGGGTGGTTATGATAGTACTGTATATCACTGTTGTTAAGTACATAAAACCATGAACTTGACTTATCTATAGGTTTCTATTTTCTTGAAGAAAACAACTAAAACATTTTCAAATTCCAATGGAAAAACTTCTAAGTTAATTCATATTTGCAGTTGAACAGACAAAGGAGAGTAGTGATTTGAAAGTGAGGCTGGTGGTTTAAAGATGCACAGTGGATTCAATGCACATTCAACCCCAAAACCTTTTGTCACAAACAATTCTCTCTGCTGCTGGATGTTGTGCAACAGCTTCTTGTAATTTTAAATGTTAAAGAAGTTGAGTCTGTCATTTGTTTACTGGCCTTAAGACATCTTAATGGTCTCAAAAGGTGCATTTCATGAATAAAATACAAAGTTCATGTAAACTATTGACCTAATAAGAGGTCCTACATCAGTACTCCTGTTCTAAGAAGTTATAAGTGCAGAAACCCTGATGTCTTTGTTTATTGTTGTGAATGTCTGCCTGAGTGTCAGCTCAGATTGAGTGTACAGTGAAGAACAGCATTTGTCATTTTTTCAAGCTGTATTAAGAAGCACCGTGTTAATGTATTACTGAGGAACAAGCATGTATCCATGGTTGGTTGTGGGGCAGGGGGTTTATATGCTGAGGTAGACATTTACTTTAAAAAGCTAATTTCATAATAATTTCATTTAAAAACTGCTGCTTCAGGTCATCAATCTTAATTGTAATTTTATCCTTCAGATAGTTTATTTGTGTAATATAGAGCAAAATAGTGAGTTTTCATCCACCAAGTCACATTAACACATTGATCACATTGAACTGCCATATTTCTACGGTAGCCCAGAATGGACAAACCAAACACCGGTTCTAGAGAGGGCCTTTCCTGCTTTTTTGCGAGTTTCATGCCCCCTGTAGGTTCTCCTACACGCTTGGCAGGGGAAGATAAGCAGAGGGATATTTTGTCAGGTGCAGTCTGCAATTTCACTACTAGTTGCCACTAAATAAAACTTCTATGAAACAAAAGTAGTCAAATCATACATGAAGGGAATTCATCATTCTTAGAAAAGACACATACTCATATTTCACTGTGGCATTAAAGTCTTTGAAGGGTCGTGATGTATTCTTAATACAGAATTGCCCAGAAATGGAAAGTGGGACTGACTGCAAATGTATGGAAGTTTATGGCAGAAATACTGCACTGTGTTTCCAGGATCATTTTGCTGCTTTGGATCAGTGGTTCACAGAGTGGGATGTGGGGACCCCCAGAGGTCCTTGAGGGGCTTCCAAAGGGATCCTAAGAAAAAAAAAAAACACCCAGAAGTTATTTTTTTACCATAATTTCATTTTGAAGTTAACACAACGATGGGCAGTATGACCATTTTGTTCATGGGTTTCATACACTTGTGTAAACAAAAAAAGCAAAATTCTAATCAGATGACTGACCCTTATACAAAATGTCATTAAATGAGGGTTTGTGGTCAGTTCAAGGGTCCCTGATGTGAAAAAGTTTGCAAACTACTGCTATAGATCACCTTCTTTTACTGTGTTACTGCCAATCAACATGGAATGCTTTGCTGGTTATTACAATCAATGCTGTCATAAGAAAGATGCCAATTTTGATGTATGGAAGATAAATACAGTTTGAGTAAAATTGCCTTTAAATCATTATTTCCTGTCATAGAACAGTACTGCTGTAACAGCAGTTCTGGATGAATTTAGCCTTTTTGCATTTTCACTTTTAAACCAAACCTTCCTTTCTTTCTTTTGTACTCATGCCTGTTGGTGTATAAGTAGCTATAAGGAAATACTGTATGTCTTAAACTCAACAAGAACTTTGTTGTTGCTTTTTTTCCCCAAGATTCCTTTTGCCCATTATTCAGAGGAGCACTTAATGTCTTAAGAACTGTACTAAATACAGTGAAACCATTTTTGTGTATACCAGAAGTGAACACCTTTCCACAATTCTCATGCTGGAAAACTTAGCGATATTAAATAAAAAAAAGGTTGCAGGTGGTTTGTTGGTTAAGAGAAATGACAAGTATTTACTCTACAAAATGAAGTATGACGTGAGCTAAATCTATTAAAAATCCATGTCTTTGTCTTCCTGACTGATTTTCTCATTTCCTTTTCATATGCTTGATCTTGTTATATTTGATGTTCCTCAGAGATTGATCGGACAGAGATCTTGAGACAGATGGAGAATGAAAGAAATATTAGCCTACATGATTAAAATCAAATAAAAGATTTTATTAGAAGAATCAGTCATCGCTCTGTGTCTTCAATAGCACTTACATTCTGCATGCTGTTTTTTTCCTGATGAACAATATCAAAAATATCCAGTGTAGTTGTGGCACGGATGCTCCATTTTTGGATGACATGAATTTTTCTCTTGTGCTTTACAGTCACTTCCTCATTTTCATTCTGTGCTGGAGTCTGTGGCTCGGTGTGTCTTTTCCCCAGGATAGTTTTCATCATGTAGGCCAGAGGTAGTCTGTTTCTTGTCATAACGTGGATGAGTCTGCCCTAGTTCTTTCAATGGGTGGTCCTGATATCCACATCTCGCCTGTGTATGCGCTCAAATAGACTGATTTTGATTAGCTGTCATGCTTGTCATAAAGCTGTATTTGTTTTTTTCTTGTTCCATTCAACTTTCCCTCTTAGTGAGGTGCACACCGGGTCCAACTGGGTCCCGATCCTCCAGGATTGCTGCTCAGCAGCTGTGACGCCTGTGGTGATCTAATTGATGGACCAATATTTTAGCTGACACACAGACAGCTTTTTCTTCAAGGCTATTGTCCACAGTCTTTATGATTCTGACCTGATACTTCCATAAACACCCGCACTGCAGACTCAGCACAGCAAATCCACATGAAAATTCACAGATGTAGTGTTGGTTATGATGGGATGTCTTGTTTGGTTTGACATGCATGATATCATCTCAAACTGACTCTACATCTGTAGCCATATTTGGCCACTTTAGATAACTGCAGGACAATACCTTCATCCTCTAATTCCTTGGATGGATCTTATTATGTTCCTTAGTCATTATCTATTATTCTTATATTGGAATTGCCTCTGTGTATCCTCGCAGGTTGCATAGAGTCTGCTGGTCTGTGTAGCTTATGGGCCTTGCTGGCAGTAGAAATCTGCTCATAGCATCTGCAGTACCATATTTATTAGCCCTCCCTGTATTACAAGTGTGTGATTTGAGTACTAACTGCGAGAATCAAAGGTGTTTTTTACAATATGTCTTCTGCAGGTTGAAGGATGCCTTTACTAGCAATGGTTTGTGGTCCATTACAATATTACAGTAATTGCTGTGCAGAAACTTTTACAACCAAGGAGGATGGCCAGGGGCTCTTTCTCCAGCTTTGGATAACCCTATTTCACTTGTGTGAAATTTAGTTCTCCTGATTTAGTTTGTCTGTACCATCAGGAAACCAGTGAGACAAAATTGCTCCAAACGCACAAGGTGACACACCACAGGACCGTTGTCTTGTTGGTCTCCCACTTAGGAATCTTCTGGCTCAAACCCCTAACTGTCTGCTCTGTGTAAACCGGTCTGTTCATTTTTACGACACGTAGCTTCTCCCTGCATGTTTCCATAGATGATGACACATACTTAACAGTCCATGCCAGTGTTAGTTTGTCATCTGCCCTAGATAGCAAACCTGTCTGAACGCAGGCACAGTTTATTCTGTTTAGTCTGTCTCTTATCATGTGTTCTGGTGAAGCGACAAACTCATAATATTCTGCTGCTCTGACATTTACTCAGTTTTGTCAATGAAAACCCTCTGTTGAGAAAATTTAAGCGCTATACATAACCATGACCCTCACCTCCCTTGTGTGATGTAGTAGGTGTAGAAAACTGCCACAGATTTGCTTCAGACTGTCCTTGATGTTGCAGTATAACAGACAATAATATGAGCGATTGTGCTCGAGTGGCTGCCTAAACCTATAACATGGCTGACTAAATGAAAACATTCACTCCACCAGATATCAGTGATTTACTGTGATTTACTGTGATATACTGTGATAT
>JAQNCA010000001.1:16784606-16811973 GCA_029783725.1 Acanthurus tractus | reverse complement strand
CATGGGGGACCCTTTAAAATCACATGACAAGAATTGTGTGGGTGAAAATCACCCGACGTTAGTGTTCTAGGGTTAAAATGTCCTCTAGACTAACCGACCTCTGAAATAGTTGAAAAAATAAAAGACTGTACTGGATTTTCTTGCTTCTAGACTTATCCTCATGAGCTACGAACTGCGTGTTTCTGCTTTGACACATTTGAAGGCTGTTACTGTGATGGAACTTATGAGATTCTGTCTTTTAATGCCTCATATTAGGATGAAGAAGATAAGCTGTGCTATCTTATGATGGTGATAAGTTTAGTTGATGTTTACTGAAGCTGTTATCTTCTCTCTCTCTCTTCAAATGCCCTTTTGTTTTGATAATGCCATCAGTCTATATGTCAAGTTGACTTTTCACACATCCACGCTGTGAGTTTTCAATTGCAAATCCAGGAGTTTTGCTGATTGATGGAAACAGAATATCTCGGTTTATAGTCATCTGGGCCTTATCAAGCTCTCTAATCAGAATTACCAACCTTTCTTGATTATCATCTCTCTGAATCAGGTTTTGAAGTCACGGTAAAGTAAAAAGCCTCCATGTTATCATTACACAGCAGATAGCATTTTTGCAGTTTATTATCCGACACTTGCACATCATGTGCTTCCTTTGTCCAGTCTATTGAAAACCCAACTCCCAACATGGCTGGCAGAAATGAATAATGCCCCAAGAAGACTTTAGATTAACAAATAGGGGACGAGTGGAATTGTTTCGTGTGGAGTTGTTGGGATATGAGGGAGTGGATGATGTGCCTGAGACACAGAGAAAGATAATGCCCAGCTGCTGTGATGATCTCTTAGACTAAGAATTATCCTCACGCATAATAGAACTTACATGTTTGAGAGAAATACATCTGTTTATTGCCTGGAGGGTGGTGTGAAAGCCTCTGTCTGTTGATATGTGTGTAGGTAGGGGTGTTTGTGTGTGTGTGTGTGAGCTCATCCCAGAGCGTGAAGCGCTTATAGCCCCATGGCTTTTATGTTTATGACAGTCTAATATTGGAAATCCACTAGTGTGGGTGCTCTGTGAGATG
Organism: Acanthurus tractus; assembly: GCA_029783725.1. Lineage (NCBI taxonomy): Eukaryota > Metazoa > Chordata > Actinopteri > Acanthuriformes > Acanthuridae > Acanthurus > Acanthurus tractus. Next base: position 16,810,903 of record JAQNCA010000001.1, on the reverse strand, counting down.
AAAAATGTTTTATTGTGACATCTAGTTAATATCTACTACATGTATATATAGGGATATAAGGAAAAAGATGGTGGAACGTATGGGAGGAATGTGATTGCTGATACACAGGGAACATATTTTTATCTCTGCACTGGCCAGCAATAAAAAGAAAATAAATAACCTCAGGGGAGACCCCTTCTTTTCTTTAATCTCTTAAGGTATACACTGGCATGTTGGAGTCCATTGTACAAATTGTACATTTGTACATGGGTGGTACCAGTATCTGAAAGCATACCACAGCATGTGTCCTTTAAAACCTATGGATTCAGGAGCCAAAGAGTAGTTTTAAGGCAGAATATTTTATAGATGGAGGCAATAAAAAGAAAATAGTCTGAGGCAGACTCCCTCAGTGTTAATGCCATGAATATAGGGCTCCAGCTTGTTTATCTCAACTGTTTATCTGTATGGAGCCAAGATGGTGGTGTGTGTGAGAAGGTGGTAGTCGTTTGTTGACACTGGCAACAGAGGCAGAAGACAACAGCACATTAGGTTTACATTAAGCGTGCTGATGTGAGATTGGCTCCAGTGGGAGAGGATCTTCTAGTTTTGGGCTTATTGATTAGATGGAGTGAAACAGAAGATTGCATTCTAAATTTTAAATACAAAGAGGCTTTTAAATATGTAAAAAGGATGGGAGAAAGAGGTATTCTGAAGAAAAGGATTGAGGAAAAAGAAAAGAGAGAATGAAGCAGTTTCCCTGATTAAAGTTCATTGAACTGCATTTTCATCAGTAGGAAAACTGCAACTCTCTGTAAATCTTTTCTGTTTGTTTACTCTTAAAACCTTTTAAAACGAGGTGATACATGAATGCACATTGCGCCTTTTCAGTTTCTGTTTTTGTATGTTCTGGTTAATTGTCTAGTTTTTGTACTAAAACTATATATCCTAACATCCTAACAATTAAAACAGTCACCAAAAAATACAATTTGTGTTCAAGGTGAGAAGAATTTTTATAATTCTCCAGCTTGTTCTATGACTTTTTGACTTTGGTGATCTCCTATCATTTTCCCTGACACCACTAGCAAGTTGGCTCATTGACTTTATGTGAATTATATTAAAAGCCATGCATGAATTGCTGTACTTTTTAGATTTCTGATGCGACTAAAAAACTTTGACTGGTATTTAATATTTATGCATTTTAGTCTTTGAAACATTGTAATTCAAAGTTATCATTCAGGACAGTGTTGGACAATGTCATACCAACTTTAAATATTTAGGAGTAAATTCTACCTTCAGTGATTTCAGATCATCCTATGCTCCTGCAAGAAGGTAAAATCCATCCCTCAAAACATGCACATCAGATACGGTCTCAGTAGAAATACAATATCTCAATATTAGTGGGTGTTATGAAAAACGTTCTGGAGGAAAGAATCTGATGGTTACTGTATATAATATGTGACGTCTGCAAATCCTATGCACAGGTACAAAATAATTTATTCATCCCTCTATCCAACGCAGGACTGCACAATAAAATGAACATTTGTAGTCCTTCCCACAATACAATACATTACAATAAGATGAAAAGAGCAAAACATACAGATATTGATATACACACAGATACATACACATAGACTATAATACAGTTTTTATTAAGTAGAAAATGTTATTTATGTTAAGTGACAAGATTAAGTGACTTGAAAAATGTTATTCAAGCAGTGAAGCTTGTGCTTTAACTGACTTGAAGCTTGTGCTTTAACTGACTTGATGGATTTTACTGTGAGCGGATTTTAAACTGAGGATCTGGGCTTTAAGTCTGTTGGCAGCCAATAAATCATCCAGAGTTCACTCTTGTTTCTGATCTGGAAACACTTGGTGATTACAAGATCGTTATTTGGGGTCGATCCTCTCAAACTTTATTTCAATTCACCTCTTTTTTGTCCTTTCTCATGCATTTTTTCTCCAAAACTCTGAGCATTGAGTGTTATGGGATGAACAAATGATGGTAAAGTAATATTTCTTTATCTGGGGAAAACTTTTTGGTCAGAAATAGCTCAAAAGCACTTTACTTAGATACAGGCTCCTTTTTTTTCCTGCTCTCTGTCCTCCAAAAACACTCAATTTGAGGTAAGAACTATAATATCTCTTAAAATGAAGATGACACACCCTGCAGTTTTTCTTGAAAAAAATATACCTTTTACATCTCTGGCATAATGCTAGTGATGTAAATGAGCCTTTGAGTACTGATGGGAACATCATATACGATTCAAGACCTTTCAGACTTTATTATTGATTCAAAGAAACTAAACACTGTGATTTATGTAAAATCCCTACCTGCTGTTTATTGCTAGTGGGAGCAAACAGAAGCTTTTAGACATGCATGCCTAATGTATGATATGCTCAACATGTAGGTGTGTGCACCATCTCTGGCAGTACGGTGTGATGGTGTAAAAAATGATTTGAAATTCCTATGGTACACATATTTCTCAGGTGAGCCAATTAGTGCAGTATTTATGATTTTACATGATTTGACTTAATAATGAGAAAATAATCCAATCGGGCTGTTTGTGTAGCTGTGATCCAGGGTGGGCTTTCATCTGTTTGTGGAGCTTCAAACGTGCTACACATACATTAGGTGCTGCGTATGTCTGTTTGGTTGATGCTCTCAGTCTTTAGTGGAGCCACTGGAACTGATCAAAGTTGTGGTAATAAAAGATGCAATCCTCAGTGAACGATAGCAGATGGGCTTGTTTTTTTCTCAAGGATGGATATATCTGGGTTCCATTTAAGATGTGTGAAATAATAGGTAGCAGTAGTTTTTCTGTTAATTATCAAAGCATTGTGCCAAAATACGAAACTGCCCGATGGATCTGTTTTCAAAAAACAATCAAACAATGGTTATTGTTGTGAAATTCAATAAAAACATTCAAAGACTGCATCTGTAAAAAGCAAAAGAGAAAACTATACCTGATTTCAATCCAAAGTAATCCTGTTGTGCAGGGATAGATCACTCCCAGAGCTCCTGCCACACTTATTGATTCGGATTCGGATAGTACAACATATACATTTTACTGTGTCCACCCTCTCGGTGTAGTGTAATCTATTGCACTGCCTTGTGAAGCCTCAGATTGATCTGTGTTTCAGGTCATCTTCTTTAAAAAAAAAATCTACTTGTCCTGTTTACATCTACTAGATCTTGATCAACTGAAGCTATTGACTGAGCACAACTTATTTGTGTTTAAATTTTTGCCTTTTTTCGGACATGCTTGACATTATCGATGGGTTTGATTGTCCACTCACGAATCCAGTCATGCATATATGCGTTTTTTTGCCCAACAGTTTTTCTGTTAAAAGCTTCTCCATGTAGCTATTTAAGTTAAGAAAGAAACTAAGCTACACCGCAATCATCCTATAATTATCAAGTGGTTATCATAATTATCTTGTACATGTTATTACTTTAACATTGAAAACTTTTTTCTTTTTTTTTTAGTAATGTACTGATAAGCCTATATTGCAAGTGGAGATGTTAAACTAAAAAAAATGTGTTTGAACCCCCATCCTCCTTAACAAGTATGTCATGTAGGAGGTGAAGAGATTGTTAACCCTATTCGAGACTGCACGCTAGGCCTGCACGATTAGTCGTTTTAGAACCTCGATGTAGATTCACCCCTACATGCGATTTAATTTCTAAATTACGTCGATTTTTTTTTTCCAAGGGCCGGCGGCATGTGTCAGAATTGTAAACAAGCGCTCCAAGGCTTCTCCCTTATCCTATGACGAAGCACCTTTTGGTCACGCGATCCACGCCACGGCGCGCAGAATCAAATAGTTGAATTGAAAGTTTCTGAGGAAGGACTGCGGCGTTGCCGAAATAAGGTTAATCGAAAGGAAAACTCAGTGAACAAATGAACGCAAAATGGATGTTGCTGAAACACCAGGTAGTAGTGACAAGAATCAACCCACCACCCAAACCGACCTCGTTCCGAAAATAGGTGATACTTCGGTGGTGTGCTTATTTATGTTACAATTTTGAGAGCCTAATGTAGGCCAGTAGCCTTATTTTCTTTTTTCATTGAAATCTCATTCGTTAACTGGTGTGTGGACCCAAGAACCATAGTTCATGTGTACAATAAACATTTCAGTTTGTGAGAAAAAAATCATGGTAGAAAATCGGGATTTTAATTCAAAGCTAAAAAAAAATCGAGATTCACATTTTTTTCCTGAACCGTGCGGGCCTACTGCACGCCATACTTTCAGTGTCATTATAAGACTAGATTGATGTCAAAATCATTAGAATCACCACCACTTTCCCGAAAAGACAGAAATGATTTTTAATCTGTGGCTGAATATAGTATTGACCTTGAGTCATGACATTTTACAGTTGCATTGTATAGAAAATATTTATGAAATACAGCTCACTATGCTGCATATTCTTGTTTGCTGTGTAAGATGTGTTGGGAGAGCATATCTACATGAATAAGTCCAGTCACACTTTTACTTTTTAACACTATTAAACATACACTTTATTTCTTTGTCACCTGGTAAAAATTGGCTCTGGTTAAAAATGTATGCAAAATGAATGTTATGTACATTTTTTATAATAGGCTCATGCATGAGGGCCTTTCCCTGGGCTTTTACATGGCTTGTAATGTGATAAGGTTTTGAGATGTAACTAGTGCGATGTGTTTAGATGAGAGACACAGGACCTGAAGTGCTTCTGGGCATGACATTTGAAAGAACATGGGCATCTTCAGCTAACGCATGCAGTTTCTTGGTTAAAGGTCAGCAGCAAGTGTAAGGCTGAAAAAGTCAAAGCTCCTTTTCAAGGATAATGGTAAAAATGTTGTAACTATCATAATCAAGTGAAGCAAATCAGGACCCTTGAACTCATGATAGCACAAATAGAGAAATTAGTTCTAAGAGAAACTAAAATTGTGAATTGAGGTGATCCATTGACAGACCTCTTATACAATAGGGCTGAGCTTTTGAATGTTGTGCCAATGAGAGTTTGTTGCCCAGACCAGCACTGGAGAATGTCACAGCTCTTATGGCACGGACAGCATAGATGTTAATGTGACATTTTAAACCACAGCCCACAGTTTGGTGTCTTGGGCTTCAACTTTATATGAACACTGTGTCCCACAGTTCTCTAAGAGATATAAACTAAATGCCTGCTGTCAAAAGCAAAACCTCACACACGGTCAGTAGCTGCTTATCAACAAAGACTTGCAATCAGTTTAACATTTAGTATTTGCATTATGTTCTCGGGGGTGCTTGTGAGGTACCAAATACAGGGTTCTTATTTTTTTTCCTAAGAGTCAGATGCATATGTAATAACTCAGCATATAAGAATACCATCTTGGCAATTAAGTCTGTCAAGTGTAGCTTTTAGTTTGTGTGGAGCTTATAACATAGATTAAAACATAAGGTTTGAGACGCAGTGCCATGTCTGGTTTCTAATATAGGTCTCTGATTTCTTTGTTTGATTGTCTACAGACAAAATTTATGAAATTAGCAAAACTGCTGTGGAGAATCCGAGTTTCCAATTACGTGATTGTGTTTTTTGTTGTCCCTTCCAGTTTTTTTTTTAATGACTTTCCAAATGCATTCCGGCATGTATTTCACTGAGCTAGTCTTTAGTGGCTAAACACTGTATCTTGACTTCCATACACCGCAAACCTTGGCCAAGACAGTCTGTTTCTGAGACAAAATCATAATAGTTTCTGACGGGGTGTGTGATTTTCTCAAAGCCATTTAGATATGGCCCAGGTCTCCTAAGAGCTAAAGACAGGATTCAATAAGTAATGCCTCAGCAGGCCCCAGCACCTGGCGATCCCTGTCACCCTCTGGCTGACTGTAATCATTTGTGATAGCCCCCGTACGAATGCTGGCCTCCCAGCAGCACATATTTCACTCAGGCTTTTAGACGGGCATCAAAATGCATTACCTCCAGAGCAGTAGATGGGGGCCTGGATGCGTGAAGCCTGGGTGGAAATAAAGACATTAACTCTGTCTGCAGACCAAGATTGCTGAGCTGTGCTTTGTGACATCAGAGTCTGTACATGTGCATCAGGAAACATTAACGTGCTAAAGTTCAGGATGTGTCAGTCATTGTTATACATGCATTTTATCCTGCAGAATATATTTGGAATATATTTCTGAGATGCAAAGACAATATGTTTTTGCAATTATTGCTGAAAGATAACAACTTAGTGACTGAAGAGGAGAGAGGAACGAGTTCTGTTTTCTTTTCTTCTTTGTCTCTATCCTCTAAGTACTTCTCTTTCTCCTTCAAATAAAGTGGAAAGAATGCAGCAGATCTTCTCAGGTTCTCTGCATATAGCGCTGTAGCATGGTAAATATGGCCTTAATGACTCAGCAGCGGGGGGCTCAACTGTTTAATGAGCAGGCTCTCCTGCTCCACCATGATCAAATGAGAGCCTAATTTGATTTTCCTTCTTGACCTCTATTCCTCTCAGAAAACAACAAAGCACTGGGGATTTTTTCAAAGGTTTCTGCAGCAGAGAAATTTCGAGGTGTGTGGAGAAAGAGGGGATAATGATAGGGTTTTGCTCACCATGACATAAAGTATGTTACAAATTTTCTGACACGCATTTGCAGCACATAATGCCAGTTATTTTTTGCAGTGACACAAACATGCCACAACAGATTTCATGGGTAAAGTAACTATTTAACTAATGAAGTATAAGCTTAAAAGGAAGTTCGACATTTAAGAAAATATGTTTTTCAGCCTCCACTAGAGGTCGATCAATCAGAACAATGAAAACAAAAGATGTAGTTTAATTTCAAGTAGCCCTGGATCTTACAATGTTTCTTTTATTGTTAAGTAGCCATCATTGGCAATCAAAGTTTATTTAATAACTCAAGCAGGCAGAAATGTACAAGGACAAGGTGAAGTACTAAAGTTTCATATTTGCGTTAAGTCACATTTCTTAACTTTGACTCAAGTTAGCACAGACAACAGGCAAACCCCCCCCCCCAAAAAAAAAACAGATTTCTCAGTTTGGATATTATTAAAAACATCTGGGAACAATTACAAAACCTATTAAAAGCAAAGATATTTAATTATTTAATCAATATCAATATTAATTTTTTAGATATTTTCGCATCACATTGGTGATGCCTCTTTATTTATATGAAACTACCACCAGCTGATGGCTAGCTTAGCTTAGCACAAAAATGGAAATTTAATTAAAAAAAAACCAAAAAAAAACCAAAATGTAAATTTGTTGTTTTATGTAGAGTTATGTGCTCAATTATTTCTTAGCCAAGCACAGTAACTTCCTGCAGTTTCTATTGGTTGTCTGGTATGCATTAAAAGCCATGAATTAGCACAGCAAATAGCCCCTCTGAAATGACTACTTGTTAGTTACACACTTGGGTTTTTGTGCAAATTAGGCAAATGAGATATCACAGGGCGCGTACCTGAACTTTATTACCTTTGCACAGAGCCAACCTGGATTTCTTTTGTTTCCAGTCTCTGTGCAGCAGTGTACAAACATGAAAGTGATCCAAATCTTTTCAGTACGTCTCAGAAAGAAGCAAATTAAAAAAAAAAAATATTCTCCTAAAATGTTGAACTTCGACTTGAATGGTGGCATGTTTTTTTATATCAAGCTCAATAATAAAAAGCACGTCGGATGACTGCAAAGAAAGCACAAGCTTTTAAAGGAGGCAGTGGGTAGGGATTAAAATCTGTTTTTGTGTCTGTTTTTGCAGGATTCCTGTTGGAAACCTTTCCCATGATTTGATCCCTTAGATGTGGCAGTAGAGGAGACCCCTTCAGAAGCAAAGCAGCAGACCATGGCATCACTACAGAGGAAAACACACAGTGGGTGTCTAGACCAACAGCAGAAACCTCATGTGCTAATACCATCACATCCATACACCACATGTTCTGTCAAACTGGTGTCAGCAGCAAAAAAAAGACTCCCGTTATTTTTAACACAAGACATAAATCTTTAAATCTTTTTTCTTTTGATGGAGGAAATAAATTGTGTTTTCTGGAAAGTCTAGTGAGTGAGGTTTTTATCACTCCTAATAGACTTCTGCCTTATCAGCATGCCTACCAGCCCAAAACTTTTCACATATCGTAGTTACTTTTGTCTCAGTCGGTGAAATAGAATTCAATTTTAATGTTTAAGTAACTCTAGTTTGACCAGAAAAGGTCAGTGAAGGCTATTTCCAGCACTGCTGTCTCTCACATCCCCTAGTTGCACACATGCGTACCTGGGTAGTACATTTGGTCTCCTGCTGCTGCCTCTGAGCACCTCCCCTGGAGCTGTTGGGGCTAAGTGCCGCAGTCAAGGGCAACGCTAGACTAGTTGTTGAGGAGATTGCAGCTCATAACTCATTCAATTTCTCTGCTCAGGTTGTATTGACAGAACACAATTTATATTTATACATAGTTTGTGGGAATGAAGGACTGCAGCAACCATCAAAAACCCTTAGACTTGCAATATAATATTAACACAGTTCTTTTCAACAATGCTGTAGCCAAAAGAAATACAGACAATATGTTTCATTTTGTAGTTTCTCACTAACTTCCAGGGCAACACAAGTTAGAGAGTAAAGAAGGTCAGCAAATATGACTAAACCTTGTATGAGAAAAGCTTTAATGCATTACCTTGTCTGTGAATATTTCTGACTGAATCACTCAGACAGATTCTCATCTGCAATAGTGCCTGTCTGACAGTGAAATAAACATAAAGACCCCCTGCTACTTCACAATATCACCAAACCAAGTGTTTTGTGCTCATTGTTTTCTAAAGAAAGACAGCAGAATATTCTTATATTAAGAGTAAGTTTAAGGTTTGTAACTTGTTGCAATAACATTTCTGGATCTAGAGATACAGCACATACAAAGATTTCAAGCTGCATTGTGGGAAAAAGCAGTCTGTAGCTATAATTGAAAAATTTTTTCTGGATAGTTGAGGGCGACCAGCCTTCATATATTTGTGCAGATACACAAGTCACCATTTTTCCTCAGCTATATCAGTTCGTCTGGTAAAAGAGAAACTAAGGATCCTCTTAGATTGTTTTGATGTGTGGTGCTTTTTGCAAAAAAAGAGGGAGTAACCTGACGACTGAAGGTGGTGAAGAGATTTAGCTCAGTAGGGATGTGAGACAAAATGCTTTCATGACACCTGCTGGTGTAGTGTTCTGCGGTCCGGCCTGTGTTCCTTTTCCTCCCCCATCAAACATCCATCAACCCAGCGGTAGATGCACAAAGCACAGCCACTCTCCATTTGTCAGTGCCCATCAGAAGTTGTTACTTTCTCATTACATGTCTGCTGACCCTTTAGAAGACTGAAATAAACTCTGGAGGTGTTGTAAGAAAATGTCAAAAAAAAAAAAATATTGCTTAGATTAAGAGGCAAAGAAATGAGAGGGATTACATCAACACTTTATAGCTTGGCGCTTCGCACACACTCTCGTGTTGTGGTTGTGTAACATGTCATGTTTTTTTTATTCTAGTGACCAGAGACTCATGTTGAACAGGCAAATGTCAAAATCAATATGCTTTGGACGTAAAAAGAGGAAACAAGGGTTGAAAAGGCAGAAAAGAAGGTGAGAAAGAGAACAACAAAGGGAGGCAATAAGCAACCTGGAAAGAATAATTTATTTCCACGGCTGTTAATGAGACACAGAAGGTCAAAGTAATGCAAACTGCAGGATAGATTAAAAAGTCATTAGTCTTTTGCAAGGTAGTTTTTCTGCGATGGTTTAGTCTGAATATTCATTGTTTTCCAGAAATGTGCAAATTTCATTATTAAGACTATAAATGTGTAGGCAGGTTGCATGAAATCTGTTTTTTAAAACAAGTATATCATCATGCCTCTATTCTTTAGCTACACAAAGTATGATAGATTTTTCAAGCTGTTAGTTACTGAATCAGTTAATCAATAAATCTATATTGGTTAATACACAATTGAAAGGAGTACTGACAAAATGTACTTTCCCTCAAACACCCATGCATCCTTTATCATTTAATTACATCATACCTGGACAAAAAGGACACTTTCCCTAATGGAGAGCACTTGGTCACGATCATGAGTAGCTGAACTCCAATGACATCACATTACCAATTCTGATTTAAAAGTTTAAAGGTGGGTGGACAAGCGTGTGTGCACAAATGTTACAAAGAAAGAGTCACATCAGGTTGAAAGGGAAAGACAAAAGAAGCAGAGAATAAGACAAAGCAGGAGCCTGCATTTTATCAGAGCATTAAGAACCATCATTTAGATTCACCTGAGACACTTTCAGACACGTTTGAACACTGTGATGTTTCTTATTGTCTTTGCAAAGAGTGAACCAGAAACTCGCTGTATCCCAAAAATATCAAACTGAATATCTTTTGATCTTTTAGGTCCTTATCACAACTCTGGATTGTCAGAGGCTTTTTAAGTGTCAGCTGAGGTTTTGAAAGGATTTATACCATGCCAGTATTTTTCCTTAACTCCAACAATATTGTAGTGTTTAATACTGCAATAGCAGGATTTCTTCAGCTGTGATTTGTTTAGCATATAATTCATATGCAGGTTTGGACAATGGATGTTAAAATATTAACAGCACAACTGGCAGAATGGCAGGACAGTGCCTGTGGCATCCTTGCAACAGTCAGATTACAGAATTAAAATAAATTGCCTGGTTTTTGGTTTTGCTTGTATTTCAGGGATTCAATAATAAAGGCAAATAATAACATAACTCTGAATAAGTTCTGGTATTTATATTCTGCATGAAGTGCCATTAACATCTCCATTGTAGTCTTACTCAGGAATTAGGCTTAATTAAACAGCACTGGTAGTCAGGTCAATTTGAACAAATGGGTATAATAAATAATAATATTGTCTGTATGTGTTCTCTGGAAACACTTGACTGCCAAGTGTTTGAATTAAAAATTATAAAATAAAATCTATGTGCATGCAGTTCTGTCTTAATTTGCTTTTAAAATCAAGCTGATGATTTTTTCCACAACCTTGTGTTCTGAGAGCAATTATTACCGAGAAATATATCAGTAGTGACATTGTGGTGTCCAGTTCAAAGTCATTAGAAAAAACTGTCTGGGCACCATGGATATCCGTGTCAAATTTTATGGCAATAGACCCGATAGATGTCGAGGTATTTCATAGGTGCAAAAATGTCATTATGTTTGAGGTGCTGGGAGGATCAGGGAGGTCAGTTCGTCTGATCTTATACTGATCACAAAATGTCATTACAGTCTATTTCATACTTGTTGAAATATTAGTCTAGTCCTGTGGTAGAATGACCAGGACAAGCCAACATTGGCATAAACATGCAGCTTACATGTTTAAAATGTTATTCTACAAACACAGCACTGCAATCTACATAACAATGAGTATATGCCGTAAATCCACGAGGCCACACTTCACTGCTTGAATAACAACTTGATTTTGACCTGCATTTATGGCTGATGCAGCATGCGAGAGACTTTTGTTAGGTTGCATTGCTTTAGGTTGGTGATTGTTTTTCTGATATCACTAACACAGCTCAGTATTCTCTAAGAGGTTCATTGTGTACTGAGAAATTTGTCAAATTTCATTCTTTGTCGTGGTCATAGTGACAGCACTGCAGTCCCTCTCAGGCCAAATTTATTTGCAGGCACTTAACTATGAGGAATACATACAATTCTATTCTGCCAGATGTGAGTAGTTCAGGTGACACCAAAATGCAAAGTTTTAATTTTATTAGTTCTCTTGTCTGTGACGAGAAAAAGTAAAAGGAGTTGCTGACCAGACAACAAATTTAACACTTGCTGTAAAAAAAGTCTCCTGGACAACCATTTGGCATGCTTTTCATATTCCTTTGTGTGTCTCTGTGTGTGTTCTTGTCTTCCTTTAGGCTCTTGGGTGATGACACACACCTACACACACCGAGACTCACACACACGCACACACACACTCTGAGACCAAGAGTTTAGTCCAAGTATGCCAAACGCGTTGCCTCTTTTCAGCACTCATTGGTAGGAATGTTTGTCTTTGTTCTTAGTCTGGCGGTTCAGAGTATTCTTCACCTAGTCTGCTGGTAAATAGCTGTGGCCTTGGAGACAGCAACACAACGCTCATTCCTCCCTTGGCCATTGCCTCTGACCCCTGCTGTCCTGCTCAGAGGAAGCAGCGGCACGCAACGTGCAGTTGTAGAGCGAGTGCACACATGCCAGCTATCCTCCTCCTCCTCCTCCCTCTCCTCCTCCTCCTCCTTCGCTCCCTCTCCCTAACTCTCCCTCCCTCTCTCTCTGACTCTCTGTCTTCGCAGCAGGATGGATATACCCTCCTAGCAGAACACAAGTCTACTTCAGCAGTTGGCAAGTTGGACTCACATTCAGAAGTGAACGGGAAGCTGGACGTTTCATCCCCAGACGAGGTCCCCTTCGTGTCCGCGCATCAACTTGGCTGCCGGGAGAAACCTCCAGGATGACAGCAAACGGGCGACATTCACGCGTTATGCTCATGCTCTGCTTCATCTCCGCGGTGGCTTGTAATATGTCTGCATTCACCGAGGAGCCCTCCGAGAGAGCCGGGAAGTCGGACGGGTATTGTAGTCGGATATTACGGGCTAAGAGCAATCGGAAGGAGGTCAACACCGAGTTTCGCCTCCGCGTCGAGGGAGACCCGGAGAGCTATCAGCCAGGGAGCACATACAGAGGTTGGTGTTTACGCACACTGCGCTCCTTGGCATTATGTGCGCATTATCAAATTAACACTTATTTACAGTTGGTAGGACGTGCAAACTTGATACAACTTTATAAAAAGTGTACTTTTCAATGAAACGATACGCACTGAAAGTTAACTGTATTTGTTTGGTAAAATGATCTGATCCCAGTGATGTTATTATTCATATGAACTATTAAAAAACAAAGGTAACGTCAGTTTACTTAAAATCTAATATGAACACCAGTGAGTAAACAGTACGCCTTAAAACTCCTTTATGATCAAAAATTAAAGTGGTTTCTATAAAGCCGAATCCCTGTGCGGTCTATTTCGGGCTCTTTAGTATTCTCTTTCGTGGATACAGATACAGATTTTGAACAAAGCCAGATGTCCTGATTTCTTTCGTCGCTTTTGTCTAAAGTGAAAGTCATTTCGTGCTGTTAATGGGCACGTGCCATCTGCTCTGTGAATCACAAAAGCTCGTGCTCTTCCACATAATGTTGCACTGTGGTTGGTTCATTCTGTTAATGATATAAACATTAATAGTTTAATATCATCCAAATCCAGCAACTGAACTACCTCTAATGGAGTCTGAATGAGCATTTTTTTGCAACTATGTTGTCATGACCTTTAGAAAGTAATCATTTTGAATTATAAACTTGTTCCCCCAAGATGCCGATAAAGTTGTCAAGTACAGGAAATTAAATTTTCCTCAAAGTAAAAAGAACATTCTATTATGTTCTGCTGGATTGTAAAATTAATTAAAAAAAAAAAACTACAGTCTTAAACATCTTATAGAAATACTTCCAGGCTGAGAGAGAAATATTATAATTACTGTTATCTGAGCTACATCCTCAAGAACAGGTGCAATGTCTGATTGTGCATAAAAATACTAGCAATTATGTCAGAATACATTACCCTTTATCCACCAGAGTCTGAGTCATACTATTATCTCTAAATGTAACACCACTCAGGCAGGTAGTTAATTAAAGCCCAATTTATTCTTGAATTTGGAGCAGGGATTGTAGTTCAGCTTTTTTTTCCTGTTGGTTGATGCTTGTTGTCACTCCTGATTTCTTCCATCCAGTGACTCTGACTGCATCCAGCCCCTCCTACTTCAGAGGGTTCATCCTTATTGCCCTGAAGGAGGGTGCAGAAGGAGACAGGGACGAGGACTACATTGGCAATTTCCAGGTAATATGGTAGCCAGTGAATATGAAGTACTGTGCAATGAGGGGAAAAAACAAGTGTTTTCTTTTTTCTTAATCATCACAGTGCAGTTCCATGGTAATTATTTAACTTGACCAACATGATGTCCATTTTTTATATCAGTGATACCTGCTGTTTCAATTTAACTGTAGTAACAAAAAAAAACAGCAGAGCAGTACAGTTAACAACACCTGGCTCACCCATAATGTCAATACCATCCTTCCTCTGGACTCCAGCACAGGCACTGTGCGTGACATGAGTGAAGAGAGAGAAGAAATAGACAGATCTTACCGTAGATAGCAGGGGGGGATGGGGGTCCTGACAGATTTTCTTTCCACACCCTCACCGTCTTCACATGTCAAAGTGTGATTATTCTCACCTCACCTCCTCTAATAGGTTTGATATAGCATATGAAAGGAGCGCACTCTCAGCTCAGCTCAGCTCAGCTCAGCTCCATGTGGCTTTACTCTGCCAGGCTATGAAAGTACACATGTGTGGAATTGCAGGGGTTGTGCATGGTTGTGTGTCCATGAGCAGGCGTACAGCTCACATATTTAGGAAGTGTACAGTTGGCATAGTTGAAAGGCTAATCAGCATTTTGCTCAGGCAGGTCCAGCTGGAGTACTGTAGGAAGGAGGGAGAGATCGGACTGGGGCCAACAGTGTGAAATGAGGAGAGAGAAGGCAAATAAACTGGTGCAGTTACACACATGAAAGCCACATATATCAGGCTTTTGTAATTATAATGCAGTGTGAGGTGTCAAGTGGCACAGAGAAGCAGAAGACTAGTAGATGGAATGTGCAAGGATATTAATCATGCACTGAAAAACAATGTCAGACATCATACATTAATTTTATTACTAGAATGTTGAAAGTATTGTATATACATACAGTTTTACATAAATCTCAATGTAAAAAAGAGTGAAGAACTTAATTTTAAATTGAACTTTGAGGCCTGAAAGTCATATTATATTAGCAACATTTGAATTCATTCCTCTTCACCAGTTCTTGTTCTGCTCTTATGCATTTTATCTTACTGTGTCCTGCCAATGTTTAGTTCAGCCAATTCAAGGCTGCAATTTCAAGAAATTCACAAAGCCTACAGTGCACAAGATGACATCCTGTTCTCAAAGCATTTGGAAAAAACTGAGCAACTCAGGAATTTCAAGTACCCGAATATTATAGAAATACTGGAATGGAGTGCACAAAAGTAAAGCCAGCATACCATGACACAATGTGTTTCTAGTAAGAAAGCACAAGGTATGCATATAGGCACCCAGTTAAAACCAGAGCCATATTTCCCAGTCCTGCCCAGAACATGAAATCATATGTTTTTTCAGTGTAAACCTTGTAAAGAAGCAGTTGTTAAATGGGTTTAACAGCTTGGGTGGAGTTCTCCTTTTCAGACTTTTGTGAACATGTCAGTTTCAGTCGCTTCTCACATTAAACTTATACTAATCCATTATTTTATTGACCCTGTAGTGCAGTACATGGGGAGGTTTGCACAGCAGCCTTCAGGCTGTTCTGATCACAGTTGCTGCCTTGCTGTGGCACTTTCAGTGAACCTGTGCCTCGAATATGGGACGACATGAAAAAAACCCCAGAAATGTTTTATTTTTGTCCTGTATGTGCCTCACATCTCATTACCCAGCATTGACACTGGCAAGGTTTTTTCAGCTTTTTATTTGTCCTTGCAATTGATTTCATGCTGTTGTTATTTAGTGCCAGCCTTGAGCCATGGGGCGGAGTGTGGCGCGCTGTGACAGGGCGCTAAACGTCAGGAGTAACGAGCGGGGAAACGCTACATCATTTAGTCACATTCCGTTACTTTTCTTCACACGTGGATGAGACCTGAATGTGAAGTGCAGACACTGAATGATATAGGTCAAAGATAGATGTGCAACCATAACCTTAAGGTGGTTGCATCAAAAGTAAAAAGAATGGATGTGTCATGACTGGAACCTACCTTCTGATTAGACTCCTGCTTGATTTGAGGAAGTTTAGGGTCTCTTTTCAGCCACATGTGATCACCTGTCTTCTTACAAGCACCATGTGACAGCTCAGTAAAAATAAACTGCTGTCTAAAGAGATATCCCTCTGTCATCACCTGCTCAGTTCGTCTTTTATGTTTTGTATCTTTTATGTCTAAAAAGCACATAGACACACAGACACACACACACACACCACACACATAGACAGACACACACACACACTATCCCTCCATTCTGAAAGAGCTCTGGGTGGGCCGGCCTCTAGGCATTGAGAGAAAAGAAAGAGAAAAGAAGCTGCAACAGAAGACGTCAGGCTTTATTTAACATACAGCTCATTTGAAATCTGCTGGTGTGCCCCATCCCAGCCGTCTCAGGACAGCTCCCGACTTGATGAAAAGCACTTTCATTGAGCTTTCTGGGAAGGTCAGCTACCACCGTGTATGTGTGTACATGTGTATGTGTGTGTGCATTTTTTGTTGGCAAGAGTGTAAAACCAGCAGGCGATGCTGTTGATGTCTGATGAGACATTGCTTCTCAACAGGGTTAGATGATAGAACAGGAAAAGGCAAATTGTTAGGTGGCTGTGCCAGGGGTGAAGTCAGTGCCATTCTGAGTGCAACGTGTGACATAATCATAGACAAAATAGACATTCTGGGCGCATCATTTTCACATCATTATATCCTCAGGATGATCTAATATTAGGGCAACAAAGACCATACCTGCTGCCACTGTATAGTCATGCATAAATGCACTCTGATGCACCAAATTCCTGCACAAACCACGTAAAAAAACCCCCTCAGCTTTCCAATTATGTGTCACGCTTTTTCTTTTTTCCTAATACCAGCTTTCATCTATTGGCAGAAGATTTTAAAACACAGAATTAAACAGAGTAGAAATGGTCAGAGGTCATTTTGCAGCAAATTGCTCGCTTCTCTTTGCAGATGGTAGTTAATGCGTTCCCATGAGACTTGACTGGTTTTAACATGTGTTGTAGTCCAGTCAGGCCAGCCCAGGATGCCTGTAAGAAACCATGGGAACATGGGGGGGGGGGGGGTATAATCCGTAAGGCAGAGATAGGCTACACACACACACACACACACACACCCACACATGCACACACACACACACACACACACACACACAGACGAAGGGCTCCAAGGCTCCCCATCTCACTCACTTCCTCTCTCCCTCTCTCACTAACTCTGACTCTCCCACATACTCACACACACACACACACACACAGGCATACACATCCACACTCAATCCACTTGCAGAGGGAACTCATTCATAACATGGCATGACAAAGGAAATTCTCTGCTGACAGATTTATGGAGTGAGAAAGTTCCCTGTCTTCTCTGCCCTGATGTCACTTCCTATCAAACAGATCCTCGGTCTCTGGGCAGTGAATATTAGCTTGCTGGCTGTGCTCCCTCATGCAACCCCATTTCACTAATTTTCAGTTCAAATCAATGAGGTGCTCAGTGTCTCAGGTGTGCACCTTTGTAGAGAGGGCAGAATGAATTGCGGCACTTCAGCTTGACCCAAAGAGTCTAGAGTCAAAAGTTTTCTTTTTTTTTTAATGCTGCCAACAGTGATAGAGTTATTATTGGGTGTTCTTTTTTCTCTCTAATCAGTTTAGATTGATTGAATTCAGTGTGGTTTGCTTTATTTCACCTGAATAGTTCAGCTAGAAACCATGCTGCTTTCCAGACAGCTACCTTTTTTATTTTCAGGTAGGCAATTGAGCTGCAACTGAAATGGGATACTCTAAGTGGGAGAAGAGTGCAACGTGTCAGCCATTCACTAGACTGTATTAATTGCTTCACTGTTTGGTGTCAAATGCCTTGACCAGCTTTATTTGTACTGCAGCGCTCCACCTATGATAGATTTTTTACAAGAAGTGGCATGAGGGAAATGTCAAAATCCAGCCACAACTTCACGAAATTAACTGTTCTGTTTCTTTTTTTCTGACACAGTTGTTTACAACCTTTTTTGCTTGTGACCACATGAAAAGGACCTACTTGTAATTCCTCGTGAAAAGCTACATATGCAGTATCTATGACCTCTGAGCAGTTTCCTCAAGGACTGTCAGATGGTTTTATGATGCACAGTGTTCAGCCTCTCTCCTGTCCTGTGAATAGTATTGTAGATTTATGTGGACGGGGAAATGTTATGTTAATTTAAGCTGCTAATTTGCTTCATGGTGATTACAGTTAACATGTGATTAATGAAAACATACAGATGTTTTCAATTCCTATTTCCTGAAGAGTCTTTTATTCATAAACATGTGTGTATTTCTGTGTGTGTGTGTGTGTGTGCATGACTTACAGATAATTGATGAGGAGGAAACACAGTTTATGACCAACTGCCCTCCTGCTGTGACAGAGAGCACTCCTCTCAGACGCACCAGCATCCAGGTGTTTTGGACTGCGCCTTCTAGTGGCTCCGGCTGTGTCCTTATCAAGTATGTATAAAGCACCTGATTAGGATCAGATTGTGATCAACTGTCATTCATTATGTTATAAGCAGGGATGCTCATGCCTTTACAGGTGACATGAGATGGTGTTTGGTACTCACTCATGCAATGTGAGCGATATATCTTGCACCAGATATTTTTTTTACACATCTTTGAGCCACTTTACAGAAAAATGCTGTTTCTTTTGCTTGGTGTCAGTTTGATGTTTCTTTGTGGTTTGTGAAATATCAAAGCAGCAGTATTTATGATTATAGACGTTTATTGTCTGGTATTCCAAGATGAGTTGTAAAAACAAAATGACTGAAGCATTTCGGATTTTAGTTATGAATGTGTACCTATTCAGCACATTGTGTGAAATCCTGATTGTAAGCGGTCAGGTTATGGGGACAGTCTGGCCGCCACCTTTATCAGATTATTTCATGACTGTTTTCATCCTGTATAAGTGCTTGCAGATCAGCGAAGGAAATAAAAAGAAACAAATTTACTCAAAAAATTCTATTGTTTTAAAAAAAGGCTACATTTGATTGGTGGTTATCTATGGTGATCATTTTTAAAGCTTCCTATGTTTTTAGATGGATACATGTTTTACTTCCTTCCACATCACCATGCCCTCTTGCTTTGATCTCAATTTGAAATTTGTAATCTGTCTTGAGGTGGAGATGGATTTGAGGACTCTTGCATTCAGCTGAAGTGGTTTCAGATGGTTTTACCGATTAAACTGGTTTCTAAGTTCAAACTGATAGCAGCAACAGTTGATTTGATGAGGTGTGGTAGGAAGGTTTTAATCATTTGATTTTCAACTTTTATCTCAATACTTTTTCAACAAATGTTTCCCAAGATTTGTTATCTTGTGTTTATTAATGCTTGTCAAACAGACTTATATTAAAGTTTTGATCATCTAATGTATAGTGAGTGTCAGAGGGAATTGTGAGCTGTGCTACCAGAATAATCATCCACAGTGACTCTGTTTCAATAAATCGCGCCCTCCAAGCTAAGCAGAGTTAAATGCAGAACGTCTTATCAAATTTTCAATCCCACTTGGCTTCATAAAATATTCATCATCTTTATTAGTTGTACAGCTGATTGACAGAAATCAATTCTGTCACTTTGTGTCCTCTGGGCTCGCTTGCATACAGACGTGTTGTCATGTTCAGCTGAAGAGAGATCATGGCAGAAATCCGTTTATTAATCCAGTGCTGCAGGGAAATAGAGGAGGTGGGAAGGTACTAAGGACTGTGACTCACGAGGCCTTCTGATCAATGCATTATTGAACCGTTTATGCACACGCTCAGTTTCTCTGCTGCCTGGTCTACATCTCTGCTGTTCAAAGGGATGCTCGAAAGGTTGCATATCTAAGTAATGCCAGTTATTATGTGACAGCCACAGATTGTGATGAGTTTCCCTTTTCCGTGTCTTTGTACTTTCCATTTCCCTCGTCCTTGTCTTCCTGGAGTGTCTTCCCGAACCTACTTGATGAGCTTTCATGCTCTCACCCGATACTTTTTTTTTCTCCTCTTTGTTTTTATCCATCTCCGCTTTGTTTTTGTCTCTGCTGTGGTGTTGTCATCATTCTCCCACAGCAGGTCATTTTGTTCAGAACTTCTGCTCTCCTCACAAAGGACAGTGGGATGATGGCAGGATTCATACAGTTAAGCACATGGATAGAAGCAAAAAAGTTGAAAGCGCGAAAGAGTCCACAGCCTAGAAAGAGATATTCTAAAGTGCAGAGATATGGATGTAATACTGGGGCGCAGACAATAGGGCAGGGAGAGAGGGAGAAGCCTAAAGTTCAAAAGAGATGCCTCTGAAAGTCATGATTAGAGGCAGGGAGTGGGTATTTGCCACTGTTCTCTTTCTACCTAGCAGTCATGAAAGATCACAAGGCTTTTGTGTGCCTCTGTGCTGCAACACAACAAAAGCCTTGCAAAAATCTACTCCTGTGACTTACTGACAAGTAAAAACCCGAGACACCTTCGTGTAAAATGCCTGTGTGATCATATAGGCCATACCAGCATGTACCCGTATGACCCAGACACATGGGCACATAACCACGCAGTCAATGTAATCAACAGATGTGCACAGAAAGAAACAACATGATAATGTGAAATGATTATAGATTAGAAAAGGGAGGACAATTCCATTACCACCGCAGGCAGAGTAAATGTTTGTTTTTAATTTCACTTCTTATCTCCAAACAGCTCTGTCACTGCCCGTTAGTATGCCAGCCTGCACAAAAACAAAAGCAAAACAAACAAACAATCCGACAAACAACAACATTTTTTTTCTTTCTTCTTGGTTATTTAATAAAAAAAAGGAATAATTGTCATCCGGCTATTAAACTAAAAGTGTGCGTGTGTGAGTGTGTGTGTGGCATGTGTGCATGTGTGTGTGTGTGTGTGTGTGGCATGTGTGTCTCCGTGTTTTTCTGTTAGAAAGCCCCTGAGACATAAATGTTGCCCTAGAAATCTTTCTCCTCCCGAGTGGTTTGCTGCAGTATAATTGATGGGCAGTTGCTGTCTCTCAGATGGAAAGACTGAGCCGGTGGTTTGGTTCCATCTTAGGTCGGTCTGTGATGATAGGGTGTGGGAAGGACGCTCATCCAAACTCCTGAACTCTGAGCATTGACTTTGAAAGTGTGACCATCAGATGCAGTTATTTTCTGCTTTCCTGCTAGAGAATAAAGTTGTGCTGTTGGCTGGTGATCTACAAATTGAAGTTTTAATGGGTATTCTGGAACTGACCCTTTTGCCCACTTTCATAGTTGAATTTCTCTCTTTTCTGCAGCCTTACAGGCATGTAACAGGAGTGTTTTAAGAGCGCTGTGACATCACTGTTAGGTGCATATTGAGATGCAACAGACAACATTTCTTGCAGCACATAATTCTGATCACGGCCACCTTTTTGTAGTTAAAAGTCAGAGTGCAAGATTAGTGACAGAAAATGGAGGCAATGGCAGGGAAATTTTCTTTATTATCACCTGAAAGTGCCATTTTCTGCTATATTGAGCCTATAAAGCTGCTCACTGACTATAAAGCTCAGTTTATATTGCTCTATATATTAAAATATGCAAAGATGGGAGGGCGAGTTATAGAGAGAGTGTGTGTGTGAGTGTGTGTGTGAGTGTGTGTGTGTGTATTGGTGTGCGTGTCAGAGTGGGAGAGCAAAAGAGAGAGACTATATGATCCAAGTTTGTTTCTGAATTTATGTTATCCTAAATTGAGCCGAATGATGTGTCTATTACCTGTAGCTCTCAGGTCTCTTTCCGTTCGTCCTGAGTCTGCAAAGTCACTTTACTCTACATTAGGACAGAGTAATACACTTGTGAGTACACTGAACTGGTTTAAATAAATGATTGGGTTTGAATAATTCACAGGCCTAATTTCTTAAAGTGGTCTGAAATTAGGTATGAAAAAAGCTGTAAATGCACTGTAGACTCACAACAGCTGACAAAAAGAGGAGGTACAGTATCACCAAAGTCAAGAAAATATCATTCCTTTATGGATTTTTATGAATAAGCAAACAGCTATAATAAAATAACTAAAGTTACAATAAAATAGTTGAAGCTATAATGCAAATCTTACATTATTATTTAAATTTCAGCTAACATTCCTCTAGTTTGACCATGATTTTACCAAGTCAAAAAAGAAAAAACTCAGCCCTCATTTCAATGCCCCGTGTCAGTGTTTCATTATCAAATCTATGCTTTCTGTGTTTGCCCACTGATAGAATGCCCAGTTCAAAATTATTTCACAGGGGGGGTCAGTTCAGGTAATTTTTAATGTTAAGCTGGCTTATGAATAAAATGATGAAGGAGGCTTTAGGCTTTTTTTTTTTTTTTTTTTAATTCTTATCTCTAAATCTCCTTGCACTGCTGTGCAACCATTCCATAAGTTGATGCCCCTAAATGATGAAATCGATAACTGTGTTAATTGTTTGTATGTATGGAGGTAACCTGCAAATTAACTGAGGCGTTTTTAGCATCTGAACCTTCCCAAAGCTGCCAACTGGAATCTGGATCTGAAATGACGACGACTGACCAAAACCATCCATAGTTAAAGACACAGTTTAAAAAAAAAAAATCCAACCTGTAGAAAGCAGTGAAATGTTTCTATTTATCCCCTGTTTTCGTGGCCTTTTCTACTGCTGCCTAATTGGAAGTGGTAGATGGATGACAGTTAAAGCTCTGTAAACGTAAATTGTAAATCAGCCCTCTGTTCCCCTAGTTTTTCCCTGGCGTGATTTTTACAGATCACAGCTAATTGTCAAACTTTCCTCACAGCAAGTTCCAGCAAAGAGGGATTTTAATCTTTTCACTCATCTTTGTTCTAAATCAAATGTTCAGCTTTACATCTAATTGGGTTGAAAATAATTGGCTTCCATCCTGCTCATTAGAGGGAAACTAACGATAAAATTAAACCTGACCTGTAATTGTTGGATGACAAAAAGTGAATCTCCAGTTAGGAGCTAATACCACAGTTGAAAAACATCATGGATGGCTTCATGCTGGTTGTTCTACAGAGTCAGTGTAAGTCATATAAAAAAAAAAAAAATATGATCCATATATTGCTGTCCCTATTAAATTTGCCACTATCTTTAATCTTTCCATTTGTAGGTAGGAAGCATTTTATTTGTCATCCCCCTCTGGCGTGTGATATGGTGGAGTTGTGCTATGTATTCTGATGGCTGTCTGAGTGAGACAGTATCTGTGATCAGATGAATGTCACAACCACGTGCCGCTGTCGGAACGTATTTATCTCTCTCAGCACAATAACACAACAGATCAAAGGCGACTCTGACAGGAAACTATAGTCAAGCAGACCCATAGAAGTTAAGTGTAAATACATTTGCCTTTGTGCAGTGGATTCATGCATCGCCTCTTAGTTGTGCCTTTGATGATGTGAGTTCTGTTTATAGCAGCAGCAGATGGAGCAAAATAAAATTATTTAATCTCTTGTAGTAGCAGATAGAACAAAATGAGGATTTTTCTTCCTCCGTTGCACAATTTTAGGCATGCAAATGCAAAAAAACGTAGTCATAGAAAGACGCTCTTTTCCTTTTTCTTTTTTTTCAATCTCTTTTCTTTCTCTCTTTTTGTAAAGGCTCTCACACATGCATACATACTCTCTCTCTCACACCCCCGCACACATTCAAATCAGTGCACTTTTGGGGTGATTGGGATCAGTGGTGGTGCGGATCTGGCAAAGTGAGATAGAATTTAAATTGGATGTTAAATAAAGCATTACTCTGCTTGATTGTCTGGCCAGCCCAGGAAAGTGGGCAAGCAGTGAGGCAGACTGTGCTCCTCTCCTCTCAGGGAGATACGTGAAATTGGGGTGAGATTAAATTAAAGCGTGAACAATTAGAGATGTGCTGCTGGTGTGGCTTACCTTAAATCATTCCATTCAAGTTATGCGGGGCCATTTTGTCCGTAAATCATACCTGCTCTCTCACACTTATTCATAATCTGACCTAGCACCAATATACCCCCTTAAATATGCATGGGTGTGAGAGAGTAGTGGTGTGTGTAAAACGGAATTATATTTTTTTTTATCAAAGTGAATTATGGTGTGTTCAAGTGAGTTTGAAAGTACAAGCTGAAAGAGAGAAATGATAGTGTGCGTGAGGGAGTAATGTGTTGCGTAAGTTTGTATGATGTGTGCGAGACAGTGTGTGTACTGGAAGTGCGAGAGTATTATTATGTGTGTGAGGGTATGATAACATGTGGAAGCTGATGATTTTCTGTGGGAATAATGACATTACATGTGCTGGAGAATAAAAACATGTCAGAGTATTTAAATAAGTTGGTATTCAGACTGTGAATAAGGGCAGTTATGGCTCATGGTCTCTTGAAATCAAAGGCTTTTTTATTTTTAGCATTTCAATCAAACTTTCTTACACAAAATCATTGTTAATAACGTCTCCAAATTTCCTCTCCTTTGTTAACAGCTATTCCAGCTCACACACACTTATAGTAAGTTTAGCTGTGAGTTGCAATTGTGATGGGAGAGTTTTATTATCAGTATTTCTTATAAATAGTGAATGAGACCAGTATCATTTATGGCCCTAATACACTGAGTCCTCTTTGCACATGTGTTTAAGTTTATCATGTTTCCCCAGTCAGTGTGCAGAATATGACCCATCATCATATCCATCTCTGTTTGAAAGAAAAAAAAATTAACAATCCGGTCTGAACTTTTGTTGTTTTTCTTTCTGTCCATCTCCAGTACAAACCACTTTCATTAGACTGAATTAATTTTTGAAGAGAGGAGACTGTGTTATTTCAGTAGCTGTTTATAACTGGCATTCACAGTTGCCATGGAGATGCAGCCTGAACAAATCATTATGCCCGAACCAATCGATCATCAGACATCATCAAGTGAGAACCACTCGTATGAATAAGTTCATTTCTAAATAAAAACTAATTGGAGAGAGGTCCATACCTGTTATAAGAATCATCACCACACTGTCAGTTCTTCATAAGAGGGAAAGTCTTTGTTCGACAAAAACTAGTATGATGAATTGATTTGGTGTTAAAATGTGCCGTGGAATTGAACTTTGATAGATAATTAAGCTGAACTTCTAGAAAAAGTTATATACGGTTCACCTTTTTTTTGCTCATAAGATTTTCTTAGCATAGTTGGGAAACTTCTGCATTTCAGTATTTGGCAAGAAAATCCTCTTACAGCTGCCTCGGGGTCTCTGTGCAGGTCTCTGTCCAGCATTATCTACTGCAACTGACAGTACATCATCACATACTCAAAGGCTGACATAACCTCACCTCATAGGCTGCCTGCCCTGTCCCCTAAACCATCGTCCATCAATGTCCCGGACAACTTTGCTTCAACAAGGTTGTTCTGTGATGAGACATCTTTGGCAGTTAATCGAAGTATTCTAGTTGTTTTAAATCCCTTGATGCTGTATGAAAGTACTATATGTAAAGTTCTGCAATGTGAACTTCTTGTATGTTATTCTTCTTTTTTTCCCCTAAGGTTAAATTTTTGTGGGTAAAATTGGCAGGCAGTCTTTGTGGGAATTTAAGGGAATCAATTATGCTAATGATCAAATCTGATGCGTGCGAAGCTCCTCATGAACAGGTGGAATTAATCAGGCTGAAAGGATCGATTTAAGACGCATTTGTGCAGTTAGAGGGTTGGTGAATCCGACTTGAAACAATTGAACCAGGGGAGGTTTGCTCACAGAAAAAAAAAATAAGAAAGTTTCATGACAGGAATACAAAAAAGCTCTAATTTCTGGCCATTGTTATGTTAAAACATGTATTTCTCATTCCCTCATTCACTCTTAAGATGTTGAATTTACAAAAACTCCTCCCCAAACCAATGAATAACTATTTAAATTGTCCTTTTAAAACAAGCTTGAGGAGATGTTGGGATGCATCTTTACAACTGATTCACTTTTTTTCTAGTAAAATAGGGATTAGGTTAAGTTAAGTGTAAATGAGGTTTGTGGATATCTAATATCTCTCAGATTAATGTGCGTTTCCAGTCCTCATGCACTGTTTGTATTTTCTTGCTGTGAGGGACCAGATCTGGTGGCAGCTTAGCAGAGCAAACCACAGCTCAGCTTAGTTTGATCGTCCTGAAAAAAAAAAAAAAAAATTGGTCGCCAAACAGTCCAGCTGGATGGGGCCCACCTGGATCAGACCTTACCCCACCACCTCCATCCAGCACCTCATTTGTTGGGTTTTATCCCCATGGAAACGGTCCTGCGGCCAGGGCTGGTGTAAGAAGCTGGTGTTTGTGAGGAAGTTAGGTGCCTGGAGGCTTGTTTTCTGTTGTTGTTTTCCCGAGTCTGCTGGTCTCTGAAAAGGTTTGTTTGTGGCTGATTTACATGTCAAGGCCCCTCTCAGACCTGTGTTCTCCACCACCCAGTGGAACAAGCCTCTTAGACAGCTCAATCTAGAAAGCTCCCCCATGCCAGGCCTCACATTTCAGGG
>JAQNCA010000001.1:16772170-16784466 GCA_029783725.1 Acanthurus tractus | reverse complement strand
AAAAGTTGCTTTTTTAGGTGCTGTCTCTTTTTCATTTGCTGCCTCTTTTTCAGCTTTTCAACCTCATTTTGATGTACTCCTATTTCTTAATGCTGATGCATTCATCTTTCGGTCTTTGTATGAGACTCTGAATTCCCCCTCTGACAGACAGCCTGATTTAAGCATCCCCTGTGGGCTCTGATACCTGCTTTTAGGAGAAAAAAAAACAAGAAGATTTATTCTGAATAACTAAACCTGTTCCATCAGTCACAATCCACTTTTCAGACCTTTCAGATCTTAAAAGCTACGATTTTACACATTTTCCGCTGTCTGTTGTCTTCTCTTTCTTTTTAAATCTCACGGCTTCTCTCAGTATTTCTCATCTTCTGTTTTTTCCCCATTCTTGTTACGTTCACTCTTTCTTTTTTGCCTTTATGACTATGTCTGCACTTGCTCACAACTTCACCACTCACCGCCTCCATCTCTTCTTCTTCTCTTTGTGCAGGGCGAGCATTGTGCAGAAGAGGATAATCTATTTCCAGGATGAAGGCTCACTCACCAAGCGAATGTGTGAGAAAGGTAGGCTTCTTTATTGACATGAAAATAAATAATTTACCATGAATGTCTCATCCCTTCAATCTCCTGCTGGTAACCTTATTTCGCTCCCTACCGATAGTTTCTTTTTTATGTCTTCTTTTACTTTATTTTCTTTCATTCTTGATTTTGATGCAGGGACTTTCCTCCCTGCTGTAATACTCGTCCATGGGATTGATTGTAAATGAGTGTAACCCCTGGCTGTGCATGACATTGGATGCCATACTGAGCAACAGATCAAAAGAACTATGCTGTACATCCTCCCTTTTTCTCATGCTCCCCCTCTCTCACTACCTCTGGCTCTCTGCTTTCTTAAACCACCATCTCCCGTATGATGGGCACTACTCTCATCTATTCCTTAAACTAATGAGCAATCTCTCTTTGCCTGTCTCAGGGTCTTATATATTTCTCTCTCTCTCTCTCTGGCTCCTTTACTTTTTTCCCACCTCTCCCCTCCCCTCATTTCTGTTCAGAACCCCTGTATAGAGACCCTACGGATAAACCTCTGCTCGACTGCTGCGCCTGTGGAACGGCAAAGTACAGAGTCACCTTCTATGGGAACTGGTCGGAGAAGATTCATCCCAAAGATTATCCACGTAAGCAAAAACTTCTCTGGTCTGTGTCAAAGTAACCTTGGCTCCATTAAACAATAAAAGAGTAAGTGTGGGGATACTGTATTTTTTTTGCTGTCAAAAAATCCCCTTGCAAGACGTAAATTATCAGTGAATTGATGGTTATTAGTATTTTCTGTGTAGCCAGTGCTTGTTTCAGACTGCAGTCCCATAGACTGCCCTTGTTTTCCAGTAAGTGCCACTGTTTCACTAGTTGTCTCATATCTTCATTAAGATGAATTTAGCTTTTGAGGTTTATTTTCAGCTGATTCTGCACGGACCACCCTGCTGGCATAAATGCTCAGCAGCACAAAACATCTGGTGCTAAAATTAAATCTTAAATAATGTATCATTTACCTCTTTTTAATTAACTTTTCCCAAAAACTACAGTGTCTAGCTGTATTTGGACACTATTCAGCTTTCTGAAATAAATTTCATACTTTTTAAAACCTTCTTAAAGATTTATGTTGACTTTAAACAACTGGACAAGGCCCAGACAAATGCTACATGCTACAGACAGAAAAAATAGAAACTTAGTGAGAAACTGATTAATTCATTGTGGATTTTGATCTTTTAATCAGATTTGTTGACATGAACAGAAATCCAGAATGTCAGCATCCTTTAATCCTTTAATCTCATTTGTAGCACCGTAGCCCCCAAAAACTCCAGGATATGTTCCCAGCACGTGGGTGGTTCAGCCCTGGTTCCTGGCTCTCAGTAGTGATGTGGGTGGTAAGCTACAGTATGGTTGGACCTGATGTGTGCATAACCTTGAGCCACACCGTCAGGATGTGAATGGACTTAAGGATTACGTTGGCTCTCTTGTTTAAATCAGGCTCGCCGGTCAGATCAATACACTGATTAGAATGGAATAAGATAAACCCTGAGATCGAAAGGAGCCCTAATTTACTGTCTCATGGAGGGAGTAGTTGGTATGTGACTCACTCTCACACACAGACACACAAACACACGCCTCGCAGACAGAGCAACTAAAAAAGAGGATGGAGCAAGCTGTGTGGTTTCTCTTTCATCCTGTCGTTTTGGATGCTCCTGTTGGATTTCTCCTTGTGCAAAGTCATATCCTAGGTAACCGGTTATTATCACTCTGCACAGATTGCACTGGACAATATTATTTACTGACTACATTACAAGTAAGCACATGGTGATCTGTCCCTATTTGAGGAGTAAAAATACTTTCCAATCAAAACCATATATTAAAAAAATTCACAGGCAGACTTGTTCAGTCATTTCTAATCTGGTGCATGTGGCATTTTTATGCTTTCTGAGATGTGCCACTTTATCACGCCATCCCTCTATTTTTAACATATGCCCTTCAAGTTCAGGAGCTTTAGACCATAGTGGTGACACACATTCTGAGACCAAAAATTCACCATAAAACAGGCCAACTCTCTTTTTTTTAAGGTGCTGACATGATAACCTTGACAGTACTATTTTCTTTCTCCTTTTTGTCCTCATTGTAAGTCATGCAGCAACGCATAGCTATTCAACCCAAGCAACAGGCAGCTTTGCTCGGACCCAGAGAGTATTTCGATATGGTGTACTGCCTGGTTGTCAACCTAAAGTTTTTTTATGTATTTGTTGGAGAGAAAGAGAAAGAGGGAGACATATCTTAATATCCCTTAATTGACTGAATAAATAAATTAGCCCATTACAACCTCAGCTAAGAACATACACACCGAAACAACAGCTGCCTTCCATCTCCTGTAAGTTTAGCACAGCCATCATCTTGTTCTTTCTCTCTTGAAAAACACAGCTACATTCAGGTTTATATCACATTATGTCACAACATCTACATGATCATTTAACTGCCTAATCAATCCATTTTAAGCAAACTTCATTACAAAGGGGGTGACTTCATCTAAGTTAATTCCCACCTTTTAAATAAACTAATACTGTCCAGACATTAGGGCTAAAGGACCTGGTGATGAATATAAAACTGCTAACCGGAGCCATAATTTTAATTTCTTTTTTTTCACATTGGCAGTGACTCCCTACCTGGCAGGGTCAGACTTTTATGAAGGCTTGGGGCACAAATGACCTTCAAATTTCATAAAGGACTATCAGCAAAAATATTTAATGACTTAAGTGTCAGAATAATCTTGACAGACAGCCAAAAACAGATTGATGGGCAGGTCATTCGGGGAAAAGTCATCCTCTCTATTTCAATATTCTTTACCCTTTGTAAAGTTGCATTTAGTCCCCATACCTAAACATCAGAACAGGTCTTCTGACTTTCATTACAACTTATAATACAATAGGAGGGTTACTGCAACAGGTATACTGGACCTTAACTATTTTACCAAAGTTTGGTTGGGTTTGTGCACCATGATTTTACTTGGTTAGATTTAGAAACAGAACATGGTTTGGGTTAAAATACAACTGTGACCCGAGTCATGTGACTTAATGATCTGCTCCTCTTGTAATTACTACAAATACTGTAAATGTGGACCATAATAATCTGACCACAGTTAGTCTGTCAATCTGTTGTAACAATAATAACCATACACCAGACATCCTACAAGAGAAGAAGGAATGAAATTACATGTCTCTCTTAATTTTATAATGATCTTTTCTCTTGTGATAGTTAAACAAACCAACCATCAACAGGAAAAATAAAAGCCTCTAGTCCAGGAAACTGGTCTTTGTAGAAAGCTCCAGTCTGCCCTCAGATGGGTTGTTTAAATTTCAGACCTGTTTAGTTTGTAGTGCTGTTAAACATCATAGCTACCGTTTGGAAAGGTATTGCCAGTAAGGGGCAGAGGTAGAGTAGGTCAAACCGCAAGGCATGCTGGGTAGCTTTGTTTAGCAAATCACTTTTATTTCTCCTAGCTGCTCGTGCAGATGACAAATATGGTTGATCTTTTAGGTGAGTACTGTTAAAGCTGTTTAAAAAGAAAAAACACTTCTGGATTTTTATACTGTCCTCAACTTAATTTCTTAGGTAAAGACCACAGCCATTTTTATGAATCCTTTCAAGATTCGGCCTCATCATGGGTGGATGGATGGATGGACAGATGTGTCGATGGATGAGTGGATGAAATACTCTCGCTGTGATTTATAAAAGCCCACACAGGCTGAAGCAATAGCAGCTTGCTTTTTCAATTACCAGGGCAAAAAATAGGCATCTATTGTCAATCTCTCAGCTCATATACTGACCCCTGGCACCCTAATAACTAATATTCTCCGACACTGAGCAGAAACAACCACCACTAACCTTCCTGTAGTTGACCATTTTTCAGGTTGGAGCTTTCAAGGTGCTGCACCATAAACTGCACGACTGATAAATGTAATGCACCTGAAGCACAAAAGCATTTAACACAGCCATTAACAGCAATAAGAAAAGGGCACCTTTCACTGCTGAAAACACATTCAGAGCAAGCCCTAAGAGATGATACTGACCTTGCTGGTTTGAGCTCCTCAGGCAGGTCACTCCAAATCATAGTCATCATTAGTCTTTAAGTGTGACACTGGAAAAGTTAAAAGCTATATGTAAGCTTGCAGTGTAAGAAAAATATAGAAAGATCATTGGTGGTCAGGTCATTTAAGCTTTTAAAGTAATCACTGAGATAAGTATATTCTAAAACAAACAAGCAACCACTGAAATGAAGCTATAAAAGGGAAGATACTTTCCCATTCTTTGGTTGATGTGCAGACTTTGCTGCAGCACTGTGAGCACTCTCCAACTGTACCTCTCTTCGGTCAAACCATTAAAAAACAGACACAGAAAATACTAACTCACACCATCATGTAAAAATGAAATAATTAAATTTTGAACCCTCTCTATGACACAGAAATACAGTATTAATCTAATTCTTGCACCTTAAATTCAATGTTTTTTTACGGAAAGTTAATACTTTTGACTAATAAGTTCCTTCAGGTACGCATATTATGCTGAATTAGCCAGCAAGAAAAGGCTAAATCTACAGCTAAGGCAAATATAACTGAATTTCACAGTTGGACAATTTATACATATTGTAGTGAATAGAGGTTATCACTGTGTAAAATCCATTTTAATTGGTTCCCTTGGGAGACTCATCTTAAAATGATTTTGAAATGTAAAATCATTTTAAGAGCAGGAGAAGATGCCTTTTCTAATGGCATTGAATAAGTATTTACAAGAAAGAAAAAGAAAACTTAGCATTTAACCTTGACGAGCTGCATATAAAGCTGGAATGAGTCAAACACAATAAATTATGAAAAATTTCATATTAGTCACAAAATCATACCCTAACTTAAGAGAATCATGAATTGTTTAATGTGAAAAATTGGACATTCATATCTGCAACAAACCATGACAGCGACACCTAAGAAATGCAAAACATGTTGGTTACCAAGGGACCACATCTATCACCAGTTAGCCAGTCCACCACTGTTAACACTGATCGTTATAGCTGATCCAATCATCATTCCAGGGATACATAAGTCCCTTTAGTCGTGCTTCCAAGCATTTACGCAAATTTCAGTAAAATAAGAAAATGGTCAGGGAAAAAATAGATGCAAAGTGGTTTTACATTAACATTTGCCATATCTGCATTGTCCTATAAATACCTGTTAAAGTTTTCACAATATGCTATTATAGGAATACTGCAAACACAGAGATTAGATTATCAGAGTGATTCATCTTTGCTCAGACTCACACTGGGAGCCAACAGAAGGCATAAAGGGTGACTTACAAAACTGCAGAGTAAGGGCTCTATTTAGGGCAGAAAGATAAGAGGCTGACTTAGGACCTATTGGAGTGAACCTCACCTTGACTTAATAGGTAGTAAAACAGGGTTTAAACTACTGGTGAATTTGTTCATGTAAATAATTCCACAGAAGCCAAGAATGGATGTGCTTACAGATAACCTTTAATGCCATTACCTCCAGATCACAGTCAGTTTCATTACTCCTAGATACCAGAGCTTATTTTCGGATATTGGGTTGATTTATCATGCTATCTTTGAAACCAAAAGTTGTTTGATTGAGATGTTTGATTGAGATTAGTGATAATTATTAAGAACTCACACATGAGTGTCTTGTTCATTTCATCACTCAGGATTTCAGCATAAAAGATCCCTGTCATAACTGTCAGGCAAGATTCATGAACAGTAAATCGAGGCATAAATTTTCTTCCTTGATCTGACATTTTCAGCTCAGATCAGTTAAACAGTTGTCAAGTTACCATCTGTGCATGCTGGCATGGCACTCCAATCTCTAATATCAATGAGTAAGTAATGATAAAACAAGAGTAAACATTTTTTTGTGTTCTTGTGATAAAGAGTTGATTATCTAATTTTCTTAAGATGACAATGTTAAAACAAACAAAATAATTAAATTGTGATCTTGGGATAATGTCATTAAGAAAATAGCTGCAAGCATGGCCGCTCTTAGCGTCAGTGGCATTCTGTAATGTGTCAGGGCAAAATCTTTCTGTCAAAAGAGCAATTGAGGTTCATGTCTTCAAAAGACTCAAAGGACCCATGCATTTTTCATATGGACCCATACGACTTAAAATCATCTTTACTCTAAGTTTGATGTAACTGGCTGTCATTGCAGTTCATGTATGATAATATAGAACAGGGATGATGAGACAGGCCATTATAGGACTAGAAGACAACTAACGTTTGTGCTGTTGAGGAAGACGTGAGATCATTGAGGACTGACAGTCAGATAGTAAGGATACTCTCAAATGACCTATAAACATCAACAGGGAACCTATTAATACTAGATGAGGCTGTGCGAAGCTCTACGTTCTGTTGTGCCTCAGACAACAGTAGAGGTTGGACTTTGCTTTCACTGTCTCTAAGTTACTTGTGTAGCACTCAAGGTTTCTTTAGCATGCGCTTTCTTCTTTACAGATCTTTAGAGAAACTACCACTGCTGCACACTCAGTATGCTCACACTTTTGTCCTGAGTTAGAGAACTATGTAAAGTAATCATGGGGAGAAAATACATACATTAATATATAAATGAGCAGCTTATACTAAAAGAAATGATATTTTATCAGTGAATATACTTGTCTGTCAATAGATAAACAAATTTTTGACAGTAATAACTTTTAAAAAACTGGTCAGGGTGTCTAAATAAAGTGATGTTCTATTTTTTTGCTTCAACAGGTCGTGCCAATCATTGGTCAGCCATCATCGGTGCCTCCCACTCTAAGAACTATGTGCTGTGGGAATACGGTGGCTATGCCAGCGACGGAGTTAAGCAGGTAGCTGAGCTGGGCTCCCCGGTCAAAATGGAGGAGGAGATCAGACAAAAGGTATGATTCTCCAGCACTGGCACGCTGTGCATGTTAAATGTATAGTAAAATGTAATAGGATCAAAAAGTCCAAAAAAAAAAAACATGAAAAAAGAGGATTGCTTAACATCTTGGCATGATACACAGTCAGAATATTTTTCAAAAAACATGAGTTTATTGACAGAAATTGTTTGCTTTCTTTCTGGGAATGTTTGGCTTCAAACAAAACTGGCATGAGATGAGTTGCGTAACACTGCTGGGACATCAGAGGATGTTCCAGGCTGTGCACACCTGAGTTCAGTATGGGATGACAGAATTCAGCGTTGCTTTGACATTGTTGTCCACATTGATTAGTGCTTTGAAGCATCTATGCTATTCTTAGCTTGCCTCTACAACTAACCATCCAACATTTAACCAGTATACAGAATCTGGGAAGAAAATCACAGAAGAAACTAGTTTGAACATTAGAAATAAAAAAAAGTTATAAGGATATTTCAGCATTAAATTCTTGCATATTGGTTTATCTTTGATCAGAATTTGGGCTTTGACACGACCCTCATAATGCTCAGGCGGTGCTTTGCAGCTCTGCATGAGGTAGCTTTTAAACTAGGTTGATTTTGTCTCTAACTTGTTCTTCCTTATGGAAATTTTTCTCCAGATACACTTTGAAACTGCCTTTCACAGCTTTCACTTTGCTCTTTCACATTAAATTGTAGTTTGCATATATTTCTTCTGTTTTACTTCCCATGAGCTTTCTCCCTCCTAGGTCTCTCTTGTCTTTATGATTCCCACAAATAGCGCGGTACATCTTTCTTCTTTCCCTCTTCTCCATAGCTATCTCTATCACTCTGGGAATAACCCATGCTGGTGGAGCAGATGGTCCTGCAGGGTGCTCATTGTTGGCTAATATTGAAGACCTGGAGTCACAGCAGATAATGAGAGCATAGTGTGAGCAATGGGGTCTCTGTGTCATTGCTGCCTTCCCCTTGCTATTACAGCACACTCTTTTTTTGTATTATTCTCATCTCTCGGCTGGGATCATTAGATGGGTTTTTTTTCTGAGTGCAGAGGTGAAAATGAAATGGCATCAGATTTTATTGACCAGTGCATTTAGTGTGCTCAAAAAACAGCAATTTTGTTCATGATTTTTGCAGGTTAATGTTGTCATGATTAATTAGCAATTATCTATAACAATGGATGTCCACCCAGAGACTATGCACAAGAGAGAAGATCCCCTGCTTTCTACAGGTATATTAGGAACAGGATATACGACAGTTGCAATGCCCTTTTCTGTGAAATGACTTGACAGGGAAAAAAATTTGCATATTTTTTTAATCCACCTTCAGTCATAATCTCACCAGGTTTAGTGTGTCTCGAGCTGTTTTTTGTCAAGAATAATTGCTCAATACTTAAGGTGGAATTGGCTGACACATAAATGCAGGGTGACGATTACACAGGCAATCAATAGAAAGCCTGATTAGTCTGATACTAGCAAGCTGCATGCTATCATTCACCTCCTGAAAAAAGCCAATGAATGATTGGGCCTTTGTCAATACTCTGTGCAGGGTCTAAATAAACTGGTTTAGTTTTGGGTTTTAGGTGCTTTAAGTGGACATGCAGTGTGATTATACTGTATACGACTGATGATGAGATGATTAAGACTTTGTACTGTAATTTCATCTTATATGACATTATGGTTCTTTATGGCTGACATTCAAACCTGCGATACCTAAATCTAAAAACACTTTTGTTGCCTTTGACAACTTCCGCACACTACATTGTATCTACTTTTATACAACTCAGACAACACACAGAGTCTGTCGATGCCCTTGAGGTAAAAAGGCTGGGTGAAGGAGCCATGCAGCGCTTCTTGCTAAACGCTGACACAAACAGAAAGCTGATTCTCTTTTGTGTCAGGTGGGGCGTCAAGGGGGAGCAACTAGCGATGAATTCAAAATTGATATTCATAGCCAGGCTCCACTCCAGCCAAAGGGTGCTCTGATCAGAGTGTTCATACAAAGTTTCATTTGCAGAGCCAAGCAGGCATGCAGACTGTGCAAATCATGTGTATGCACACACACACACACACACACACACACACAAACCCACACACACACACACACACACACACACAGAGCCATCTTCATCTCGCTCATGTCAGTTCAGAGTGTGATCGCTTTATTTCAGTTCTGGGATTGTCAGCCTCTTAGAGCTCAGACCTGGCTGTGCCGTACCATATGTCATGCTGTTACTACTGATTCTTTTAAGAAAAACTAATTTATTCTGAAGGCAATAACTCAATGAAACAAGATGTGCCATCGGGGGTCCTGGGAAAAACTTGAACCGCAGTATGTAAAGTACATGGATACAAAAAGGATGTGCAGTATTCCTACTATTCTTACTATTCTTTAGTGACAGTTATTGGTATGGACTGTGATGATATTTATGATGGATGCTACTTCAGATTGGAGACTATTGCTTTAGTTTATCATATGTGCTTTTAAAATGTCTATATGTTCTACGGTGTTCAATAAAATGCCTCTCAGATGGCATTAAGTTTTTCTTTTTGCCTAATTCATCAGATAAATGTTGCAAAAAGTGTAATGTTTACCTGTCCTCTACATATAAATACTTCTTTAAAACTGCAGCTTTATTATGTTGCAAAGCCACATTCAACATTGTATTTTGAATATTCTTACAATTTCCTTTTCAGAGACAATTTTCATATTTTACTGGGAAGAGTACTGATGTTGCGTGCACAATTTGCTAAATTTAATTTGTCCATTCCACACAAGCATGCTGCTTGGCCTGCTCATTTCAGCTCCCACCATGGGACTAGCTGGTAATAAAAATATGATTGCATGTCAGAGCCTCCTCAAACACAGCCTTCACCCACACATGCTCAGCAACTCTGCACAGCACACAAGCAATCATGACACCATGCCACTCATCATATTGAAAGAGCTTAGGATTACAAATGTGACCATTACTGCCCTTTTAAGAATTCTCATTGAAATGAGCAGCACTGAATTGCATCGGATGAGAAGGTGCTGTGATTTGATTTAAGACAGCTGGACACCAGAGATGCGGATCAAAGTTGCATTTGTTTACTCTGCAATTGTATCTATTAGCATATTTATTATTTGAGATTTTTGTTAAGTCCTGGCTTTTAGTGCATACACTAGTTAGAGTAGGTGAGTCGCAAAATCTAATGGAGGGACCCACTTTTTACAAATTGTTTTTGTTTTTCTTTTTTTTTTCTTCAGACTGTGAACAGATGTGAAATTCTGGTCCATTTGCCAACTACAAATGCTCTTATCAGAGGCCTTGGCTTCCATGGGGATGCAGCCTGGGCCTGTTGTTGTTGTTGTCCCTCCTTTTATGTCTGCGAAGATTTGTATATGCATTCAGTCATTACAGAAGCTCAGTGTGTCACTAATGAGAAGTTTAATGAGACTCTCTCCATGGACCAGGGCCAAGGCCTCAGACGGATTATGAAATCTCCCATTTCCTCTCGCAGCATGGGGTGTTTTTCATTATTGTGCGGTATGCTGACGGAATCCTCTATTATCATGAGTGCCACAGCTGGGCCAGCGAGCAGAGACAGCACAGACCGGAGCCAAAAAGAGACATTACAGATTAATGACAGTAACCACAGATCCATGTCACTTGTTACAGCTGTGGTCACGATTATGTTGTCTATATTTTTCTTTTGAATTTTACAAGGATGCATTTTCAGGTAATATCTTTATAGGCCATCTAAATGACACTGGGCTATAAAAAAGTATGTGCAGGATATTTCTGAGCAGGATTTTTAGGAAAGTTTTGAAAACCACAATGCCAACTTCTTCTTGTACTTTATCACGGTCAAATTGCCAGGTTTATGGGGGCTCTTGTGCAGTCTACAAGGAGCATGAGAGCTGACTCCCACATTGACTTTGCATGATGAGCAAAAGAACAACAGGTTTTATGGAACAAAATAGCTTGTTGATAATCCTTCTCCCTCTGCTCCTCTTTCTGTGCACCTCACAAGGATTCAGATGATAATTTTGCAGTTCAGTTGACGTGAGAACAGTGAGGTCTGCCATCTCTAAGTGGGAGGGCTGCAGTCAGGAGCGTGGGTGGAGAATAATAGATATGCAGGTTCCTTTGGGTCCTTGACTCTCTCACTGAATGAGCAGGTGTTTTTGTGTGTTTCTCTTTGTATGCAGAGAATTAAGTCACAGCCACTTTTCACTGCCCAATAACTGTATGCCTCATGTGTTTTTAGTACATTTTTAATTACCTCTTAAATTGACTCTGAATGAATCTTATCTGTTTGTTATGTCTTAAGAAACTTAGTATGAGAACTTTTGTCTATTGTATTGTTTTTTTTTTTTGATATTCTGAGATGAAGGGGGTTTGTAGAAAGGATAAAGTTAACTTATTCTATTTTATTTAATCATACCAATTAACTACTGATCTGTGGTCTTGTTCTATTATATCTGTCTAACAAATGCATTGCAAAATACTCCTAGACCACTTTATCAACATCACACTTAACATAACATCTTGTGAAAAAGCTGATATGTTATTGTGTGCAGCATTTACACATTTCCCTTTCTTTCCAATGAGTCCCCAAATGAGAAACAAATTCATGACATGGCCACTATTTAAACACACTTTACAAAAGCACACTCTTCTTCGCCTAAGTAAACACAAAATGGTTGACATTTTAATAATGGGGAATTGAGTGAGTTTTTCCCCCCTGTACATGCCTCTACTTTATTTTACTTTACTATATTGTTATTTGTCACATACACAATTATACACAGTACAATGCGCAGTGAAATGTGCTTGGTACCAGCATCCAATCGCAAAAAAAA
>JAQNCA010000001.1:16754937-16772070 GCA_029783725.1 Acanthurus tractus | reverse complement strand
GGTTTTCTTGGGGACAGGCACTATAACAGACTTTTTAAAACAGTTGGGGATTACACATTGTGTGAGGGAGAGGTTAACTATTGTGGTAAACACAGGTGCTAGCTGCTCAGCGCAGGCTTTAAGGACACGTCCACTGGTGCCATCTGGACCAGCTGCCTTCCTTGTATTTACACCTTTAAACGTCCTCCTCACATCATGCTCCGTCACAGTGAGTGTCTCCGCCCCTCCGGCTGGGAGTACAATGGCCTGTCTGCTGTCAAACTCAAAGCGCGCAAAATTGTTATTAAGTCCGTCAGCCAGCAAAGCATCGGCACTCACCATCTGTGTTTGTGTTGTGTTTTATGGTCCGTAATAGTGTGTAGTCCCTGCCACAGTCCTTTGGAGTCACACTGCTGTAACTGTGACTCCAGTTTCTTGCCATAGCGCTGTTTAGCCTCCTTCACTGCTCTGTGGACTTGTATGTCTCCATGTCCCCGGTAACAAGCCCTGCGTTGTAGGCGGCAGTGCGGGATCTCAGGGCGTCACGGATGGTTGCGTCCACCCAGGGCTTCTGGTTGGGAAAAGTCCTGATGATGCTTTAGGTGTAGTGTCCTCCACTACTTTCCCAATAAATCCCACAACGGCCTCCGTAAACACGTTGATGTCACCACCCGAGCTGTCACGGAATATGTCCCAGGCGGCTGAATCCAACGCACCCTGCAGTGCGGCCTCTGATTGGCTGGACCACCGCATCACTTCTTTGACTTCAGGCGCTGCCTGCTTGAGCCATTGTTTATATTTTGGCAACAGAAGGATGGCAGCATGGTCCGATTTACCAAACGGGGGCAGAGGTGTAGCTTTGTAGCTGTCCTTGAGAGGAGAGTAGCAGTGGTCTAGAATTCTCTCTCCTCTGGTCGGACAGGTGATGTGCTGCTTAAACTCCGGCATCACTTTCCTCAGGTTTGCACTGTTAAAGTCCCCGGCCACAATGAGGACTACATCCTGGTGGTTAGCCTGATAGCTGGTAATAGCCTCATGTAGCTCGGTTAGTGCAGCGTCCGTGTCCGCTTGAGGTGGAATATAAACGGCGCAAGTGATGACCGAAGAAAACTCACGGGGGAGGTAGAAGGGACGGCATTTTATGGTCAGGAGCTCCAGGTTGAGGGAACGAGAGTGACTCAGAGGAACAATGTTCTTCTTGTCACACCACTTGCTGTTCACCAGAAGACACACTCCACCGCCCCTTGCTTTACCAGACTCACTCGTTCTGTCCGTGCGATGAACTACCAGATGAACTCTGCTGGTTGAACTGCGTGGTCCGGCGTCATGGGGGTCAGCCATGTCTCGGTGAGACAGATGATATTGCAGTCACGTATGTCCCTCTGGTACCTTATCTTGGCCCTAAGTTCATCCAACTTGTTCTCCAGAGACTGGACATTGGCTAGCAGGATACTAGGCAGAGGCGTTTGGTGTGCTCTGCGCCTCAGCCTGTTCCTAACACCAGCTTGTTTCCCTCGGGGCCTTTTGTGCAACCTGGAACCTGCGCGTCCTCCATTGTTGTTGTTGTCAGCCCTCCACAGAATGTCCTGAGGCCAGGCCGGGTCGGGAGAAAAGTTTGTAGGAATACAGTTTGAGAGCTGTATTCCTATGTTTAGCAGTGTCTGCTTGTCTTATGTGAAACGACACAGCACAGGCAGGCTAAATAGGTTAAAAATGAAAACAAAGACAACTACATACAAAGTAATAAAGGTTTGAGCAGGTACGACAGCAGCCAACCTCGCCAGCACCATCTTGAGATATCTATAGGACCTGTATGAGGCTGACTGAGTAGAGCAGGGGTGGGCAGTTATTTTTCCCGGGGATCCACAGGAGAAACCTGGGGCCCTATCGTACACCAGGTGCAAATGTCATTTTTGCCACAAGTGTACGATAGCAAATCCACTTGCACCGGGTCTGTGTGCCGAGGGGTGTGAGGTCTGAGAATGAAGGCAGAATGGAGGCGTGTCCTTGCACATTTGCTGTCGTACACCTGGGACTGGGACTATCAGCTGTGTGCCAGTGGCACATTGGGCGGGGAAGAGCAGGATACCTCTGCTGCTCCTGGAAGAAGGTGGCAAAGACTGGCCTGGAAACTCCCCTGAATAAATTAAAATCCCTGTGCCGGGCGGAAGTGTACGATAGAGCCCCTGGACTTTTTCAAAATTTGTCATGATGTAAACTCCAATTTTATCACTGGATTAAATCATAGAAAACACACTTTGCACGTTAGCATTTTTTATCTTGAAAATGACCCCAAACATTATCTAATTAAGAACAAATACATGCAGGAGTCTTTGAACTTCACTAGACTTAGTGTTTATGGTTAAGAATTTTCTTCTTTAATAAACTAAACAAAAAAGAATAAAACATGCTCTGCAGGTCCAAGAGGCAGGTTGAAAAAACCCCACAAAAATCTAACTAGCAAGCGTGTGAGCTTATTACTCATACACAGCCTCAGCAGATGGCTGCTATGAGTGTAAGCATCACTCACAACAATGTCAAGATTAATTTTGAGACACAAACATTTAAAAAACAAAAGCCAATTCAGTTAATTTCTTTGATTCAGTTTTTTTTGCTTCTTAAGTGAACTGGTCCGGTCTGTTTCGGACCTCCAGGCAGTAACCATCATGGGCATTAATAAAACCTATGTCTGGGTTATAGAATCTGGGTGACTCGATATTTTTTTTGCTTTAGTGTTGCAATGTCCCTTTAACATCCAATCTCTCATCAAACAATGAGAGATGAAACAGGCCTCACCTTGATGTCATTTAGACCGGGTCTTTAAACCCCCGCGTTTGAAACATTTTCAACCAGCTAATTATCTTGTGCCTTGGTCCATGCAGCATGCAAATATGTATGATACATCAATGAGATTTTCTCCCTTTTATCTTCTCTGAAAGGGCTGAGTTCATGATTACTCACCCGCATATTCCTATGACACCTGCATGTGTTTATAAGATCCTCATACAATAGGTATTGTGCTGTACTGTATTACGGTCTTCAGACAAGTGGCTCATTGAAAGGGGTCAAGCTGTGTAGAGGCTGCAGGTTTAAACGTTGATAGAATTCACTGTGGTTCGGATTTTTCCTCTCGAGCACCTCTGAGAATTCTCTCTCAGCCATGTTATAATATAATGAAGCACAGCGAGGGGAAAATGACCCATTAAACACTCTTAAAAGAGGCGATGCACTGAATCTTTGCAAGAGGAATAATGATCTCTTGATTTTAATGTGGATCGACTGATGCATAGCATGTCTAAATGGTGAATTGTATTATTCTTAATGCAGAAAAATTGTTTCTGCCTTTAAAAAAAAACACTTCGTGGACTTTTGGAGAAAGTGGTTTTGCGTTGCTGTTTTTTCTCTACAAAATGTAACATTTATGATAAAAATGGTCCTAAAATGACTGAGAATTATTATGTTAAATGGGTACAATTAATGCACTGAAGCACTTATTTTATATGAATGTACCATCAGTGTGATGGTGTGTGTGTGTGCTCCCAATGAGCCTGCTGGCACTTCGCATACAATGCCCTTGCCATTAGTGTGTGAATGTATGCAAAAATGGTTAAATGCTGACTTATATCTGAAAGTGCTTTTAGCAGTCAATAGACTAGAAAAGCATAAATGCAGTCCATTTGCAATTTTCCATTTGCAGTTTTCCATTATGCAATGCCATTCAGTCAACGCATTTCTTCCAGGCTTTTCCTTTTGGTTGTGCATATGTTAGCAGGACTTACAGGTTAAGTATACAACATACACTGTCACAAGATATTTCATTTGGGCACCAGAATTTAAGTCTTAAACAGTCTAAAAATATTTTTTTACCCACTAGAGTTGGGAAGAAACACTGCAGCATCTAAATAAACCCTGCTCATAAACCTTGATCAAACTTTCAACATAAGATGTGCTGATCAGTCAGGAATCTGTTATTGCAAATTCTTATTTTCCACAATGTTTGTTGTGTACTGGTTAGCTGTAAATGAGAAAATTGTGACCCGGATGCCGTGCAAAACAGACACTGAGCTCGCATACACCAACATGCATCTGGATGTAACCAACACAAAGAAGCTCAGATTACAACACACACTTCATTCTCTGGTCAGGATGCCATTAGACCGCCAAAACTTAATATAGCAAAAAGTTGTTTACTGTTATGTAATTTGGCTCTTGACCACAGTGTTGGCTTAGAGTTAAAGTTGGCCTCTTGGCGCTGCATGGGGGCTGCCCACTGCTCCTCATGGATGGGTTAGAGAATCAATTTCACTACGTTGTACTCAGTGTAATTGCATGTGGAAAATAAGGATTCTTTTCTTTATTTGAGTTTTGTGTCACTGCAGTGCTAAATGATTCATCTAGTGAGACATATAAAGCCATGTTTCTGTTATTACAGTGCAGTTTTGACAGTTCCACACGGTAGGCTAGCACTCCTCACACCAAAACAATTTTGGAAACAGCAGAAATGGATGCAGAAGATGGTAAATTGATAATTCACTCATATGCTACAGGCTCTTTCAGTCTTTCTCTGTTTCTTTTATTGTCTCTGTCTTCAAGACAGTATTTTTGTCATAGCATCCTGCTTCTTATGTATCTTTCTGAGCAAGTGCTGCTGCATGAGATCGAGTTTGCCAAGGTGGGATAGTATTAAGCTCTTAAGGGGCCTCCCAGAGGGTGAAGTCTTGACCCCACCAGTGTATCTGCCCTTGCCAAGCCATGGTGCACCATGCCAAACCCCAGTGGGTGGAGGAGCATGCAGAAATTCTTGAGCTATTCACTGCCAACCCCCCATGGCCACTTATCTTTTGCTACACCACTTTTTTTTTCGGGTGTCTTCTTGGCTTTGTGTTTGAAATAAAAAGGAAACACCAAAGTTTAGAGGGGAATAATTCTTCAATTTATCTTGGACCCAAAGCCAGCTTTATGAGTCTAGCAGAGATATTCCTGTTTGGGAAAACAAAGCTCTCAA
This sequence comes from Acanthurus tractus, assembly GCA_029783725.1. NCBI lineage: Eukaryota > Metazoa > Chordata > Actinopteri > Acanthuriformes > Acanthuridae > Acanthurus > Acanthurus tractus. Next base: position 16,767,086 of record JAQNCA010000001.1, on the reverse strand, counting down.
AAATCTTAATGCCTGCCTTGGTTCCCAGGATTGTTATTATGATTGCAGGAATCGAGCAGTACAGCCAGGGGCTAGCACAGTCTCAAATGCAGTGGGGTAGAGTTAGCCTGTGCTTTGTGTGTGTGCGTGAGTGTGCACATGCAAGTAGTTCGAGGCTTTTAATTGAGTTGTTTATTTTTCTCTTAAAAAAAATAACCTTATCATTAAGATGCACTCAGGTTTTAAAAAAAGCTTCTCATGCAGGCTTGTTTTTCATGTTTGTGGTTAGTATGTGCGATTCGTTGGCATATTGATGCAGATCTGTCTGCATGTGTCCTCTGTGTGTGTGTAAACAGCCCTTTCTATTGACCCAACTGGGTCCTTCGTGCAGCTGGATGGCTCAGAAGTCGGGCTACATACACAGTCACAGGGATTATTCTGGAACCTCAGACATCTTGGCCAAAGGCAGGTTTTGATAAAACCACCCAAGTGTCCAAACTGCAGAGTGGAATAAGAGAGTTGTATGAGACGTGGAAGAGACAACCAGTCGCTGCTGCAGTCCCTCCTGTCTGTGCATTACGGCATCTGAGGATTAGACATCTGTGTTATTTGTCTTATTGAATATGCCATAACTTTTCTCTGAATATTTGTCAGCTCCTGTAAGTGTGAGATGACACAGTTTAGAGAAATTAAGATTCAAATTTATACTCAACATTGAGAATGTTGTGAGTTGGCATTGTATCTGTAGTCTCCAGGGGAAACTCCTCCCCCCTTCTATCAGTTATTAATCACTTGTGATGTTTCTCTGTTTATATGAGTGTTTTCAAGTTTAGAATTTTAACTTGATAGTTCTAATACCTCATCTGTTCGTAAGTATGTGTTTTTGGTGCCAAAGTGCAACAGAGAAGAGGATTTTTGCTTAATTTTTGATGATTTGCACACATGGTTAAAGAGACATATGCATGCGACCATAAGGCTCTCATATACTTACTCAACTGTAAATATGTTTTGTGAGATGAAACAAAAGTATTACTCTGCATTTCATTGTCATCCTATCTGTCAACACTTTTTTAATATTCGATATGTACTCTGTACTTTATAACCAGTGTAGAGATTAAGTCTGGATTCTCTCATATAAGGTTTTGTTGGATTTGGAATATAAACTTATCTACTTTTTAAAAAAAAAAATGTCATCAGATCAAGATCTAAATATAATAAAACACCATTAAAATTGGTGAGATCTTTTATTCATGAGGTAGTCTTGACAAATCTTTTTACTTCAATGCCTCTGCCTGTTATGTTGTCCCTATGTAAATGAGACTGTGGCTCTGAGGCCCCAAATTCACTGCAATCTCCATATCATTTGGTCAGTCGGGGACCCGGAGTCTGTTTTTCCATGCATGTGTCAAACAAAAGGAGACTCAATGTGATTGACAGTCATGGACATGACAGAGCAGTCAGACACAATCACACACATTTCTCTAAATCTAATAAAACACACATACATTATAGTATCATACATCATGTGCTTTGTCTTGACACAGTGGTATAATATATTGTACAGTATGTAAACAATCTACCCATCATTTTTATTGTCTTTTTTAAGCTTTTGTATCATCTGTTATTATCAATGTTAACAGTCTACAACAGCTTTTCATAAGAAGACAAAGCGTCAGGAAAACAAAACAATTATTATCCAGAAAAACTGTTTTCCTAGCGCTTCAGCTTTTGCTAATTTCAGGTTATTGCTTATTCCATTACTTTTAGTGCAGCATCTTTCATTTCTAATGCTGCATTATTTTGCCTCAAATGCATTAAAAAGCTCATTACTCTGTGTGTGTGTGTGTTTGTGTGTGTATACTTGTGTGTGCTTTTGTGAGCACACAAAATGTAATAACAGCTTCTGCGTGGATATGATTCGTCTCTGTCTGTAGAGAGAGCTAACACAAAACATGACATGTTATCAGTGTGGGCGGCCTTCATAATGGGTGATGGACTGACCAGTGCTTGTGTCAGTGTACGGAGAAGCTGACTCATCTTCTCTGTCATCAGTAAATATCTTCTCTGTCATCAGTAAATAATATGCTGTAATTTCAGTTTGATTCATTGGAGCTGAGAACAGCTTTTTAAATCATCTTAATTCTGAGTATATTTGTGTTTTCAGACTGCCTTCAACTTCATGCATTAACTTGCTTAAGTGTGAAAGTTCATGGGAACAGTGATGTGGGTACACACACATACACACACACACACACACACACACACACACACACGAACACAAGCATGCTTTGCAAAAGTTTGACGTTTCTAGTTTTGATCACTGCAGGATTATTCTCCTGAGACACAAAGTATCTTATGTCCATACAAACTCTTTCTGTTTGTCTTTTTTCTGATGAGCCACTAGGCGTAGATGAAGTTGGCATTGAAGTTTTACTTGTAGTCATCTTAAATATGTTGCTGTTGTTCTTCCATGCTGGTAGACATTCTTCTGTAAACATTTAACAGCAGACTATAACACCTGTATGCTGCCCCTCCTCAAGAATTGCATCCGTCACATCTATGGTAAAATAAAAAAGTTGTAAAATGTTTTAACATTTTCATTTGTACTTTCAATAGGCTTTTTGTGAACCTCACATAAATTTACATATTTTTTTTATGGTCAAGATTGTTGAAAATGAGAAACATCCTTATCATTTGAGCCATGATACTTTTTTAAATATCATATAATAGGTATACGTCTGATCATTGCATCCCTGAGTTTCTGTAAGTGTTGTTGGTCAGGGCAAGTAAACACGCATTATATATTCTGCAAAGAAATGCAACTCTGACAGTCTCTGTAGTCTTGCATACTATGCATCTATGCAAAGTAGTGTTTTGCCTTTAGCGTGGTTTTGTTTTTTGTTTTGTTTCTCCCCTCAGAGCAAATGCTTAGTTAATGTCTCCTGTGAGTTTTGGACTGAAATATGTTTTCTAGGGCACAGCTGTGTGTATCATGTTGCTTCAATAAGAATCTATGAGACATCTCTTCCGTTGTTTATATGATAAACACATGCATATATAGATTATATCTTGCTTTAATAAGGCTGAAACTTCAGGGCTCAGCCTTAGCTCGGAGAACTGTGTTTTCTTACCAGCGGTAAGCACTTTAAGGATCATCACACACTCTGCAGGGCAGTGCATCTATCCTGAGCGGTCACTGACCTCCTTATAGAGAAAGGGCTCTGGAAGTAAGAATGAAAGTTAGTAAAACAGAAGAAAAGCTGAGGGAGGGACAGACAGCCTGAACTGGGTCATCAAAGACAGTTACCTTGATTCTTCTCTAATAATATCCCCTAGCCTTTGGCTCAGGTCTGCTGAAGTTGCCTGTACGATGGCTCAGGCTGCTTGATGAATGAGTGGGCCAGGAAGCACTATAGGCTCCCAGACTGCACTGCAAGGCTCAGAGATTGCCACAGAGGACGACCACAGTCAGCAAATCAATTCGCAGCTCTCCAGAGAAGTAGTCGGCACTTACAAACTCATCTGCCCTAAGCACTGACGAATCTCTTGTCACCACATTTCCTCCAGCCTGCAGGATGTTCCTCCTGTCCCGTTTCGAAGCATGAATGGTATGACTGAAGTGACTTCACCTATATGAAGTGCAGCTTATTCTGCTAGGTTGGATACAGGGATGTCACTGGAGATTTAATTAACACCTAAAGGCAGTGCGAGCCTTTACGCTGTGCACTGATAACAGCCAACACGCATCCCATTGGAATTTTGAAGCAATTTTTTTTTTTTTATGTCTATTAATAGTGTGGAGTAAGTGCAGGGACAGACAGATCAGAGATTCCTGAGCAGAACTTTGATAACAACATCTGAGGAGCTCCACAGGGAAATGGCTCCTTTGGTCCAAGTGAAGCTCTGGCTCTCAGCTCCTAATTTCAAATAATCGCACCATCTAAAGGAATGGTTTGACCAATTTAAATACAGAATGAAGTATTTTGCCATCTTTAGGCTGGGCTGGATCCCTCTAAATACTAACAAAGTTAATAGTTGAAAAAAAAAAAGCAAAGTGGTATTTAGCAATTTGTAGTTTGAAGAGATTAAGGAGAAGCTGTGTTCATCCTCCTACTGCACATTTATATCTCCATGTTACATTCCTCAGTGTCAGTTTGCTCTATATTATACCGGGGACAAAGCATATGAATAACTAATCTGTACTCATAGGAAATCAGCTTTCTTGATATTATTAATGAGGGGAAAAAATAACAGAGGTATTTGTATGGTAATTAGCACTAATGATCTTTTTAGCATGGTGATTATATGAGTGTGAGCTGCGCCTCATATTCTGAAGGGATCTGAAAAGGCTGAGATCCAGCTGTTGCTACTTAACTTGGATGTCTTCCTGCTATTGCAGTCAGTAAAGGGATTGTTACCTCCCTCATCTTGTCAGCCATCATAGCCACCAGGAACAGAATGGGGTTTGGCTATTAGTATAATTTTTCTCAAGAAACCATGTGAATGATATTGGCAATTTCTAAAGCGGTCTCCTCTCGGCTTTTGCTTCGGTGTCAGACTGGCTTTGTTGGCATGAAAGATGCTAATATGATTTAATTTGCATTAGGAACCTGGTCATCTGCACTGCCTCATCTGTTTTCCACAGAAACTCCCAGAGAAATATTATCATCATCACTGTTTAATAAAAACTGAACCCTAAAGAGTCTCAGTTAGATATTTAAATGTACAATTTGAAACATGTTCCACTCACTCACTCATTCACACACACACACACACACACACACACACACACACACACACACACACAACACACAAGGCCACAGGGTCCCAGAAGGTATCAGAAAGTCAGAACTTCGGCTCTTTTCTTTCGTTGCATAACCAGAGAATAATTTTGACATGATAGACTTTTATTTTAGTTCTAGCAGCTTTGTAGTGCAACAGCATACAGCTGGCTTGAAATCATAAAGAATAGAATGGATCTGTCTTTTTTTATCTTGGGACCAGAGGTCAGGCACACATGTTGGCATTAAACTGTAATAATAATAAACATACTGTCCAACAAAAAACAGAAGTTTAAACAATCCCTTTCATTTTTTGACCAGTCCACTGATTATTCACTGTTTAGCAGGTGTGTACTTGGAGGAATAAATGATCCGGCAGCTCTTTTTTGCTTTCAACAGTAGAAGCTGGCAGCGGCAGCCTGAGGGCAGCATGGTGTATTCACTGAGGAAGAGTTGAGATGGATCGGCAATGATTTCCTTCACAAGAGATGCAATGCAGGGTTCTGAACGCTGAGTGCTATTGGGAACAAATGTTTGAGCTTTTGTTGGCAATTGTAAGTGCTTTGTTAAGGTTGTTCTGCCTCTTTGTGTAAAGGTCTTATGAGCTTTATTCTGGTGTTACATGAGGAACAAAGGTCCAGGGAATAGTTTTTTGCATTGTGGGTCGATTTATTAATGTTCCAAAGTCTGAGCTTGATTGTCAGAAGCAAGAAAATTACTCGTAGATATACATATTTGTGCGGTTGGTGGCAAAACAGAAGTAAACACATAGTTTTTGATGATGGATTAAGATTTTTTTAATGATAATATGCAGCAAGTTTGAGAGCAAGGCAGATAAAATGGTTTGATAACTGCCAGTAAAATATTATGTGGAAAAGCAAGTAAAACTGACTTCAGGCAAGAAGATTTAGTTTTGCAGTTTTGAAAATCTCTGGGTCAACATCCATCATCTCCATCCTGAACCTACAGCCAAAGTAAAAATGCAGCCAAAATGAGCCGCCGTTTAGCTCACTCGGTAGCATGTCCGGCACGGCCCATATGCATGCGAGGCTCCGGCCTCTGCGCAGCGGTCGTGAGTTCGAATCTGGCTCCGACTAATTTGCTGCATGTCACCCCCTCTCTCTATCTCCCCATTTCAACTCTGTCCTATCAAAAAAAGGCCAAAAAGCCCCAAAAAAAATCTTTAAAAAAAAAAAATGCAGCCAAAATAAAAATTTGATGTGTGGAGGACCAAAGCACAATGTCACCATAGCACAAGCACCGTTATTATACTGCGGCTTGGTTTCATTAATTAAATCTGCTTCAACACACTTTTAATGTTGTGGCTCTCCACTGTTGTGCGGTTGTGATTTATATAGCAGATGTCAATATGAAATCATTAAAAATAAGCCTTCGCTCCTGCTGTTCCTCACTGTTGCCTTCATGAAGGCAGGGCCAGTTTGAGTGATTCAAAACATTAGTGAGTGACATTTCACTTTGTAATTATTATTAGCAATTACAGATATTTAATTGGACGGGATCACATTTGCATGTAGATAGATCAATTTTATGCTGTGACAGATTACCATTTAGTGACTAGATCTAAAAAGGAAAAAAAGGAAGAAATACAAATTCAGGACAATCCTTTGAAGAAGAGGCCCTGGGCCCACTGATGACATACGGTAAAACTTGATGTGCTCACAGCCAAATCTGTATTTAGTACTTTAGTCCCAGGTACCATTGAGATGTATGGGTTTGATTCTTTGAAGAATATACAGACATTATATACTTGATGATTTTGAAAAAAAAACACTTTCCTAACAAAATTGCTGCATTTAAATCCAAACTTTATTAAAAAATGTCAGGTTAAAGGTGGTTTAACAGGTTTTTGATTGTTCACATAGAGAACTGTATGAAAGCCTTGTGGCACAAAGTCATATTAAACCATTACAACTGTCAGTGAAGCAAGCCAAAAATATTACACCATATTAACACTGTGACTCCGTCCCCAGCCATTTCTTATTTGCGATGATGCCAGTTTAAATGTCGTTTCTAGCCTAACAGGTAATTATGAATGCTAAATCAAGCATCGCAAATGAAAGTTCACATTGCGTCAAGACTAGATGGAAATTATTTATGCAATATGAATTCCTGCAAGATGAGAGTGTATGTCATTTGCACTGCATGATGTGTCTTCTCTAATGGACACAAGCAGTTCTCTGTTCTGGAAATGACTTCACTGAGCTTCTGCAATATTTTATTTGCACAACATCAGCCAGTTGTTTGAGTGAGCAAATATATTAAACAACAGAAACATGTTCAGTGTAGACTACAAAGAAGTATTTGCATATCGATGCTTGTAACCTAAAAACCAAAGCTTCCAGGAGTCGAGGGTGGGAAATAAACACATCTGTACTCTAACCGTCTCCGACTAGGAGCCTTGAGGCCCGGTTTGCTCTTCATCTCAATGGTTTTTCAGTCAAGATAGATCTTTTTTCTAGGCTGAATGTGAACTGGGGTGTTAGAAACAGTAACTTCAGCATCGTTTTAGGGAATAAAATTAAGAAGTGAAACACCTTTGTGCCCTCTTTGACTTTGATTTGCAGACTCTGTCTAAATATGATCTAATAAAATTAAAAACATTAATAACAATGTTTTCCTCACACTGCGGTTAAGCATTTAGGTTCTGTAACTGCTGGACTCTTCTCCTTCATCTGATTGATTTGAAAATCATACATATATTCTGCTACATACTCCTTCATGACAACAACACATTTTCTTATAAAGAATGTGTTGTAATTTTTGCATAAAACCCTTGTTTGTCTGTTCAGAGAGCTTAGATTTTAAATATGCACAAAAGTGATGAGCATTTTTGTTAAAATCCTTTCTAAATGTCAATGTACTGACCAGTATAAAAAAGAAAAATCCATTGTTAAAGGAAAGGATTCTTGGAAAATAGAGTGATGTAATATACTGTGTAGGCACTCTAAATGGATAGTCCCTAACAAGTGGCTCATAAGCTGAATATAAAATTGTATTTTTTATGACCCTGAAATTATAACATTTACCTTTGCAAATGACAGCTTTGTTAATGTGTTGCTGAAGGCAGAAGTGACAGATGCATTAATCATGCATTCAATGACAGTTTATTAAGTGCTTCATAAGTAGAGAATTATTTAGTGCTGACATGGAAGGAGTTATTTGCACTTTCACTTTACGCAGATATTATTCAGGAATGGTGCTTCCTTGACCATCTTTACAAAATGTCTGTTTTTTTTTCTGGTAGAGTGTCAGTTCTTGAAGATGACTCAGTGTTGAAATCCTAATCCATTTACACTAGAAGGGCCTTTAGGTATTGAAAGTAAAAAGTTTTCAGTTTTCAAAGGTCGAAGGTTAAGAAAAATGCATGACTGAGCTTTCCATGGCTGTCTCTTTATTATAAATTGCCTAGAAAGTCTACTAAGTCATGTCATGTTTATTATTTCTGAAATATGCAATCTTGAGCTTATGTTCATGACTTAAGCTACTAAATATAAGGAGTCACAGGCTGTCGTTACTGGACAAAACAGTGAATTTTACCAGCCCATATTCACTGAGGTGAACCTCAATGGAAACCATCCCATTCTGTTTGTTGGTTACTGCATGAGCTCCAGCTGTTGTAATTCCTCACATTTTATCCCAGAGCAGCCTCATGTCATCAGTTGCTACACACACCACTTCAAAAATGTCCTTACTCGTTGTGTCCTTCTTTGAGATCAAGCGAACTGTTTTGTTTTCTCAATGTCTGCAATGCATAAAACTAAAGGTTGATTAATTTTGAAGACTGTAAAAGATTCTTAGCAAAAAACATCTTGCTGTAGATTACAGTGCTATTGAGTAGATGATCAATACCTCTGATTTACAGTATATATCCACCTTCTTCCTCTCATGTCTAGTCGATTTTTTAGCCTAGAGATTTTTTAAGCTGGATCAATGTCTCTGCATAGCTGTGTTTTCTCTCAACAGTAACTACTAGTGTTAAACAAAACTTACTATTACTTTCCCTTCATTGTTCCCTGTTATACAACTTGTCATCAGAGAGGTGTTTCTGTCATCTTATCCATGCACTAAACTAGAAAGCATTTTTATGAGAATAGAAATATAGGGCTTCATACTGTAATTTAGAATGACTCCCCAGCATTTTTCCAGAGGGGTGAAAACTGCGTTCAGTAATTCCAATGATCATCCCACACTTGTGCTACTAATGACTGTCTAAGAAGACAAAAGTGTTGAAGAAAACTGTCATCTCTTTCTGCCTGAGGCGATCATTTCCTCGGCAGTCCAATCTTTTCCTGTCTCTCTTTGCTGTTTTATCTAAACTCCCAAGTGTCCCTCACCATCCCATCCAGAGTAAGTAAATTTGCAATGTGTCTGACAAACTGTGTGTTGAATTGTTGACTGTCTGATCAGGGGCTGGGAGAGAAGATAAAACTTTAAAACTGTGACATCACCAGACATTTTTGAAGACTTGAAGATGTGAACTTTGCTAGATACTACACTTCTTATGAGAATCTAGCTGCTGTACTTCATATTCAGGGAACGGATAGACTGTTTAGAAGGAGCAGTAGTTGTTTGTTAAGTTGAATCAAACAGGGGTGAGATGGTTTGTGTTGTATCTTGGTTGGTTCTTCTTGTTTGCTGTAGTTGTTTGTTGTTTAAGGTCACTGTAAGGCAGACCACAGGGAGTTCAAAAAATGCAGCATGTGATAAATAGTTGAAGGAGAGTCAACATTTTAGGGAAACACAACCCGACGGCAAGCTGTGGTGACCAATCAGCTGACCAGCCAATCAGATGGAGCAGAGCTGAACAACCCTGCCATGAGGGAGAACAGAGATGTTAATTTACATGGGCCAACACTCCCACACAGCCAAGCAAATCTGCAGTAATTGCAGCAATGCCTGATTTGGTCTGACATGGCCCTAAGGCTGCTGGGGGATAGAGAGGGGGGATGGGAAGTTAACATTTTTGGTCATTTTGCTAACAAGGGGGATGGCATCTCCCTGTATTCCTCTTCTAATCACCTGCTGGATGTGGTGGATAAAGGCAAACACATTCCCTGTTATTAAGAAATGAGAAATGATAAGATTTGCTTTTAACATGTGGATTCATAAGACAGGGGAATGTATTCAATGATAACTGCTTGGGAACATTTGTATGCTTCCATATTTGAGATGAATATTAGATCAGAGGCAAATTAAAATATGCCAGCATAATAGAAAAGAATACGCATTTGGACACATTTTTAAAGGCCTCTTTAATCCTCTTTGGAGCAAGATGCGACCACTAAAGAATTCATAACATGAAAGCCACAGAGTAATGAAACACAGAATTTGAGAATTTGACACAGTTTACCCCTTGCAGAGGCGTTAACACAGGGAGACAGTCGCAGTTTCTGTTTCACATGTAGCTTGTATGACATCAGTATCTCCTTTTTAAGCATCACATTCCCATCATTTGTAATCTATGTACATCTAAACTCTGTTTGCAAAACAAAGTTTTCTGGTCCTGCCTGCCACTGGTTGATCTGCTGAAACAACTGTGGGTGGTAAGATATCTGCTTAGCATAAAAAAGAGGAAATAATCATTTTTTTATTCATAATGTCTTGTTCTCAGTGTGGACACATGATAAAACAATATCAGTCAGTCTTTTTAATCAAATATTAAAATGTCTGATTCTGTTTGTAAAAATATTTTAGTCTGCTGATGACAGAAACTAGTTGTCAAGTTATGACATTCTGAGTGCGTTTCTAGAAAGAGCTCTTGGTTTTTTTAAACTGGAAGGAAACACTAAAGTGAAGTGAAATAAAACCACCATCTCCTTAAAGAAATGGAGAATTCAATTCATGTATCTGGTACAGTGTCATTTATATCTGATCTCTTACCTTGCAGTTAAGATTTATTGCAGGTCTACTGAATTGGATTAGTTGGATTAGACTAGAGTTACATTTTTACCTGATAAACTGGTAAATAACATAAAAATACAAAGTGTTTATTTTTTTATAGTGTCATGTTTAGGTTTGACAATCCTGCAGCTGCAGTAATTTTTTACACTGGAGGAATCTTGATAATAATTTTTTTTAAACAAAAGGGGGAAAACAGAGGATTTAAACCAATAAATGATCAACGGTCACATAGCACCGAGTTGTCAGGTAAAGGCTGCAAAGGCCAACGTGAACTTTGCTCATTGAATCGCTTTGAAAACTATTTGAGATCAGCCCATTTACCTGACAGCAGCTATTAGTCTCCTGTGATCCACTATAATAGTTGACCCTGCACTTAGTGCTTTGCGCTGTTGTAGGCTTTGGTCACACAAACAGGCATGCATGTGCAAACAACGACATGCAGAGACGTTCAGAATAACTTACAGTGCATGACCATTTGAAAGCCAGCTATAAGGCACATAATCACACTGTGATGTTCAAAAAGGCTCATGTGCAGCACACATCAGCATGCACTAATTAATTTACAGTATATAGAACTTCATTCACACATTATTCTTTATAGCAATCAAAGCCATATATTCCCAAGCTACACAGCCAAGCTCCTGAGCAGCACCTGCTCCAGAGTCATAAACAACACATGTATCAGTGTTTCCTCACAGGTTGAGTTTATTTTTACCGTCTTGGCTCTGAAATCTGCCACCTGAGGGGTGACTGCCAAACAGCATTTCATTCACAAGCAATCACAGTAATTTCCCCCGTAATATTACACCATCTGGGGAAATATTTCAAGTATATAACAGTTTGATGTTATTTTTAAAAATGTCCACATGACATTAAAATTCAAGTGCAGCCCAGAAATGTTTTTTGCGGTTTGACATGCTAATCACAGGTTTGGCCAACTGACTCAACACTTGAGCGAATTTACTTCAGCATCAATATCTCAACAGGGTTGCTTACTAATAAGTAAATCCAAAGGGAGAAAATAACATATTATTTATACCAGTATTATTTGATATGAAATGTGTACTGTCATTAATCCTACATCAAACTCATCACTGTGGAACCAGGTATTGCCTAAGAAGCACAAGGGTTCCTGTGGGAGTGAAGAAGAACCACCCTGCATGCAGTTGTCCTGGTGATGGAAGAAAAGAAAAAAAACTTGAGGGTTGCCAAGGTTTTCTGTGTCAATAGGGGAACCACGCACCACTTGGGTTACCACTGGGGCAGTATTTAAAGACTACACCCTCAGATCGCCCTGAGCCAATTTCATGCCCGATATCCTCGGCATGAGGGCCTGCGACAGGGCTATTCCACCCCAGTGGGATAGACTTGGCCCCTGGGGTCCAGAGGCGTCCAACAAGTGGGCTCACTTCCAGCACACAGTGTTACTATATAACAGGTCAGGAACAAAATCAAATCACTGTCCCT
>JAQNCA010000001.1:16738341-16754837 GCA_029783725.1 Acanthurus tractus | reverse complement strand
GTCCAACAAGTGGGCTCACTTCCAGCACACAGTGTTACTATATAACAGGTCAGGAACAAAATCAAATCACTGTCCCTGTCTACATACGTGGGAGCAGTGAATTGACCTCTGCTGTCTCAGAAATAGGATGGAAGCAAAAATATCTATATTTAAATAGCAGAATAAGGATAATAACCACTACATGATGATGATGTCTTACATTTCAGAGACAAAATGGACTACTGAAACACAATTTTAACAGCTAAATGATCAGTAAATAATAATCAGTGACCATGATGTCTTGGTCACTGTTATGGTCAGTGATTGTTAATCCAGGTCACACGCTTCACTCTTCCTTAATCATCAGGAACTGTTGGGTTCACCTGTGTTGTTCTCCCTCAGCTAATGGCAGTTAGCCTCACACTGGTGTTTACCTTGTTTCTCTGCTCTGCCCTGTTGGTTCAGTGTGTCCAGAGACTTAACACCACCTGTTGACTGTATCTGTTGGTTTTGAGAGTGTGTCGCTCCTTTATTTTAAGCTGTTTGGAGGATTTTTTCTTTTATGTGATTCATATGATGCCCACCTGTCTCTTTGACTCTCAGCTTTGTATACTTTTGCTACATTTAAGTTGTCCATCATCGTTGTCAGAATAAGTGTCTATCTGTGGGGTATTGCATTTCCATAAGCACCTTTCAGAACCCAAGGAGCCTGTTTTTGCTTTAACTGTTTTTCTGTCATCAGCAGTGTTTTTTGTTAGTTTCTCAAAAAGCCAAACCCCTTTTCCTAGTTTTTGTTCGGGGAAACATAATAGTTGTACAAGTACACGATTTCGTCTTCTGTGTTCTAAACCAAAATGGCAAATTATTGCAGCCAACCACCATAAACTCCTTGTAATGTTCAAACGCTGAGTGTGCCCTCGGGCAAGACGTCTCCCAGTTGTAAGAGAAAAGACATGCAGTTTAGCTGTTTTTGAGGTGCAAATAATAAGATGATAATCAAATGGAGTGCTTTGCATGGTGCTCACGAATGCTGTTAAGATGAAAAAGATGAAATGTTACCTCAAAGGAGGGATACAGGACTGATACAAGTTATATCCCAGTTCTCTTAATTACACCAACATCTCCTGCACTTGCATATTTTCTTTGCATTTAAGGCCCTCTGCTGAAAAAGCAAGTACAGATGAATCAAAGAAACATGTTTTTAGGGAAATAAAACAGTTTTTTTTTAACCATCATCTAAGCCATAGCTGAATCAGGTGTCAGCCAGCTTTCACATCTGTTCTTACCTTTAGTTTGGAGTTTTTATTTGTTAAAGACATATACTTCTTTCTGTACTTGTGTACTGACAGCACTGTACTGGATGTAGTGGAGTTTTTGTTGTTATTGTAAATGGAGAGCATATCTGCATCTACATTTTATTAATGATCTTTGTGTGCATACATATTTAATTATCCAGGTTGTAATAGAAAAGTCTTAGAATTTGTAGAAATGATGTATAGGCTGTTATGTTCAGGGAAAACAGATAATTATAGTTGCTTTAAATATGCCTGACATCAAAGTATAGTTTCAACCCGACACAAGAGGATTTCCAGCCTCTTATGTGACTCAACAGGGATGATTATGAACAATTAAAATGCGTTTATTACTAGAAGAAAATACACTCTTGTGCACTTAACAACCATGATATTATCCATAATGGAGGGAAAAAAAACGGTGTGATTATTGTTCTTTTGTTAATTAGACCTACAGTGAACAGGTCATCTCTATCCAAAACTGCAAAAACATTGACAAAGTTAATAAAACACAATTGAGTCATATGTTTAAAAATGTGCTAAGTGGTATGGCCACTTAACAGTTTTTTTTTTTTACATCGAAATTAGCAACATTCAATAGCATTTGAAAGATTTTATAACATCTGTGTAATAATAATTACTAGTCACATAGCTGGGCCACGTTGCAAAATTTGGGTTATTAGTTTTTCAGTAGAATAGTTTTAACATGTGCTGCCACACAATACTCCCTTCATGACCGCATTTTTTAAAGATTCGAGTAAAATAAATAAATAAATAAATAATATATAGAGAGTGGCTCATGAGACTGACATTGATAAATGTGTGTTTGCTTTGTTTGAATATGGTGGGATAATTAACTTGGGGCAGATGTTGTGGTGCAGAAATGAATATGTTTTAGTAAGTCACATGTTTTAATGTGATGTGAGCCACAGTGTTTGTCCAGTTGGACAGATGCAGTGTGGCTGCTGTGGTCTGGCAGTGATTAATGACGCAGGGATTGTGATGCACAGCTTGATGCATCAATACATTATTGATTACAAAGGGAGATTTGGATTCCTTTTGAATATGTGAATATATGAAATGTTTAGGAAAATGTAATAATAATGATGACTCTTATTTAAATTACAAAAAAAGTGAAAAGTATTTGCACAAAAAAGGCAAATGTTTGTTTAAGCCTCTTTTGAAAGTCAGAATCATATATACCATGGAAATGTGGTGCAAATGATCTTTTGTCAAAGGAACCATTAGAGTTCTCAGACTAAAGACAAGAAAACGAGATAGAGTGATCAGCATTGCATTAGTATTCATTGATTCAGTGCATTTTGTGCTGCTGCCTGAGTAATGAAAGCACTTTATTTCCTAAATGCATCTATTCAATATTGCAATAAATCAGCATTATTTTTTTGTCTAAAAGGTTTTGGAGAAGCTTAATGGGAGTTCTGGTCATTAAACTTTGTCAGTGTAAACAATAGTAATTGTTTAATAATTCAGTTAAAAAGAGAAAAAAAACTGAATGTGGAACCTTAATGTGCAAAAGTGCTGAAAATCAGTATGTGAGTTAGTAACTAATGGCTCTCTGTCCTTAAGCACATAAATTGAAAGAACACATCTTGAGCCAATTCTAATGAGTGCCTGTGAGATTGTCCTTTAACTGCCATCCTCCTGGATACAACAGAATTATGGATTTGTTTTTGCTTAATATTAATAGCAGTGGAAGGAAATGACAGGCTCTGTGAAGAGTTATAACTACTGTATGTGTTGTGCGGGAGAAGGAAGGGACAAGTTGCATTGCTAATAGGGTTCAACTCTAGACAGCCCTGTCATTAGTGGAAATGGTCTCCATTTCAGATGAAATAAGGTATACTTAAATGCACTCTTTGAATTTCTATCCCTCACTGACTGCCTTGGACATACACATGAGGAACAGCAACGAGTGGATTTAGAAAGAACTTGACTAAAGAGAACAGAGAGTACAGTGAACCCTTATGTCCAAAAAATGTTAAGGAAGATAATTTAACGTAAGAAGAATATATATATTTTTTAAGGAAAACAGCAAATTAGGGGATATATAAACCTGAAATATTGTAGGAATACTCCTACCTACTGCTGGTTTTTGCTTTTGGCTTGATGTCATGAAGGTAACATCATGACATCAACACTATATAATGAAGGAAAGGAGTATAGGCGTGAACAGAGGATCAGTGGTCCAGCTGACCAACATATTCATCTAAACAGGCCTTTTGTCCTTTAACTCTCTCTGCCATTAAGGGATGAAGAGAGGGAGGAGAATGACAGGAAAACAGTTTCAGTAATATAACTGCTACAGCCAGAAAGTTTTGACACTAACTGGATTGATTTAGGTGATTTTTTAAGCTCTGTGTTTGGTTCATGTGTTCAATGAACTCACATAATGGGTACGGTATGTTCTGCACGGTGTGCTCATCTGAAATATCCTGTTTTTTGTAAATTTGCACCACTGATTTTATAAACAATCTAGAAGTGGACTGCAAACATTTCACTCAGAAGCGACTCTACCAATAATTTTTCAAACCTGGCATATTTCTGTAAAGTTGTCTTTCCATGGTGCTCTTTGTCACTTGTTAAAAGCAGACAACAGGTTTATTTTGCTGTTGCTTTTAGTAAAATCAATCAACATAAATTAAGATTCTAGTCCGGCATACCAATGGTTTAACTAAACGAACGAATGAATGAGCAGTTCTGCTTGTTAATTGCGAAATGTTTTCAGAGTCTTGAGATTCTGTGCTAAGGCAATGATGTGTTGCACTTTTGTCATTAAGGCGATAAATCTCTTTGCTACCGCTCATTAAACTCAACAGCAAAGTTGTGCTAAGCAGTAAAATGTGGTTAATTTATAGCAGCAGGCTTTAATTTTGACATCTAATGGATGGACAAAGGAAGAATTGGGGTTTTTCTCTCGAGTCCAAAAGAGAAAAGGTTTTCTTTTGAACACATGAGAGATAAATGTGAAGCTTCAAACCTTAAGCA
Source organism: Acanthurus tractus (assembly GCA_029783725.1). NCBI lineage: Eukaryota > Metazoa > Chordata > Actinopteri > Acanthuriformes > Acanthuridae > Acanthurus > Acanthurus tractus. The sequence goes on along the minus strand of JAQNCA010000001.1, from coordinate 16,750,560 downwards.
GGTCCAGCTGCAACACACTTTTAAAAGGAGCCGAGACTTTGGCAAAGTTTATTGCAAAATGACAAAATAAACATGCCATAGGGATGTGCTCTGAGGGGAAAGCATATGAATGACTTCAATAAAGCTAACTTTTGTATCTGTTGCATCTGCATGTGTTAAGTTTTATTTGCAACTCATATGATTTAGGATATTTAAAATTTGTTTAAACCATATTGGGACCTTTCATGGGTCCAAAAACGCTCCTCTTTTTCTATTAACATGCCAACTTTTGACATTTAAAAGCAATTTAAATCCTATTTTATTTTATGTAAAAGTAATACGTATACATTCTTCAAACACAAGAGTGATAAATAAACATCATAGCTGTTTTCTTGAAAAACAATGCTATGAAGATGGAGGAATGTCTGAGAATTTGTGATGCATATAGAGCAATTCATATTTTGTCAAAAGCAGTCCATTAGGGTATAAGGGTCCCTGACTTGGTAGATTGATATTCTGTCTGAAGTTTGCAAGCTGTGCTTTTGGTGATGAAGGAGGCGATTTGCTTGTGTAATGGTTTTGATTTGCATAAATTTTTTAGTGACTAAGATGAAAAGTCTGAGTGCTTAGCTTGAGCAACAAAGGTGCAGAAAAGCCAGAAGTATATTCCAAATGCAAATTGCCCTTAAAACACAAACATAGTGTTTCTGAAACCAGCACCCTGGCAATAAAAATGCATTTTTGATGCTGCAAATCCATCTTCACGATTGACAGTCGATTTTTAGGAAAAAATAAAAAGAGTAGAACTGTACAGAGAAGCTGATGAGCCTCTGGCTATAGCCTAGCTTGCGGACACTATATGGACAGGTCTGCAAATTAATTATGAAATGTAACATAGGGAGTTCCTAATTGATGGGTTTCTGGTAATTACCATGAAATTGTGGGAAATATTGGACCACATCCTCTGTATCGATCCCACAGAGACTTTCTACATCAGACTGAAGACTCAATTAAGGCTGAAAGGAAAAAAGAGCCAACAGCGAAATTCTGTTCTGCCCCTCATATGAAGGTGAACATTCAACTTAATGGTACGATGAGTTGGGGAATATGAGCTACAAGATGATGTACATTTACTGCGTAGTCTAAATAAAAATCATGACGGGCAACTTTTATCAATATGAGTTTAAAAGTAGAACAGAATAGCACAGGTTGAGTTTGGATTGAAGTGTGAGTAAATTAAAGACTGTTGAAAAAATCATCAGAAAGGTTCGGCCAGATTAATTGATTGCTGGTAAACAGATGTTGACAAAAGGTGGCTGGTTCACTTGTGATTCCACCATTGTTGAGAAATCTGTTTTAACTTAAATTTTGTTCGATGCAGGATTGAAGATGTAAAAGAAACCTGACTTTGCTCCTTATTCTGTGGTTTATTCCCACCCATAGTTTAGTTTGTTGTTATGATATTAAGCTAAAGTTATTCAAAAAGCCCATATGACCCATTTGCTCTATTTGTTTTGGGATGTTTAAAGGTGAAATAGGGAGAATTAAAAGGGAAACAGGCATCTTCTGTTGTTTTCTTGGTTGCAGTTGCAGAACATAAAATATGTCCTTAACAGCAGTTATGAGTCACATCTTGACAGTTTCATTTGTTCTGCAAATGGCTGCCAAAAGTCTAAATTGTAGGTAAAGGCCTTTTTTTTGGCTTGCTCATTGGTGATCCTTGTGGCTGCCGGTGGTGGGATATCTGTTTCTCCTGGAGTCTCACAGCAGCTTTATTTCTCATCAGATCTGTATTTCAAAGCTCCATTCTCTTCACCTACAGTGAGGGAAATTGGATGTTGAAAACCTCTGTCCTAGATCACATTTAAGAGACAGATGGTCTATTAAAAACAAAATAGGCAAGGTTTCTCTCTTTGTGTAAATTTTAGAAGCTGCATAACTGTCACAGCCTGTAGAATATAAAATCTAGGGTATTTTCAAAAAAGATGAACTTCTTCCCTAGTGCAGAAGAACAAAATAAACATGCCTCGCTTTTTGAAATCATCTGAGAGTCTGAACCAAAAGTATCACCTTGAGTGTTTTTTTTTTCACACTTGTCAACTGCTTTTCATTCGAACTTTGCAAGTGCCTCACTTAATATGATTTAATACTGACTGAAATGTTTACTTGAAAGTGTAAAGCTTTCCTGAGAATGTAATTCTCGTTCGGGGGTGTGGAACCATGGAAAGGAGTTTTTTGAATCCTTAGCAGAGACACAGCCCATCAGTAACATCCCTGAATCTAAAATAGGATTAGCCTGCTGTGCCTATTATCAGCGTGTCAGATTTGCTGCAATGACATTCAGTTACACAGAGCGAGAGATGGGGGGGCTGCCATTTTGGTAACTTGGAAAATAAAATCATATTCTGACCAGAAGAAAGTAGAATTACTGACATCATTGCAACAATTAAACACATCATACTTAAGCTAGCACACCTTTATAATATATAGGCTGTTTTTTGCATGAAAAATGATTTGTTAAATCACTTTATCACAAATGCTGTCACAAAAGTGTCTTCTGATGGCTCTGGAGGAAGCAGGAAGCACATTCCTATATGTGCACTTTATTTCCACTTTATGGTAAACTGGTGTTCACTGGCAATCTTCAGATATATACGAGCCTATTTAGTTACTTTTTAGTTTGAACTGAAATTGTGTTCAGTTTTACTCACTTTTGAAGAAAACAGGAAGAAAGAGAGCATTAAGCACAGTTGTAACACACCTTAAATGCTTCCTTACATTTTATTACTTAACCAGCTTGATGGACTGACACCATAATGTGTCTCTGTGTGATGTTTTGCACCTGCCAGGGAGGGTAATTAGCATCAAGGAGAGAGCACAGCCATTTACAGTTCTTATGAACTTCAGCATCAATAGCACTGACAGATAGAAACCACTACATTTTGTTTGAAAAATTAGAGTTAAAGCAGTTTTTGTCTTTGTTTCCCAGCAGGTGACTGGAATCATTTCACATTATGCATTAAAAGCGAAATGAAACTAGTGGACAATTAATGTTGTTTTGCCTTTGAGCCCCAACAAATGCAAGTAATTAGCTTTATTCCATCTTTTTTTTTGAAAATCACTGATCCTGGCATGGTTTCTCTTTAACATAAAACAACTTGTTTGTTTAAATTCATACTGAGGTTGATGAACATAAACAGAGCCATACCCAGAAAGATTTTTGAGTTAAGAGTTTAGCTTCAACAACTGATTAATAAAATATGTCGGCTCTGATGATCTACTGAAAAAAAGCTCTGTGGAATACTTTTTTCCCATCATAAGATCGTTTAGCTGCTTTTTGATTCAAGAAAATTTAGGACACTAAAACATATATATAACAAAATTGTGCTCACTGACAACAGTTTTACACACTGGTCCTGAGCCCATGTAGTAATATCCTTAATATATTTTTCATATTTTTATACAGTATTTCTTACTTCTATATTTTCTTACTTCTATCTAATCACGATGCCATTACCTGTTACCAATGAGTCTGTTTACCTAAGGAATCTTCCAATCAGATGATTTTAAGTATTCCACAACTTTCCCAGTTTCAGTTGTTCCTGTTTCAACTTTTTTGACACATGTTACTGACATCAGAATAAACAGGTTTTTACAAAAACCACTGAAGTTAATAAGATAAAACACAAAAAATATAAGTAATTGGGTGTGAGTTAAAAGGGATTAGCAAATTATTACTAATTACTAATTACTTATTACTCTTTTTTGAATTTTAAACAACATCCTTACTTTCTTAAAGCATGTTTGTAAGATAGCCAGAATAATCTGTTGCATCTTTATGGAAATACTCTCCAAAAAGAAACACTTGTTGCAGATTGAACATCCACACAGGAATGCCAATGTCACCGATCTGTACTGGAGCAGAACCAAAATGCCTTTTCTTTCATTCCAAACTTGTTTCAGCTGTAATTTGTATTCTAGACATAATTCTGAAACTCATGTAAGATTTTGTTGGTCTTCTTTCATCTTCTGTTGAAAACACAGGTTCTCTTTAATCTCCAGGACCATGTCACCATTTAACTGTCACGTTTCCTCTGAAACTTAAATTAATCTTTTGTGCTTTGATTGCATTTTAACAGTGTTTTTCTTCTCTATTTGAATTTAGCATATTACTTTAAAGACCACATTTACTGTATCATCTTTATCCTCTGTCCACAATGATAAATAGATTGAATGTGGTATTCTGTGAAAATGGTCAAATCTTCTACTGATAATTTAAAATCTTTAAAGTGTGAAGAATGATTGCTTAAAAGTGAAGTGTTGATTTTGTCAGGGGACTGAGATTGAGTATCTGTGTCTTTTTGTCTGTGTTTCTTGTGCAGGGTGACGATGTCCTGACTGTCATTAAAATGAAGGCACAGTGGCCGGCCTGGCAACCGCTAAACGTGTAAGTATGATATCCTGCTTGTCATCATGCTCACAACACATCTGCCACTGACTCTGCTGCTGCTGTTAGAAGGGTTATCATAAATCAAAAAACATCTAAATTTTGTTGCAAGCCTTTTCAAATCATGTGCCAGCAGTATAAAGTCAAATTGTAGTGATGAAAAATTTGCTAGGGACCATTTGGACCTAATGACAGTGCTAATGCATATTAAATATCTAGTACTATCTTTACACACGGTAAACTCTTTTCACTATAAAGCTGAATACAATGGTATCAAAAATGAATGAATGATTGAATGATTGAATGAATGGATTGGGTTGTTGTTTCATGCATGCAGTAGAAGACACCATAATTTCACAGAGTTCCAGAGTGCATTTTTACATTTTAACAGCATTACTAGAAGGTAAAAAAATGAAGTGAAATCGAACACAACAAAACCCTGACATCTTTGAACATTTTTTTTCAAATCTGTATTTGTATCTGCAAAAAATATATGAATAAATAAGTAAATTTAAAATTTAAATAAAGCAAAACTGCTAACAGTAGAGTAATCAGAATACATGCCAACTAAATATCTGATTTTGCCTCCATTGGTAGACTCTGATGCAAAACTATTTAACTGAAACTTTTGATAGAGCTTTGAAGACAAAGCCAGCAAACTTATAGGCATCAATATTAATTAACCAATCCATCTATTCATCCTTTCTTTTCATATCTATTTTATCAGTTCAAAAGAAAATGTGATCCACTGTCCACGAAAAATGGAAAAGAAATCTGAATTATATGGACTGCATTGATAAGTTAGACATCTAGGGCCCTATCGTACACTTCCGCCCGTCGCATGCGCAGGGTGCATGGTGCAGGGGTTTTAGTTTATTCAGGGGAGTTTCCAGGTTGACCTCCCCCGCCTTGTTCCAGGAGTAGAAGAGGTTTCCTGCTCTTCTAGCGCACAGCGGATAGGCCTATAAGCTGCGTAGAATCATCTCATCAATTCATGAGTGTTTCATGGGTGTTTCTTTGACCATAATGCACAAACCAATCAGAGAATCCACTCTCATTCCCTTTAGGACACGCATCCATCCCGCCTTCATTCTCAGACCTCTGCCCCTCTGCACAAAGACCTGGCACAAGTGGATTTGCTATTGTATACTTGTGGCAAAAATGACACTTGCGCTGGGTGTATGTTAGCAATGACACCTGCGCCACTGGTGCACAGCATTTGCGCCAGGTGTACAATAGGGCCCCAAGTCACCCAAAAAGTAACCCCCTATTATTAACTGTTCTTTAAACTCATGTGTAGAAACAGTATATCTTTACGTAATGTTTAGAAGCAGGTGTTTTACATGTTGATTCACAGCAGACCTGTAATAGGTGGAATCTGGGATTACATGGCTGCTCCTTTAACAGTAAAGTTCCTCTAGCATCTGTGTCACACTTGAAGGGAATTTGTAATAAACTTAATTTTAACCATGTTTTAGCAGCTCTGTGGGGTCCAAAATGGGTCTGTGGTGAAAAAGCACTTTATTTAATGTAACAGAAAATGTTTAGCATACTCCTGTGCAAATATAATGACGCCACACTACATCAAAACCACTGAAAAACAACAACAAAATCCACAGTTTGTAGTTAGTGGGCCCAAATATCCTCCACTGCTGCTAAATCACTCTCTAATGATTAACTATTTACATGTTTGATGCCACATTTAAGGTTCTAAGGTTTAAAGGCTTCAGGTGTCAGAACAAATAGTGAGAAGTTAGCATCCAAAGTTGGACTCAAAACTCTGCTCAACAGCGCTCTGAAACTGCCAGCAGTATCATGCTTGTTTACTCCTAATATCATAAGATTCACTTAATGTCTTATTCATGAGAAAACAAGAAGCTTGTTGGCTCAGCTAGCTCAGAAGAATTTCAGTGATAAAGGCCTGTGCCATGTCGTTTCCTCAACCACAGGGTCTCAGTGAGGGCCATGAGCTGAGTCTCCAAAAGGAAGAACACAGCAAGAAAATGGAGGCAACGATATAAACTAATTAGGCTAATTTTAAATTTAGGCTAATTAGCTCATTCTTATTCTCATTCTTGTTCTGTATGAATCGATGACTGTATGCAAGTTTCCTCACCACAGACAAAGTTAAAGCTAAGTTTTATTTTTCCGGAAGATGCACCTTGTTAGATCTTAAGAGTCCTCAGAGAGTTCATTAGGTTTACATTTGAGCTGCATGAAAATTCAGTTTGTGTCACTGTCAGGTGTGTGTATGTGTGTCACAGGAATACACTGTCAATTTGAATGTCTGTATGTCTCATTTGTGCTCATTTTCAGTTGCACTTATATGTATATCTGTGTACGGGGGAGGGGTGCTGTCATTTTACGCTAAAAAATGGGAGCTGTCAATTTCCACGTCCCTTGAGGATGAGAGACAGGAGGAGATGGCAACAGAAATGGAAAAAAAAATATGACCATAGAAAATAATGAAAGGATTTAAGGCTTTTAGAAAGACTTATTTTTCATTTTTATTTATATATTTTCATAGGTAAATTATGTGTTTATGAACAACTTTGTGTACTGTGACTGCATTCTGTGAAATGAAGTGGCTCTTTTTACACCAAGCTTTCAATTTCATTTGACTATGAAATGCAAAATAATTGCTGGAAGAAAGGGCACAGCAGAGATGCAGAGTGAGAGTAGAGGTGGGAGATGAGAAAAAAATGAGGCCGAAGAAGTGACAGCCATTATCACACATATTACATCTGCATGTCTATAGCAGTGACTCTCTCGAGACCCAGTACATCACAGGCAAAGAAAAATAAACTTGAATACTTGAGTAGTGGAGATTCAAAAAAATTATTGACAGTTCTTATTTAAGAAAAGCATGGACTAGAAAAAGTGAAAACATATATGAGGTACAGTCAAAAATCTCATGCTGTTTTTGCTATGTAAGAACGGAGCGCTGCATGTGCATGCAGCAGGTACGTACATCACAAAAATGTGTGTTTCTCAGGTGAGATGATCAAACGATGCGACTTGGAATACTTTCTAATGAAAGTGCCCATCTGTACCTGCTATATGCATATTTCTTTGATGTGTTCTTCTCTTGCATACAGAAACAGTCTCTGAAAATTTTTAGTACACCTTAAAAACGGTTAAATGTTGCAAAAAAAATCTGATGGAAGAGCATCCTTTTAAGTCATGGCAGTGCGGTCACCCAGGATCTGCTCCCTGTGAGGTGTAGTCATTCGGACAAACAGCATGGTCAGTAATGACAGCTGTCTTTCTTTGAGGAACAGGAAATTTAGGCACTGTTAAAGCCTAGTTAGAGTTGCTAAAAGTACAGTTGGATATTTAATTCATAGCTTGACATTTAAATTTTAGTCATGTCACTGACCGCCTACTCAAAGACTCACAACATGTCAGTAGGCACGCACTTAATATTGTCAGTCCAGCTGCTGTAGCTTCATTATAAGATCTGTCTACTGCAGCTGAAACACATTGTATGTTTGACAACTTGAGTTTACTGTCTATGGTGACACATCACATTTAAAGAAAACTCACTTCTAAGAAAATCCCTCCCTAATTAAAAAAAATTTGCTCAGGACTGTTGTGTTTATTCTGATGCAGTTTAAACTCATAGTTCAAAAATACTTAGCTGCATTAAGGATATGATATCTTTTTTGAATTCAACTCTCAAACGTACTCTGACACAGCTGATAGAGCGCTGTAGTTGACCACAGACCTGAAAAGATCATGACGAACTCCATAAAAAGAAATAAAAGAAACAACCTCTGACTCTCTCTTGTGCCGTTCCTTCCCATCTCTGCCAATTCAGACTATAAACCGCAGCGTCTTCCTCCTTTTATTTCTTTGCTTTTTTCTTCTTCATTAGTCCACCATCCTATCCCATTTTTCCATTTAATACTGGATTAACATTATGGCATCCATGACAGCTACAGTACCTCCACGGCAGCTTCTTCTAGTCTCCCCACTCCCACTGTCTCTTGTCAGGCATCTTCCTAATAACCGGAGGACTCCTTTGGTGTTCCACAGGTTACATTAGATTAGCAGCTGAAGAATAAGCTGGCTGTCAGCTGTGTGAAATAAGGAGCTTTTGAGGACAAGAATACAGCTGTTAATGAGCAGCATTCTTTATTTCTGTCACTCTCAGAAGGACTTTTTGGGGTTGATTTAATAGCAGCAAGACTTGCCCCACTTCTAGGCTAATGTCTTTTCCTGTGCAAGTGTTTTTGTTACTGTGCGAGTGTTTTTGCATACTGGAAAAATATGAATTGTATTGTTGTAATTCTCTAATGCACCAATAATTTGTTGATAATTAGGCTAAACTCTGACTATCATAAGCATAAGATTTTGTTTGTTAATTTGTCTCCAGAAAAATTCATGTCCAAGCTCCAAGGAAAATAATAAAATAATAACTAACCCTATAAAGGATATCTTAAATGCCGTTCTTAATTTTATACTGTTTGAATAAATCATGCCTTTTTTAGATGTAATGGATACTCCACAGTCCTTTTAGCCATAAAGCAAGGCAAAACCAGAAGCTATTAAATTGAATTTTAGATTTTGCTTTTTTAGAAACTTTTTTCACTATTACTTTTATGGTATTTCAGAGTTCTTTTAGCAGCAGGTATTTATTAAACCAATCTGAATCACTAAGCACAGCCCTCAACTAGAGAAAAGAAAAACAATATTTCATATTTTTACAGTTTAATTTTGCCTTAACTTAACAAGACATAAATGATCAGAAAACACTGATCTGTCCCCCACATGTGTAATTTGTGAAACAGTAAAATGTAACAGAATGAGTATGTGAGGGAGTAATTAGTGCCAGAAATCCAGCAACAACATCATGACGCCTACTAACATTCCTGTCAACACCTCTCCAAAAAATATTTAGACATGTACGGACCATAAATTTTGAAAAATAAAATAAAAGAATTTCACTGAGGTTACTATGACTGATTAATCTCATTTTGCTAGCAGACTTGCTCTGTCTCTCCTTTCCTGTCAGTTACACTTTGCCTTTCTGTAGAGCCAAGGTAACTGTCTGAGAGGAACCTCAGACTCGCAGTACTCACCAAGCAGAGGCCCCGGCAGTGTCGAGTCAAGTTGTCTGTTCCCAGGGGATGAGGGCTTTTTCACATACTCAGAGGCCATCATTAGAACAGTGTGCAGGGGCGGGACAGACTTGGCTCAAGTCAAATGGATTTACATGAGCACAGTGATGAGTGAAAATGGATCCCTGGCTAATTGTCTATGTTACAGCAAGAATCTTCTCACTCCTAATTAATCTCGAATTGGCTGGAAAGATTCTTGTAATTAGTTTAGCCGTCAATCATTGTCAGGACAGATGGCCAGAGGTTTGAGTGTTTGAGTGTGTCTCATGTGCTGAAACAGAGCAAATGTGATGTGGAAATAGATGTGTCTAGCAATGTGTGTTTAGAATAGAATAAATGAATAGTTATCAGTCATCATGATTTGTAGGCACTGTAAGTACCTTCACTGTTTCTGACACACTGTATTTGTCTGAACTCATGTAACTTCAGACAGTTGAAACAATAAGGTTGTGTGTGGGTGATCGACTGAGTGAGTCCCAATGATTGGTAATAGTTTAATCCAGGCATATTTTAATGGTTCAGTAAAAAGAAATCTGATTTAATGCAGACTCTTTTTTTTACTGTTTTTTACTTGATTTTGTTCTTAAGCTGCAGTGAGTCAAAGAAAACATTAATAACATGAGTCTCTTCAGATGAACATCTCTGTTGGATGCTGCTAACATCAGCCTTTCCTTTGTTACTCATACTTATAAACTACATTGATTCACTCTGGGCTCTTTCTTGCTCTTCTCCTCCTCCTCAGACGGGCTGCACCCTCAGCTGAATTCTCAGTGGACCGGACCCGTCACATCATGTCCTTCCTCACCATGCTGGGGCCCAGTCCAGACTGGAATGTGGGTTTATCTGCTGAGGACTTGTGTACCAAGGAGTGTGGTTGGGTTCAGAGGGTGGTCCAGGATCTGATCCCCTGGGATGCAGGCACAGACAGTGGGGTCTCGTACGAGGTAGGTAATGCACTGAACCTGAGCAGAACCTAAGGTTGACTGTAATTAATATCTCAAAGTTTGTTATAAAGAAAGTAAGCACTTTGTAAAAACACCCTGGGATATGACCTTGCCATTAGTTATATAAAAAACCCTTAGCATCAGAGTAACTTAAAAGGACTAGAAAACTTCAGTGGTTTTATTCACACTGTTTTTAATCACATCTACTTAAAATATAAGTTCTTGTAAAATATTTTTTATCAGCTTTTTCAAATATATTTAACACTTAACTTTAAAATTCGGCAGTGAAAGTTATTTTAATTATGGACTTATAGAAAGGGGTGATTTCTATTATTATCATTGTATTACATAAACAGCAGTGTCCCTCTGAATGTGTGACTCACCCAAGGTTACAACCCCACAGTCCCTCAGCAATCCCAGCCTTTTCGCGAACTGTTATTCTCTGCTCCTTTTACCCCTTTGATAACCTTCCTCTTCACTTTCATCACCAGCTGAGTCTCCCTTTCACACTCGCATTTTGACCTTGTCATTATACCAACCTCTTCTTCCTCATCCGTCCATCTGCTCACATTCGCAATCACTCCCTCTCTCACCTTTCACATACTGCCAGTGTGCAACAATTCAAGTGTCATCACCCATCCAATTCTCCTTTAACAGCCTTGAACGTCTTCCCCTCCTGCCTTCGCCCCTGTCTGCTGCATGCTCACTGTCTCCAGTCAGCACTTACAGATTAAGCCTTGTGTGTGCGTATGTTTGACAAAAATGCAATGACGGCATGTGTGAAACCTTGGGCTGAACCTTCATGGTGCACAGATGAACCAACTGAACTTTGCTGTCTTGCTTGTTTTGCTCTGCCTCAGGATTTCACTTTCTCCTTTTTTTCATATTTTTGATCTCATAATTTTCACTGCGAACGCTGTTGAAGCTGATCTTCTATGCATTCATTTTGGATAGTTTTATAATCCGGAACACCAGCAAAAGCATCACATAGACAAAGAAAACCTTTCCAACAGGAAAATTAGATATTGTAGTCTAAACCAATTGATTGGTCCATCTGTCAACACAGCCAGCAGTTACACAAACCTATTTGGTTGTGGGACTTTGATCTGGGCGGTCATTATTCCTGAGGTCTATCAAATATAACAATCTGTACATCTGCTCAAAGTATGAAAAATATCAAATGTGCTTTGAAAATATGATTATTAAACCTGTGATACTTTATCAACCTGCCTAAAAACACTTTTTTGTTTTTTAATTTTCTTCAGAATGAAAGTAATCTGGTGATGGCTGTCTTTAACCCCTGATATACAGCATATCTTAATCTCAAATTTACAATATTTTGGATGAAAGCACTAGTGGTCGCTTTACACAACTTTTGTTTTGTATTGGGAATCAGAAACTCTTTGTGGTTTGCACACTACATGATTAATCAGGGTCAAAGGGTCGCTCTTCATAAGGTCTTTCACCAGGATGCAACCCAAACAAGCCTGTTTGGTCTCCTGACCACATTCTGTCGCACAAAACATGTGGCGGTCCAAGTTGTTTGTGTGCTGATTTGCAGCCAAACAACAAGATAGAAAGAGAAAAAAAATGGAGTAAAAACTGGATTGGGGAAGGCAGAAAGATTTGTTTTACAGAGAGAATTGTGGGTAAATACATTTATTTGCAATGAAAACATACAGCTGTCTGCTCATATTGTGTTCAGCGAGGACAACGAGGTTACAAA
>JAQNCA010000001.1:16726990-16738241 GCA_029783725.1 Acanthurus tractus | reverse complement strand
GACTGGGTTCAGACAGCTACTGTGGATGACAGCGGAGTGTCTGCTCTCATTAGCTGCAGCTCGTTTCATGGCTCCCGACTTGTTCCGGACAGGACTAGATATTTAGCAAGCTTAATATCTTGCTGGCATCTGCAAAGTATCAGCAAGCCCTTGGATTTTATTTTTTTAACAATTCTCATGTAGTTATTGTAGCGGGAAGGAGTGACAGCAGATGTGCCCCTGATCTGGAGTTTTTCACTACCGTCTCCATAAAATGTCACCAAATTCCTGCAGTGTTAGCCTGGTATAAATGGATGTAATGCAAGAGTCTCACTACTCTGCACTGCTGAAATCTCAATTAGTTGTTAAATGTCAACATGATAAATGCTGCCATGCCTTTGTTAAAAAGACAACATGCTCAAAACTGCATAAAACTGTAAAGACAAAACTTCTACGGAGAGTTCAGAGAAAATTATCCAAAAATACATCAGCAGAAGCTTTTCTGGATGCAGGTTGAGATTCCGGATCTCTTTTGTTAAACTCACAGGCCTGAAACCGAGTAATGAGATACATTTGTTTGGGTCCTCACTTTTTCTGTATCTTTTAGTTAGTGGCCACTCATTACTAACTCTCTCTCTCTCACTGGCAAGCACAAACTGTTCTGGTCTTTCCCTTATTTTTTTGTCTGGGTGGCCTCAGCGGGGGGGTGGAGGATGAGGTGGTCTTTAGCCTCCAGATAGCCCCTGGCAGAGATGCCTTTATCAACCCCATGCTGGCAGACCTTTGCTGTTGACTAATAAGAGCATCTCCCGTATAAACTACAGTGCTCCTCCACAGCTGCTTTCCGACTTTGTGACTTGTCCTTGGTGTAACTTTGACTGACTTTGTGCTCATTGTGCTTGCACAAATGTATTTTTCAAGCAAATCCTGACACGGTGTTATTTTTGAAATCCCACAGCTTTGTGCTTTTTCCCTCTTTTTTTTGTTTTTTGTGTCCTTTTTTAGTCTCCCAACAAGCCCAGTGTGCCCCAGGACAAGATACGTCCTCTGACCAGTCTGGATCATCCACAGAGCCCGTTCTATGACCCTGAAGGGGGCGCCATCACTCCTGTGGCCAGGGTGGTGGTGGAACGCATCGCTAGAAAGGTCAGTCTCTTTCACACTTGTCAGCTCTTGCTAGATAGAGCAGAAAAAGAAAATGTCCTTGGTTGAGTTGTTCCATTGGCCTGATTGCTCCTCGGTAAGTTAGTATTTTTCTCTACAGGCACTGATCCTCTTCTTTAATTTGCTCCTTTAAGTTGATATACCAGAACCTCCAGCTCCATGCTACACCCATACATCAGCCAAATTAGACTGACATAAAAATAGAACTGGCATCCTTAAATATCAGCAGTGAAGTGAAGTGAAAATGCCTTTAGAGCCTTCAAAAGCAGAGACTGAGCAGAAAGGTAGAGATCTTTTCCTTTTCCTTCATCACTGCTCAGCAGAACAATGATGAGAGCAATTCTGTCAAGCAAAAGAGCTGTTGTTTAGTGCAGGATATACTAAATTAAAAGTACTGTTAAAATGTAGTTCATATTACTATATATTAGTTGTGATTATGACAAGTAGTAGTAGAGTAAGTATGCACAGTCCAGTTCAAGGCACATAAAACAGCTCCGCTTTAAAAAAGGTAAGATATTTATACAAAAAGTGTAAAGGTGACATGTCTTCAATCAAAGTCATCTTGTCGAACTATGTAGTAGCAATATTATGACTAATAACCAGCGGTGTCAAAGTTAACAGTGTGTTGTGACGCAATCTGAAAAGAACTTCACCCCATGAAATGACACAAGGTATTGAAAAATTGTAAAAGTTAATTAAAACATTTATGGCAGGTATTAAAACTCACTCTCCATGAAATATAACCTTTTTCTAATTATACTTTGATGCGTGGTGAAACCCATTTCCATGGAACTCTGGCTACAAACCAGAAAGGGATGAGAGTTAAGCAGTTCTCTAGTGGCATCTAGAGGCAGCTGTGGGGATGTTGTAGGATTTGTTGTGTTTTTCTTTCACCACAACCCATTTTTCATCATTTTCTGAAAAAAGCCACACATACACGGGCTTTTATCCTCACAGGTTTTTTCCCCTGTCTATTGTGTGAAAACCACAGTTAAGAGAATCAACAAGCTTATGCTGACCTTCTCATTTGCCAGCTGTCACTCTTTCCTTCATGGCTGTGAGAAACTGACAGAAGGATTTAGAGTAAGCAAACAGAAAGGCATGGCAACAGAGCACTTACAGAGTATTACAACATAAGTGCGTGTGTGTGTGTGTGTGTCCACAGGGTGAACAGTGCAACATTGTGCCGGACAACGTGGATGACATTGTAGCAGATATTGCTCAGGAGGAGAAGGAGGAAGGTCTGGGTTCTGCTTCCATTTCCCTCCCTTTCACACAAGATTAAAAGCATATTTTACAGTTGCTGGCCATTATTATATCAATACTCCCTTTTTCATCCTGCAGACGACACTCCTGAGACCTGTATCTACTCCAACTGGTCTCCGTGGTCTGCCTGCAGCTCAGCCACTTGTGAAAAGGGCAAGCGGATGAGGCAGAGGATGCTTAAGGCCCAGCTGGACCTCAGTGTGCCCTGCCCCCACACCCAGGATTTTGAGCCCTGCATGGGACCCGGATGCAGCGATGAGGGTGAGTATCTATGTGAAGACAGAGAATACTGTGTTTGCAAAGGACAATAAAAAAACATGAAGAAGAAGATGTAAAAGGGGTATTTGAATGGATTTTCTAAAGATCCAGCACTTTATGGGCATTATTAACGTCTTTGATAATTTTTCTTGATTTTTTCTTGGAAATTTTAGAGTTATTGCTTCCATTAATGACATTACCCTCTATGTGAGGGCATGTTAAAAAACAGTTTTTAGCGTTGTGGGTCATCAGCAATACCCAAGGTACCTTTCCAAAGCAGCAATTAAATGAGAGGAGAGGCAATGAGAGCACTTTGTTTATACAGCAGGCTTTTAAATTTTATAGCAAGTCAGGTTGAATTGTGTAAGATCATTAAAGGTATTTTTTAAGATTTTAAGGGAAATTCAATGATTTCTGCTGGTTGTTAGGGGGCTTTTTTAGTCTACTTTTTTCATGTTCTCTCTTTATGTATGTGTTTTTTTGCCTAAAGTTAGGCTTTAAGTTCAGTGGTTTGGTCTAATCTAAGAACTATTGAGTCATAAGGACTTAAATGACCTCCCATTATAACAAGATGGCAAAACTTACAAATAATAAATTAATAAGAAATAATAAAAAAAATAAAAGTAATAAAAAAAGCAGCACTAATTTACGCTCTCCGTCAGCAAGAGGAGGTATTATGTTTAAGGACTGTTTTTCTGTCCATCCAACTCTTGTTGTTTTGATGTCTCAGAAATGTTTTGTGGAAATTTGTCACATTTCATTTAGTTCACTTACACTCAAGAATGAACTGG
Source organism: Acanthurus tractus (assembly GCA_029783725.1). Classification (NCBI taxonomy): domain Eukaryota; kingdom Metazoa; phylum Chordata; class Actinopteri; order Acanthuriformes; family Acanthuridae; genus Acanthurus; species Acanthurus tractus. The sequence continues at coordinate 16,734,783 of JAQNCA010000001.1, read as the reverse complement.
TTAGATCTTGGTGGACAAAGGTTAAGATCACTTTGACCTCATGTTCATCCGATCGTTATAACTGCGATATCTCAGAAACACCTGAAGGGAATAAAATAACATGTGAAATAGACAACAACTTGATTAAACTGATCAGACTGGTGGTCAAAGGTCACTGCATCCTCATGTAACATGTTTTTGACTGTGATTCATGAACTTTGAGGTTTCTTACACTAATTTTAAAAGGATTTTATACAAAGAAAATGATGACATTTTATATCCAAAAGGTCCAAAAGTTTGACTTCATAATTTTCTGCTAAAAAGCACTTTTCTGGCCATTATTCAAAACCATAACTCAGGAACAGATGGAGAGATTGTGAGCATGTGTCACATTTGGTCAGATAATGAATTGGCGACACCAATCTTAGCTGCTCAGCTTTAAGTATGTGGATTGTTTAGATCCTCTGTGCTGCAAGACTGAAGATATGTGTGACGCATCCACATTTTGCAATTAGCTAAGTTTGCTGGGCCATGGACTCAGCCTCAAAGATTATTCCAATTAGATATGCTGAGAAAGTAACTCCTGCATGCTCCTTGCGGCCAATAACACATGCACCCTCAGTGCACTGCTTCAGCATGGCCTGGCTGACTGCCTACACACATCAGTGGCACCAAAATAACATCTTGGCAAGACTTAATCTAGAAAGAGCTATAATTCCTACATGGTACAGCAGTTGTGGATGTAAACACCCTGAAATTGAAGCTAAAAAGTTGACATTTTTAACCCTGAATCATAATTTGTTTTTAAATGTAGTGAGTTGGATCAAGGATATAGAAGACAAATAGATTTAGTATTTACCCTCCGCCTTTTTGCCCCCATCTGCTACTGAACGATGTTTTCAAATTTCAGAGTTACAAGATTAATTAAATACCTTTATTAAATATTGTTTTTACAACTCCAAATTTGTTTATCTCTTTCCCTTATATTTTAATTTTTGCATTAGACACTGTCAGGAGAATGAGTTGACAAAGGGACAGGGAGTCAAGACAGGAAAGGCACAACACTACTATTATTTTATTCCCATCACAATCTGATGCAACACAATACTACTGGCAGACTAAAAGTGTGTGTTTACATACAAGTGCACTGACATTGCCAAGATGACAGCAGGTTTGTGTAGAGTGCACAACACTGTCTCTACATTGTGAAGAACTGTTGACTTGGGGTAAGTGGCATGGAAATAAAATGCACAGGATTTCAGGTTGACTGTGTGAGGACAGAACAGTAGCCAAGCAGGAAACTGCTAACAGACAGCCCTGGAGGCTGAACAGAGTCTGACACCTTAGGAGGACAACTAGGAGTCAGGGCCAAAGGGGCAGCAGGGGGTAGCAGGTCTGGAGGGGACAGCATAGCGGGGCCAGAGGGCATGGCCAGTCTGGCGAAAGACCAGGAGGCTGAACAGATGGGCAGGACCAGTCAGGAGGTTGATTACGTAGGCTAGACCACTTTGGAGTGCAGTGCTGAAGGCGAAACCCCTCCAGAGACAGGGCCAGAGGCCAAGAGCAAATGTGGAAACCCTCTGGACATGATTACTATAATGACACAGTGACTCATCAATCACAAACTAAACAAGATCCTCAAGCAGTTTTTGGAGCAGTTTTCCTTTTTTTGACCCAAAATATATCAAAAACTAGGACAAAAGTAGGTTCAAGCCTCATGTCAAGACCTAGAAAAACAAGATTCCTGTTTCTTTAAATTATTCTTTCAGTCGCCTAAATCACTGACCTCTCTTGAAGCTTCATGACATCTTCCTCTTTGTCCTGTGACTCCTTAGATGCCTCAACCTGTATGATGTCAGAGTGGATCACCTGGTCTCCGTGCAGTGTGTCCTGTGGGGTGGGCTCACGTTCGAGGGAGCGTTATGTGAAGCAGTTCCCTGATGATGGCTCAGTCTGCACTCTGCCCACAGAGGAGACTGAAAACTGTGTGGTCAATGAAGAATGCTGTGAGCTCTCTCTTTACTTTTAAGTTACACTATAGATCTAATGTAAATAGCTCGGTAGGTTTACAGTGCCATGTCTCTCCCTCTTGCCCTTAGCTCCCAGCAGTTGCCTGGTTACAGAGTGGGGTGAATGGGATGTCTGCAGTGCCACTTGTGGTCTTGGCATGAAGAGAAGAGAGCGTATGGTGAAGATGCCTCCTGCAGATGGCTCCATTTGTGGGGCAGAGGTGCTAGAAGTGGAGAAGTGCATGATGCCAGAATGTCGTGAGTAGCAGCATTTTCCAGGACCACAACTATCCCGACACCGCCTACATTTCAAATCTGGAGACAAATTGCCTCGTTAAGCAACATTGGGCCAGCAGCTTAACTGCAGGTCTATTAAAGCATTGCTGATGAGATGATCTTTTGTAAAGTTTTCCTGTAGAAACTCTAAAGATTGAAGTCAAAGCAGAAACTCAAACATTTGAATCACCTTTTGTCCACAAGTCCTTTCATCACTTAACTGCCAGTTGCAGTTGTCCTACTTTATTGCAAAGACATTTATCCATTTGATACTATGGGCCCTATCATACACCCGGTGTGCGTGCTTGCGTATGTGCACGTTTGCCTGTGCAGGTGAAAATATATTTTAGAAATAGATATGACAAAATATGGAAATGTTTGCTTTCTAAACCATTTGTCTTAAGGGGGGGAATTAGCTGAGTGCTGTCTGACACAGTATATTCATTGAGCTTTGTTCCTGTCCAGCCAAATGAATGAATGAATGAATGAATGAATGAATGAATGAATGAATGAATGAATGAATGAATGAATGAATGAATGATATATAAATCCTTGTGGTTCAGCCATCTGTTTACATTTGCGCCGGGTGTACAATAGCAATACGCCCGTGCCACTGGCGCACGGCGGAACCAGTCTTTAAAGGGAATGAGAGCAGATTCTCCCATTGGTTCATGCATTTTCAGCCAGAGAAACACCCATGAATTGATGAGATGATTCTACGCAGCTGATAGGACTATCCGCTGTGCACCAGTGGTGCATTGGGCGGGGAAGAGCAGGATACCTCTGCTGCTCCTGGAACAAGGCAGCAAAGGTTGACCTGGAAACACCCCTGAATAAATTAAAACCCCTGAGCCGCGCCCCGAGCGCAAGTGTACAATAGGGCCCTTTATCTCACATATAAACATTGGATGTGAGTGTTACTAAGTGACTCCTGTTGTGTATAGATACAATTCCCTGCATGCTGACTCCATGGTCTGACTGGAGTGACTGCAGTGTGACTTGTGGGAAGGGTCTGAGGACACGACAGCGAATGCTCAAGTCCCCCGTAGAGCTGGGAGAGTGTACAGAAGAGCTGGAGCAGGTGGAGAAGTGCATGCTACCAGAGTGTCGTAAGTAATCGACATCTTAAAGAACACAACTGAATTCTGCACATGAATGCACTTGCATAATTTGTGAAAATCAACTAAAAATTCATTTTTGTTTTTCAACCTGGTGTCTTAATGCAGATACAAACACTAGTGTATTCATTAAAGTTCCTAAAAGCTCACAGTCAAGAGAGAGAGGGCTTGTTTTCTAAACCTATTCTAGATTTACAATAAAAAAGCTTCTAGCTGGTCTAATTTTAGAAAACGTGTCACCTTACTGTTGGCATAGTTGCTTCCTACATTCACACAGTCCAGCAGGTGTAGAGCCTGCATCGTGCCTACATGCTATGCCAGGTTCCCTTTTCATCAGGTTCAGGGAGTTTTGAGACATAACTAGCTAACAACTTGTTCTTTTTAATTAAGTTGCATGAATAACTGAATGGACAAGTTCCTCTAAGATATCAATTTTTGTGACAGTAAAGTATTGTATTAGTTGCCAGTCTGTCGAGATCATGTCATGGATCCTGTCAGTTATTTCCTTGTGATGACAATGAATGGTCCTCCATTACAGGGGTCATACTTCAGACTCTTTTATGGCTAAGGTAGCAGATGACTGTGGGGAATCTTATGTTCCCCTAACTCTAAACAGCACTAATATGCAGTTTTTTAACACCCCAAACTGAAATATCAAATAAAGAATGAAATACATAAATGTATCACTTTCAAAATTTTGCATTTTTACTCAAATAGTTAAAGTGTAAATACATGTGAAAAGGGTTTTATAACTCATCTCCTTATCGCTTGTGCCGCCAATTTATCAATCACCCCTTTTGATATTCTTCATAAAAACGTTCTCGGTTTGGATGGATCTGTATTGCTTTAAGCTAAATCATGTCATGGACTTACAAGTAGAGGCATGTTTTTAAGCCATACATTACAATCCATGTCTCATTTTAATGACAAATGATACTTGAGTGCAGCAAAAGCATGAACCTGTCATTTGTCAACAAATTTCTTGCCAACACAATTGTAGATTATATATAAATCCATGTTGTTTTTGAAATAATTAATTTGATATGTTTTGTTTTTTGTGTATCAGTGGTGAGGATGCTACATTAGGCCTGTGGTTACAGAATAACAAATCACATCCTTTGCAAACAAGAAAAGTATTCTCTGTGGTGCCATTATTTTCAGATAAGATACTCTAAATTCTCTGGAAGTGGTTTCATATACAATCCATAACCTAAAGTTACCCTTCTATACTACAACTTCCTCTAAACTCCCATTTCTTTTTGTCTAATTTGCTCTGCAGCCATAGACTGTATCATGTCTGAGTGGACTGAGTGGTCAGAGTGCAATAAGTCCTGTGGGAAGGGTCATACAATCCGGACACGCATGGTGAAGCTGGAGCCTCAGTTCGGAGGAGACCCCTGCTCCGAAACCATCCAGAGGAAGAAGTGTAAGGTCAGAAAGTGCAACCGAGGACAAGCCAACAGTGATGAGAAGAAACGCCGCAAGGAACAGCGTGAAAAGAGGAGGAGCAAACAGGGGAGAACTGAAGTCACTTCTGAGCATCCAGGTCGGCATCCACACCCATCACATTCATGATTTTTACAACACACATATAGGCTGATGGTGTCTCTCTTCTCTTTTCTTGGTTTCTATTCTTTTAGGGTGTAAAATGAGACCGTGGTCAAGTTGGACAGAATGTGACAAGCCTTGTGGAGGAGGCACTGAAGAGCGACGCATGACAGTGAAGCAGAAGTCTAAGACTGCCCAGCTCTCCAGCTGCAGGGACAGGAAGGAGCTGAGGGCTTGTAACGTGCAACCCTGTTAGGAAGAAGTAGGAGAACTGAGGTCGGTGTGGAAGGAAGGAAGGAAGGAAGGAAGGGAGGGAGGGAGGGAGGGAAGGAGGGAGGGAGGACAGTGGGGCTGGGAAACGGGACAGAGCATGACACACTGTCGCACAATGATCCAATGCACTCCGTCTAGGGCTGAAACGGCACATACCTGAATCTGCATCAGTTAAATCCAGAGCTCAGGTTGGCTATCATCAAAAGAAAATGAACTTAAGATCTCACTGGAAAACTCTGGATTTAAACCAGGCCGATTCTTCTGTGCTTTCAAACTAGCTCTGATACACATACGGCTCTTTGCAAGGTTACTGTAAACTTGTTGTGGTATATCCTGAAAAATAAAATTATGAAATATAAATTGATTTAATAATAAGATAAAGAACTGTTATATCTTGTGGTATCCTTATGTAGTACAGTATATTCCAGAATTAAAAGCACAGGTGCCCAGCCATTCCAGTGTTTTATATGCCTTCAAATGTTCAGTTGTTTCTAGGACACAAAATGCCCAGTTGACTTTTTATCCAGCTATATTGTTGTACATGTAGATTCACCACGATTGAATTCTCTATTTGGTTTTGAACATTATTAGAAAATGTTGTTATTTTTTTGCTGTGGAATTTTTTGATAAGAATGTGTCTGAAGATTCTTACCAAAGTCTTGTGTAGTTGTTTTTTAGATCTCTTCTCCTCCTTTTTCCTTTATCTCTGTTCCTCTAACATATTAATATTTTGGAATAATATCACCTTTACAATAAAAGTAAATGTGACAACTTGTCACCTGGATCTGTCTTTTTATTTTGGGGGATGCATTGAAGGTAGTTCCTGGTGTACACTTCTGCTACCACTAGATGGCGATAATTAGCTTTAAACCTTTTCCCATTTATCAGGAAACTGGTCATTTCTGAGGCTTTTTGTTCTAGTGTATCATAGTACCTTAGCCCTCAGCCCCTCCCCAACATATATGAAGGCCACAAGGGGGCAGCGTGATAAATGGAACATAAATTCAAAATATATGAAGGGATTTTTTTATTAATTTTGTTGTAATTTGGTATGCAAGTAATATTTAGAACCAGCTAAACCTAAAATTATAAAGCACTTTGTAATTCATGGAACAGCAAACCGAATAACTTCTTGTTGAAGGAATTGGACCAAGAAAATTATTAGATCGTATTGGCCTTCAAATCCGAAATGGAAGAGGAATTTAAAGATTTATTTTTATGCTCTACAGGGAACGACATATTCCCACTTTAAAAGAACATGAAGGTTGAAGTGCAGTTAGTCTTTATGCACATGTGCTGGCTGAAATCTTAAAAGAATCAGCGCCGTTCCCCCTCCACCACCACCACCAGCCCTCATACTCTCTGGTGTAATAGGTTGGGGGAAGGGATGGCGTCAGGCTCTCCTCACTGTAGAATTCTGGAAACCGGGGTGAAAAATTCAACACATGCACATCACAATGCCATTGCTGTTTCCATGCCAACACAACCACACATAGGGGTAGCCTACACACCACACACAGGCTTTGGAAATATGGAAGGGGAATTATTATGCAATTGCTGTGGAGACTTTGACAAAGAGGTTTATAGGTTAAAAAGGAAAGAAATGGATTAGTGTGTGTTTATCTTTGTTGATGATCTGATTGGAAAGCCCTCCAGACCTCATCCAGTCTGGTGCGAGAGCAGGCTGCTGGTTCTACAGCCCATCTGCAGCTCTGAGATCAAACTCAGACTGGAAATCAACTCAAAGATACACTTACGCCAGTAGACCCTCCATGTCTCTGATATTATAATGAGTTTTCTCTGTCTGTGAACATATTGATAAATATTTAAATTCTGGGGGCAGGCCGCACTGCTGACATAAAAAGTGAACTCTCCAACCTCTTTCTTGTTTTTCCTGTTTCTCACTGTGCTCCTAAGTTTTCAGCGAGAAATATTCAGGTTCGTAACGTCGGGGCTGGAGGCACTAAAGGCGTCTCTGTCACATGAGTTACAGCAGGTGATATTTTTTAGCAAGACTCAGCTGAACCATCACCTTTTTGGTACCTGTGTGGTGGAAGCAGTGTGTAGCAGCCTATGTGTGTGTAATGGATTTGACATGATCCAGCAAACTCATCAAAAATGGTCAGTCTCCAGTCCTCTGATTTATTATTTATACAGTCGATTCAGATTTTGCATCTTGTCCCATGCCTTTCGTTCACAGATACTGACTAGACCACTGGAGATAACACTAAACCGAATTTGTAACAGAGATATAATTCCTTTTTTTTAATCTTGTTTCTCAATGTATATGTCTTTTTGCTCATCTAACAAATAGCTAAACCTGTGAACTACTCAAAATGACAATGATAAGGTGCTATCTCTGAGCAGGTATAATTTTTGCATTTTACACTGTCTAATTGGCACTAAACTTAAAGTAAAGCTGAGGCTGATGGGATGTCATGTCATTAGTTTTGCAAATATTTTGTCATAAAACAAAATATTTGAGTTAAATATTTGCTGACCTGATAGAATAGATTAGATTAGATTAGATTAGATTAGACTTTATTAATCCCACAACGGGGAAATTCCCTTGTTACAGCAGCATTTCACA
>JAQNCA010000001.1:16715943-16726490 GCA_029783725.1 Acanthurus tractus | reverse complement strand
AATATGAATGTCTATATAACCAACTGACACATAGTCTGCTTTTAAAAGGTTTTTATGAAGAGATATTGACTTTCTGAATGTTGCGTGACACTATCAGTGGTCAACTTTTACCACTTAGAGAGAAAAAAACTGACAACAAAAAAACCTTAAACTATCTCATATATAACTCCTTGACCTCTTAACTATGAGTTTTCATATCTAAGTCATTCAGTTCCACATTAATGCTTGTAACCATTCAAAATGATTTGTGTTCTTGGTATTTTAGGTTTAATAAACCAACAATTTTCTGAGCAATACAAGAAGGATAAAGAAAACATTTAACAGAATAAGATTCAAGTGAATAATAAGCAGGAGTGAAAATAGATGAACTCTCACACCATGGTTGGTTTTCCTCCAGATTAAAAAAAAAGGAAACACTCATACCAAAATGTGTTTCTTCAAAAACAGAACCTTTGTCTTGTAGAAATAGTTTTAGGATAATTATTAAATAAGATTTGACCTAAAGATATGTTGAACTATAATTTAATCATGACATTTATTTTTCTGTGTGCTGCTAGTTTGAGGATGTGTCCTTCTACAAATGATCATAATAACACAACTGTGATTCGAAGGCTATTTAAAACTTTAAGCTTATCATAATGATACATAACTGCTCCCTCCCCTCCTGGTAATCCAATAAAACTTAATGTACATCAGCAACATTTCCTTATGTAATTGTGTTCTTCAATAAATAATTTAACATATGAAAAAAGTGCGGTCTTCATATCGTTGCCTACCCCATTGCAGACATGCACCATGCTGGTATGGCATCTGTCTCGTGATGTGACACACTGTTTTTTTGGCTGAGCAGTTCAAACAATCATTTGTCTGCCTCTAAACTGGTCTGAATGACAGGGGTGAAACTTAAGCTACAAGGGTTTTGGTTTTATAAAGTGAATTATTATTGTTTTCTTTCATCCTGACTGCAGACATGTTGTTTAGCATTGTAAAAAGCAGTGAGGCATGAGAGGAAAAGCTGTAAGGAACCAGGGTGGTGGGTAATTGAGTTGGCAAATTTTGCTCGCTTTGGTTTGATTTGCCTTTGAGCCAGGGTCGGACAGGGTCGGCCCATTCATCAACAGAACATACAAAAAAAAAGAGAGAAATTAATACAGCAGCCTTTCAGGTTTCTTTTTTTAATGAATAAGGAAATACGGGTTCAGCAGGCCGTAGCTTTTATTGGCCTCGAAGGCAGCTCCTCTGCCTGGACAGAGAGACAGAGGAAATATAAAATTTCATAAACTAATAAACCTCACAGGGAAAATCAATAAGGAGGCTAGCCCTGCAAAAAGCTCTTTTCCATAAATATATAGATCACAGCAACCATCAGTGTCCTGAGTTTAGAACCTGTTAAGGCTTGGAACAAAAGAAATCTGAGAAATGTCACTTAGCATTAGAGCATATTCACAATATTTGGTAAAATAAACAATTAGTCCATGAGGCAGAACCTCAGGCTGTAAATAGCCTCCCTGAAGGCACTGCTCATTATCCGGCTCCAGTGTTATGCATGCTTAATTTCAACACTGAAATGGCTATTCTGCTTATTGTCCTGCTTATCGTTTTTTTCTCTCTTTCATTTACAGTCGCCCTTTTCTCGTGCTGGCAAAGACAAGGAAAACCCTTTTACAGTGATAGCACAGGATGATTTTCCTGTCATGTTATCTTCCTGTTGCTGGGGAAACACATTTTGCAGGGATTCACAGAGCACTAATCTGAAATTGACTGGCATTCCACAGCAAGGCTATAGGGACCCACTATGAGGCTGCTGTAGAGCCTGATGGTCAATGTAAATTAAAGCCTGAGTGGGTTACAACTCTGATGCAAAACAGAACACCGACTATCCCATTATTAGATAATTGTCTGACATGCTACATAGTGTAGTTAATATAAATTATATAAGAAATGTTCATTTCTTCTGAGTTTTCCCTTATATTTGTCTCATCTTGTCTTTGTGAGCTATAGTCTCATGTAGATCAAGTTCTTGCATGACAAGCTGAAAACCTGGCGAGGTAGATTTGTGTAGGTTTGTTTTTTCACCCTTGCATGCCAGAATCTATATTAGCTTGAGGGTGTGTGTGAGGGTCCTCTGTACTGATGGGAATCAAGTACAACTCGTGATGCCCAAATACTTTCCCTTTTACCCATCATTACCATGACAACACACCCATTCAAATAATTTAAATATTTACATGAGCTTTAAAGTTCATACATTTCTCTGTGATTCTCATGTTGTTGACCAGCATTTTATCAGTGGTGTCACTAACAGCCTCAAGCCAAAAGCAAGACTTTTTCAGCTACCCATAGATAACCTTCCTATACACAAGCTCAGCTTATCCCCTCAGTGTTAAGTCTAGGTTTTGTGTTGCTTTTAGCTTCAATTATTATTTAATAATGACAACAACTGATGTCAAAATCTGCAGTATAACAAAATACTCAAATTTATTTTCCAAGCAATTGAATCTCACATTAAACCATTGGATATGTTGACTCCAACAGGTAGCACAATTTAACTATAGTAATTAAATTGACACTTCAAATAAGCCACATTCATTAAATTTTAATGCCGGCGTGTTACATTAGTAATTAAGTATTTGATGTTGTCTTTAGAGCCAACTGTATAATCCACCACAGTGTCTAATTAAACAAACCTCACTGTTTTTATTTTGTCCCCCGCAGCGGCTTCCAATCAGAGATTAGGCTGTTGTTTGTTGGTGTGTCCATATGTGCATCAGAATACAGTATGTTTCTGTTGCTGCATCCAGAGGGAACTTCACCTCTCTCACTGGATCTGTTGATTCATTGCACTAATCCAGGGTCACAATGAATCAGAAGGAGATGCAATCGTCCATCTGTTCTTATGCATTTTTTTTTTCTTTTTGGCAGTCAAAGTATGAAAACTTAAAGTCAGGTAATTAGGAGACACCTAAAAGAATAAAGTTTTGCCAGCACTGAAAAATCTTCTTATTTCAGGATGCATCAACAGCTTGCATTCCTGTTTTGAAATGTGGATTTCAGTAGTTTTCTCTCTGAGTAAAAACAAACCCTTAAGAACTGATGTTATATCTCTATATCTGTTAGTTTGATAGCTAAAGACATCAGCTTTGGCAGTCATGCTTAAATAGGGTAATTGCCTGGAATAAAAATTCTAGATCCACATCGCCGCCAAAACAGAATAATTTCTTCCATGGCTTGAGGCCTATCTGCTGTCTAAATTTCATGGAAATTTGAAATACACTGCAGACTCTCAGAGACAAAACATGACCTCCCCTGCAGAGTTAATTATTTCTTGAGGTGCTTGTGATGGACATAATATGGTTTGTAAAGTTATAACGTGGACTGTATGCTAATTTATTCTACTGGAAATGCTCAGGCAGTTTTGATTGCAATCACTGATGCCAAGACTCAACAAAAGCTTTGAGACCTTAATGCTGTGCAAAAGCTCTGTTCTTTCACCTAAAGGTGCTTGCACATGGCAGACAGGCACGCTCCATGCTACTTTTCTTTGTTCACAGTATACTGTGACCTGAAGCGATCGAGTTTTTTGCTTACATGTGATATTCTTCCACACAAATCAGGCAATACTCAATTTTAATATAAAACTCCCAGAACAGAAAATGTGATGGACAATAAAGGAGACCTCTTTTTTCCATAAAAAGGAATGTTGTTTGTTAGTGGCCTCTAGCATCTTTTCACCTTTAAATTACTTTATCATTACGCACAAAGATCTCTGATTGGGTGAAGCATATTTGCCTACATTTATTATTACTTTATAATAAAGCCTGCAATTTACAGTGTAATTATCCATAATTTAGCATGCCATGTCATCATATAAATCTGTTCATTACATTAACGCACATGGAACATTTACTGAATCCTACCAGTGTACATGTTCATTCAGCACTGCAATGGCTCATAATGCCTCATTTCTTCAAGTCTTCTTTTGCTATTTCAAATTCAATAAACTAGCGCAGCAAAACCTTGACCAAATAAACTTTACATTTAGTTTAGCCATCTCGACTTTTTTTATTTTCTGAGTGTCCTTTCATTTTGCCCTTTTAAAAGATAAACTCGAACCAGGTAGCAAAGGTGGTAAAATCTATTCGTGTGTAGAAATGGAGATCTCTTTCCTGTATTAGACTATATCAGCTGTTCTTTTTGACTCTCCTTATTTGTGTGAAATAGGTGAATAAAATCATGGCTTCTGGCACATTGCATCACTGTTAATGCAGTCACTGGCACAAAGGCACTGCACACCTGTGCTACCCAGCATCACACCACAAGGGACACCAGAGGATGGGATGGTGCTGTGAATTGCTCAGCAGGGGGGACTTCTTCCTTACATCACCATCAGCAGGGGATGCTTATTGTCCAAACTGATCTCTCTGTCATAGATGGACCAAAATATTTTCTGCAGCGCTAACATGTAGTGTAGTGAGGCGGACTGTTCTCAGTTTGTGCAAGCAGGAGGAGCAAAGACAGATTATCTGCGAATCAATGAGTAGAGCTCTGTGAAGGAATGACCTGTTTATACAAGCTAATGGCTTCCACAGCACCGTCAGAGCATGTAATGGTTCCTACTAATGTTTTATTACATCATTTAATCTCTCTCTCTCTCCTTCTCTCTGTCTCTCTCATGCTTTCCCCAAGGGATTCTTTCTCGCAGGCAATGTAACTCCTTCAAATGCTGCTTAGTCCTGAATTGGCTCTTTTGTTTTTCCCTTCAACCAAAATGCTGAAACCATTTTTTCTCACAATAGCTTGGTTATCACTTAACATGGAAGGCTTCCACAAGAAATGGGAAGCGTGTGAATAGGTGTTCTGTTATGTCATATGCAGAATAAGTAGACTAGGAAAAAAAAGGCAGCTGAGTGAAGAGGAGTTAAAAGCAAATAACCTTCTGTAAATCTGGCTCTTGTCCACATGCATTTTGCTCCATCTATTAAATTGATGGTTTTGTTGTTCCTACTGAGTGTTACAGTGATACACACACGACTGCTTGGATGATACTGTTGAACACCAGAATGAAACATGTATTATAGTATGTGAATCTAATGTGAAAGTATTTCATGATTATAATGAGAGAGTGCAGATGGAAATGGAGCATGAGAAGAAGTTAATGGAATCGCAGACAATAGTGTCAGATCAAGATGGTTTTAGTAGATTTGTTGGGATGAATTATTCAGACGTGAAGCATTTTCTGAGCACACTGAAAGCAAACCTCTCAAATCAGACAACAGATTGCTCTGTTTTTATGAGAAATCTTTTGTTGCCGTAAAAAAAAAGAGAGGCCTTTTTCAAACAACACAAGCAGCAAGCGGTCTCTGAATATCATCACTTCAATGGAACAGACATGGTTCCACAAAATGCATGTGGAATCCTTCCTCTCTAGTTTGCAGCCACTGAACTTGGAGGATAAAGTGAAGTATGTCTTAAGATTTTAAGGAACAATATTCATTCATAACGATCCTGTGTCAAAACTGTTTTTTTTGCCAGCTTATCTTTTCCTGTTGAAAGACTCAGTTGTGCAGTTTGTCATGGTTATTTGCATCTTAACAGGTTCTACCACCCTTGTGACTAACACTGTTATCACATGATAACATTGTGCTTCACAGCCATACCCCCTAACGCACAAGTCTTGATTAGCTTAATTCTGTGTTGCTAAGCAATCTCAGCTGTACCAGCTGATAGAAAAGCTAGGAGAATGATCATTTAAATTGAAAACTCTACCTCCGCCTTTGACATTTCTGGCAGAAGATGTCCGCTTTTCCACAACATTGACTGGGTGAAGCATGAAGGCTATAAAAAGCAGACTATGTCTGCCTGGGAACTTATTTTTATAAATGACCAAGAATTTATAACTTTGCAGTGATAGCAGCATCAAAGAGAGTGGTTAGCTGGATCCCTTAAGTCCATGTGGCCCATTTCCATTCGGGTGGAACAGATTTACACTCAGAGGGAATCAGTGGTTTCATCAGGTTTTCCCTCTCACATGGTTTGTCAGGTAAAAAACAGGTAGTCAGTCTCAGTTCAGGCAATTACCAGCTGTTCTGCACCAAAGCCATCTTGATTCCACCTTTGGTGAGCAGAACAGTGATCAATCCCCACCCTAAGAATGGAAACAGACAGCCATAACCAGAGACACAAGAGCTATAGAGGTACTTGCCGCACTGTTACCAAGGCAACAGGACGTGTGTGGGGGGTGTGGGGGTGGGGTTGGGTTGGGGTGGGGGCATCATCATTGGCTCTCTGAGATTGGCTGTTGGTGGTTTGGTGCAATGGTTCAGCTCAGTTGGCTGTTCTGCCGTCCGAGTGACACGGAAAGTGATCTCATGGTTTTCAGTCTACTTTGACCTGAAGGGGGCTAAAAATGTATGATAAAAAAAATGGGAGATCTGACAACTGAAAGCGTGGGATAATCACACTGAGCCTGGAAAAGAAATATGTATGATTCAAGTAGCCTACATAATGGCCATATAAGACTTCACTCTTAGAAGAATCAATTCCTATTGTGTAGCACAAATCTCTGCCTGTGGTATGTTATTTTTATTAAATTTATTATAATTTTTATTAAATTTATTATAAACAAAATACAAACAAACAATCAAACAAAGTATGAAGCCATACAGAGCAGAAAAGGTGACTTCACCTGTAGTCTTTTTCAAGACTTTTTAAATGCTAACTCCAGCTCAACTGTTAGCAAAAGCAGTGATGTAGGTCGTAGCACTGACAACCCCCACCCCCCATCCTTTTTTTTTAACAGCAATTCTATCAGGTAAGAAGCCACGTCAGGGTTTTGGGGGATTTTGGAGACAAGCATTTTGATGCCTAAACATATGTTTTTAGCCAAAATTTGATTGTTCTGATGTAACTGCTGTTCTGATGTAACCTCAAAAAAAGACAAACAAACAAATAAAACAAAAAAACGACCTGCCCTTTAGAGAACAGTCACAACCGCTGCAACTATTGCATGGTGATGAACAAATAAAATATCTATAGAATGTGGTTGTATGTTCCCAAATTGCACCAATATCGTGTCTGGAATGGTTTGTCAGTAAAGCTCGATGTGTATCGCTCACCATACTAAACCCTGGGGACACATGTGCAATTCACACATTCAGCCACACAGAATCAATTTGACAATGTATTACTGACATGCTAAGACAATAACAAACATGAGATAGCTGACTGTTCCAAGACACACACTGAATGGGTCCAGAAAACATGCATTATGCAGTGTATGTAAGTACACATTAATAAATTAACATTAATGCAAAATTGGTGAAGGGCTTGCACGCAGTTACACAAAAGCAATTCTTAGTCTAGCTGTCGTCCCCTGAGTCTGCTTACCGAGCTCTCTCACTAAGATGCAGACTTATAGAGAGGATATACTTGGTCACACTGGTTACGACCTCAGGATGAGGGTATCACTGAATGATAATCAACCACAGTCTGCAACACTTAATGTTGGATATCTTACTTTGAATATCATACTTTTCTATGGCACAAACAAGAAAATACAACTGTCAACAATAAATGTGATTTTTCTCCAGAAAGATATAATACTAAGGAAGCTTTTAATCGTTTCATGTGATTGTTTCATTAAGCCGTGACAAATACAATCTAGTAATGTCAGCTCCATAGTTTGCCTTGTGTTTATGCAAATTAGTTTTTTTCCCCTAATTGCTATAATACGCCATGACCAAATATGGAACATCTGGAAGCCTGACAGATTATGTGACTACTAGCAATTTGGTGTTTTCCAAGTGTTTTCAAACTGCAATAATGATTAGCAGAGCAACAACATTCCCCAGTGCCTCACAGCAAAATGAAACAGGGAGCAACTAAACACTGCAAAATGATCCCATCCTTTCAGATGTAAATTGAATTTACTGTCTACAAATAAAGGTATTCCATATCACAGCTCTGGGGCTGTGTAGAAGCAGCAACATTATAGATAATTTGATGTGGACTTCATGTAGAGTACAAATTAAAGAGAGAATATAACCTGTTGAAAACAGATATCTGGGGGAAAGGAATGAGATTGTGTTTTTTTAGAAGTGTTCAGGTTTGTAGATTGTTTGTAGACGGAGTAATATTGATCAATCATGTCTCAGTGGGCTTTTGGTTGCATGCAGGCAAACAGTGTGTGGGGAGAACAGAAGAGACAGAATGTATTGGCATCAGTTCAATATCGAAACCCAACAGCTATCATCTGATGCTATTAAGCCTTTTTCATATAGATTTATAGTTTATGTTTATAGAATTTATTAGCAGAAATACAGTCTGGATGTAAATCAAAATGCTAATTTTGGCTTTGGACTGGAGGCCACAGCGTTGTCAAACAATTACCGACACACTGCGAAATTGACATTAGTTCAAACTGTGTCCTGTTTTCATACAAATGAAATTTACTTTATCACCGCCCAGTTCAGCAGACACGTCAACCTGAGCTGAAAGCTGTGTGTGTGCATGTTTGTGTGCATGTGTGTGTGGGTGCGCATGCGTGTGTTCATTCCTGTTCCTCTGTTTATCTTCTCCTCTCCCAACTAAATCCTTTTTATAGGAGAATCCTCCCACGAGCCTCAGCAGGTTTAGCAGGTGTTAACCTCTCTCTGGGAGGCTCCCTCCTGAGGCAACACAGAGTCTAGCAAAGCAACACTTCTCATTCCCCGAGCAGCTTGCATTCTGCCAATCACACGGGTGGAGATGATGGACAGGCAGATGAGTCTCCCACAGTCCCTAAGTAATATTACTTTTTGCCTGTATTTAGGAAAAACAACAGTCTTTTTTAGAAAGTGTGTGGCATCACAACAACTTACTTTAAATCTGATTAACCTCTGATTATGCTTGCAATGTCTTTTTTATGTGGTGAGCTGTCTGCTGTGCACACAATAAACAATTTAACCCAGCCTATAACCACCACTTCCACAATGCAGTGTGATCACAGCACAAAATATTTACTTTTATGCAGACTGCGAACAGATTATTGATATAATAACAAATTATGCGCCAAAATTATCTCATTTTTGCTACCTGCCTTTCAGCCACCTGCACTTAGCTCTGTTTGTTTGTAAATGATAGTGATCAGAAGTGTATTTTGGCTCTGACCCTGTGTCAGGTCTTTGTCTTGTTTTCCTGACAACTGCAGTGATGATGGTTATTAATTATGGAAGGAGGTTTTGACCTCTTCCACTCTCTTGTCTTGACTTTTTTAAAGGTTCTTGCTGCACTGACAGTAAGACAAATCAGTGCTGCTTGTGGAAGATAAAATCCAAACATTTTGTCATTAATATTAAGCTAATCCCATGTCTCCATACTGGGAAAACCTTGCCTCACGCGTTCAGAAAATAGTGTCCATAAACAGCAGCATGATATTTGCTCTGGGAGCTTGAGAGTGCAAGATGGAGCCCTAAAGCATGTTTCATACCAAATGCACTGCTGTGTTACCTGCTGCAAATGAAATAAAAAAGCACTGTAATACAGTTGTAAAGATTTGGAAAGGTCTGCATTCGGGGTTATATTATATATGAAATATGTCTTATAGAGAAAAAAGTTTAGAGCAGAGAGGAACAGAAATCATGCTGCCCCCGGGACACTTTTTCATTTACTTGTCTTTCTCCGAGTCCTCCGTCTTGATACAGTCGGACATTTATAAGACCTTTGGGCGTCATGTCTATGTGAGAGAAAGACTCACACAGCAGACAGAATGTGCATGATGTTCACACTACATACTACATACATGCTGTAAGTTAATAATGATTCCATTAAGAAAAAATCTAGTAGAACAGTAGTAGATTTTATTTTATTTTTTTTGCATATCTTGCAGTTAATTGAATTCAAAAAGCAAGATGGAGAGACAGTAATATCCAACATCTAATATCTAATTCTATCTAATCCAATTCACTGTGGTTACAGAGGATAGCCTGTGCCTCTGTGGCTATTTTTAGCATCATTCACACACCATTTTGCATTCAGACATGCAGAGAGGTTTTGAGGGCTTGCTTCCATTCAGTTAACACTGAGCATTTCAAAGTTAATGCTTTCATGGCTGAAATTGATTGCCCATCTTTTAATTAGCAGATGTTTATCTTCAGATCAGATGATAGGATTATTTCAAATTGATAATGGGAAATCTTTTGTACACTTGGTGACATACAGGTCTGATTGATGTATGCATAATGGCAGAGAGCTGTGAAAGTTTTGGAAGAAATGATTTAGTGGTGTTGTTACTGCTGCTTTTACAGCTCTTGTCCTCCTCTGTAACTCTGAGTTTTCCCTGTACTATCAGTGCACTCCTGGCTGTACAATGTGTGTCACAGTATGCTAGCTGCATGATTACTGTTCACCTAGAAGCTAGAAAGTTGTAAATTTGCCAGAGAACCTAAAGAAAATTATTTCTTAAGTTAATCTATCTCATCATTATTGTGAACGTACAAATTTTCATCAAATTTTGTTCAGAAATTCAGATGATACTGAGGAATATAATGATTATATTTAGATCACGGTCA
>JAQNCA010000001.1:16705638-16715843 GCA_029783725.1 Acanthurus tractus | reverse complement strand
TACAAATTTTCATCAAATTTTGTTCAGAAATTCAGATGATACTGAGGAATATAATGATTATATTTAGATCACGGTCACCATAATTGCTTGTTGTTAAAGCAAAACTTTGTTAAGTGTTTGGATAGGGAGGCAGGTGGTCACTCCACATGACATCCATCCACTGAAGCCATTAGAGCCCAACATTTTGTCAAAATTCAGAAAACATCTGAAAAATGTCACTGCCGATGGCTATTTATCCTTTTTCTGTCCTTTGCATGCTTTTAGAAACCACAGGGTGACCAAAAGAAAAATACTGAAAAACATGATAAGCCCTTGATTACTTCTGCCAACATTCCAGCTCATCGCCACAAAATATCCAGTTGCACAGTGGTTGCAGTACATATTTTGATATGTATATTATACTTTGAAATACTTTATTACTTTTTTAACCTCTGAAATTAATTTGTAGGTTTTCTTTGAAAATAACCTTTAATTTATGTGCTCATGTCCTGCAGGAGTCACTCTCTTCTGTAGCTCCCACTGTTCAAGTGTGGCACAAAAACAATGTGCCTTGCTAGCAGCAGCCCTTCACACTTGTCTTTTTGTTTCTGGCCTCTAAAAACAAGTTGGATAATTAGCAAATACCAGTGGGCTATCAGCGGAAAGAAGCTGACTCAGCTTTATTTTGGTGCCTTTCTCTCTCTGCAGGCCTTGCAAGCCACAAAACCAAAGGAGAAACTTTTTCTCTCAGCTCAGCAACAAAGCCGAAGGATAGTAAGCTGATACCTGGAGGCTAAGTGAACATATCACAAAATAGGGTAAGGCTATTTTAAAAGTATAACCGGGGTTATACTGTATCTCTGTAAAGCAGCCAGCCTTAACGCCATGATCCCAGGATCGCTGTACCACTCAAAGAAACCTCTGAGCCAGAGCTGATTGTTACATGCCGACCAGTTTGATATAAGCTAAATAGTAAGCAAACACAACTGTTTCATTATAGCCTCACTTTTTCTCTTGTTTTTTTCTCATTTTGAGAGTCGTGTTGAGACCAGTTTTTCTCCTGGATTTTTCTTCCTCTCTGATGCTTAAAGTAATAGACACACTAATTATATGAGGAGGAATCATTGATTTCATCAGTGAAACGGAATGGAGTGCTCACTTGCTAAGAAAAAAAAATGGCTAGAGGCAGTTCTACCAGCTCATGCTGAAGCGTGACTGAAATCATGTTTGAGCTTTTGCAGAACAATTTGCCTGCACTGCATGAAAACTGGCAACAACATGAAAAAAAGCCTTGATCCTACTGGGAGAGCAAGTAATGTCATAACTGTGTGTTTTGTATTTTCTTGGCCATACCTCACCTGCCCAAACGGCCACTTCCTTGAGTTTCCTGCACACCTGCTTCCCATCAACTGATTACCCCTGTGACCCCACTACCTGTGTGCACAGCTGCCCCTCACAGGCTCATTATGTTACCTGTAATGACATACAGGCGTCATTATCTAGGGGGACTTGTTATGATGTCTAAGCTTCCATAGTGTTTGAGCCATTCTAATTGTATTGCATGTAATCTGCTCATGTGATTGCATGTTATTGCATGTTATATTTGTGCTACTTTTCTGTTTTGAATATGTTTTTTTTATTAGACTGCCTGCCCATCAACTGCAATCCTGACTAACATTTAAGTGCTGTTGATTATGACCTGACTTGTTTTCTGAGTTCTTTCTGGTGAAAAACTCCCTCTGTCAGTCTACATAAGGTGCACTGTGCATGTACAACAGATGTGCAACTATGCAAGAGCTGGTTTCTGATCAGCTTCAACCACTAAGTGAGGGGAGGGGATGATGTATAATGTATTGTTACCACAGTCCTGAGGTTTTTAAAAGGCCACAGTGACTCTCTTATCTAAATTCGATTTTGAAATACCAAGAGAGCATGTGTGATGAGCTCATAGTTCAACGTCCTATTATCAGCATACATGAAAAAGACAGATACACTTTTAACTTTTTAAAAATTTGAAAATACTTTTACACCTCAAAACACCACTAGATTGTCTTTTCTCACCAACATACATGAATATTTCAAAGGTATTCTGGTATTTTTAAACCTGAGGCAATGTAATTTGCACACATCTGTTGGTGTGCAAATTACATGTACTACCAAAATCTTTGTACTTGTTTATGTGGAACTCTTCAAGAAGGGGGCACAACATGTCTGTGAGGGCAGCGCTGTAATTTGTCGGGCCATTTACAACTATCTTTACTTTGTCCACAAATACCTTTTTTTTTTACCACTTACAGTAGCCCCAAATGTAGCTACAAAAATACCAAATAAATCTCTTCAGAGAAAGACCTTTTCATAAAAGAATAAAATTTAGAAATGCTGCAAGACTTGTCTAAGTCTTGCAGGATTCCCAAGTGAAACTGTCCTCGAGCAAGGCTAGTGTTTCTGAATACCTAAAAAGGAATTTATTTTTCAACAAAATTGGTCTATTTATGTAGAGATTAATTCAGTTATGTTGTCAGACAGATATTAAAACAACTACAGCCTGTTCGTGCCAAGGAAACTGCTTTGCTGGACATAGTGAAGACGGTCCTAGTTGCCCCAGGGATCACATTGCAGATGTTGTATCCATGCAGCAGCTCCCCCTTGGGGCAATCTGCATGACTTTCACACCAAAACATGTAAAAATTGGACCCAGGTTTAAAAAAAAAAAAAAAACAGATTTTCCCTTAAAGCGGTGTAGAGTTAAGTACAACAAATAAATTTTACTTGTTTATTTCTTCACTGTCAGCCTATATTAAAGCGAGACATAAGGTGTCATTGACTGGTTTCTGTCAGACTGCAATTAAAAACACCAAACGCATATACTCAGTGTATCTAAATTCCACGTTTCAAGCTCTTGGAACGGTGCTGTCATCCATGGAATGATAAACGTCTGGCGCCCAAATCCCAGTCTGAGAAACCACTGTCGGCTTTATGGTGAATATACAATATTTCTGTGTGTGTAGCCTGAGTGTATTTTTTTTTCTCTTACTTACAGTTCCTCTCTCTTATCCCCTCCCCCCACACACACTAGCACACTACATTATTCTCTTCTTCATCTACACAGCATGATCTCTCTCTCTCTCTTTCTCACACACACACGCTGTCTCTCTTACACACACACACACCAAAATATCTTGAATTGGCTTTGCCTTTGTGCCTTTTGTTTTTTTGAAACCCATTGCTCAAACCCTCAAGGCCTCTCTTTCAGCCGTAGAGAAAAATAGAGGCAGAGAAAGAGCAATTTAGATGAGAGAGACTTCCATCTCATCCTCCTCCTCCTCTCTGCACAGCTCCTCTACCAACCACACTTTGTTTGATTCAAAGAATGCTGAGAGGCTCGGGCAGCAGATGTGAGATTTTGTGGAAAATAGCTAGTAATGGATCTCTTCAACACTCATCTAGTCACGTATATGCTGTTCTCCCTTATCTGTGGCTGATGGATCCATTTGTCAAAAGCAGTGTTTCTTATTCTTCTTTGCATGAATGCATCTTATTTTTTTCACACGTACTCTGATAAGCTAGAAATTGCAATTGAACTTGGACTTTTTTTGGGGGGGGGTGTTTTTGTTGGGGTTTTTTGTGCTTGCATGATAAAAATTTATTTGTTTGCGTTGAAACCTTGTGAAACGTTTTTGATATTTCACTCAGTGTGAAGCACATGATCGAGAGACCAAGGAGAGGCAAGCCAATTTTGTTGAGAAATTACACTCGGCACCACAAGGTCAGAGGCAGAACCTTTCACCGTTTCAATGATCACAGGGAACATGGAACAAAAGAGAGATCCAAAATACAATAAATACATGTCATTACAGAATGTCCTCATCAAAACAAAATAAATTAGATTTTATGAAAGGATAAGCCATGGGAAATGGCCTATTTGCATTTAAATGAACACAAAGACAGAATAGAAGAGAGGTCCCCAAACTCCGTTCAAACAAAGCATTGGGTTAAGTCAAATCCAACCTGTAGTTGTATCACAAACAAACAAATCTGTTACATTACATCCTGTTAGTCCAAAATACATAGTTTTTTAAATTATACATATTACATAATATTGATATTTAGAGTTTAAGCTTTTGTAGTCTCTTAGAGAAGTGTAAAAAAATTAACATTATTACACTTGTTCAAAGACTAACGTTAGTCAAGTCTTTTCAAAAGAAGATTTTGGTTGATATAACAGAACAAACTGCATGCTTTCTTTTGTGCATCATATGCATGTATGCACATACTTAAGTCTTATAGCTTGAGAGTCCAAATGCAGCTTCAAGGGACCAAACCAATCATTATTCAAAACATCAGGCTAACAAACAGCAGCCAGTCACAGAGAAACTTCACTCTCCTCGAATGACTAGGCCTGTTTTCGTGCTCAATCCTGAATGATTTCACTGCAGCCTCAAAAACACTGAACAATTAGATTCATCTTTTTTATGAAAAAGAAGCTGTCAAAATGACAATGGTTTCAATCTTCCACAATTAGTTGCTAATGACTCATGATGAAGAAAAGAAAAAAAACACACCCAGTGCTGCCTCACAACCTCAGATCCCTCAAGGTGCAGAAGTTCGACCCCTCACTGGATCCTGATCCTGATATCATATGGCTTTTAATACCTTTATGCTTTTGACACTATGTGACTGTCTTTACTCTCCCTTTGAAAACTCAGGTGGCATCACAAGTGTCTGATTTGATAATAACTCAAGACATTAAGATCATTAAAGAAAAGATTGTATTGCTTTTCATTCCAACAACGGACTGTTCTTTAAACTCTCCATCTCAGAGGAGGACATAATGGTAATATATAAATAATATATAATCACCAAAATGTACCAATGGTTGGATAAATTGATTGATTAACTGATTGACTGTTTGTTTATGATATTCACTGGTTTACTCCTGAACATAATGAACATGTTAGACATCATCAATTCACTTCACACATGCAATGTGAATTAATGATTAAATGCCTAACAGAAATTAAGAAAAGAACTTCTTGGCTTTTCCTTCACCTTATCTGACCAACATCGTCACCCCAATTAGCCACAGACAGAACAAGTGGCCTTCCATTGAGCCAATAAATAGTTCATGAACATGCAGTCTATGCATTGTTCATACTGACCTTTTACACCTTCCCCAGCATTGTCAGTCTGTTGATCTACAAGCTGGTAAACTGAAAAATACAACGACTATATAAATTGGGCATACAGAGAGAGTTATGATTGCAAATAGAAAGTAGCTTACAATGAAATAGGGCAGCCAGCAGAGAGGGAAAAAAATGATTATAAAATAAAAAATGGGTAGGAGGAGGAGTAGAAAAAAATGCCGGCCCATTAATGGCTGGTGTGGAGGAGAGTGGCTGACAAAATGAGAGTTGAAGAGAATAAATGGGTGAAGAGTGCCTTCTGTCTTTTACAGTTGCCATGGACACCAAGAAAGCTGGCTTATTGCTGTGTGAAATTTTTTTTTGAATGGAAAACACATGCGCTCAAACACACACACACACACACGATTATCACACATTACTGTCGTGAGAAGAACCATCACCTACTTGTCTCTCCAATCACAAAACTCCCACCTCCTAAACTATTCAAAGAAGACAAATGTGTTTTACTTAAATAGCATGCTAATCACATTCCCATGTTGTCTTTTGCAGAGATAAAGTCTTTCAGGATGCCTGCTAGGCTCTCATTATTACAAGGTAAGAGAGCAACAAAAAAAACATCATTTGAAAGACAGCAGAGTAAGAAGATAAAGGCATCCAGGCTACAGCTCATTAGAAGTTGTGTTTATCTTTGATGAGGATGACTGCTGGGCTCTTTGTTCTTAGTGGAACAAGCATGAATATCACCAACACTGAATGTGCATTTATCTTTCACTTTTTCATCTCCTCATCTCCTTTTCTCACCATCTCTTTAAGTTAGTTCCTTTTGAGATTAAATGAGAAAACTATCAATGGTCTAACATACTAATTAAAAGCATTAACGTGATGAGTTGCTCTTATTTTCCTCCGTTGAGCATCCTCTTCAAACTCTCTTCTTTCCAGTAACCTCTTTAATTTTTTCATATACATTTTCATTAAATCAGAGAACCACTTTACATCAAAGCAGAGATTGTTTTTCATCAAACATTACTCACAGCAAATGTCTTTTATTTATGGAATACATCACAACTCCCTGGTTTCAACTATGCTGTGCTAAACACATTCAGGCTATTACTTTATCAACTCGTAGTTCGCACACATGACGTTTAAATTGGGCTGGACATACAGAGGAATGAAGGTGAAATTGGCTCTGCGCTCATTCTTCGATCAGCTGAGTAAATGCACAAAAGAAATGACAGCATAACAATGCGCACTCTTTGAAATATTGGCATTGATTGTCCCTTGAGCAGTTTATGGAGCTTTAAACCATAATTATGCCCCAAGCTATAAGGGAACTATTATAGACAATAAAAAATAATTAGGAAGAAAAAAAACGACCTCTCAGCCTGCATGTATGGTCATAATTCTTAAAAATAGTAATTAATATGAATAATCCATCTATTGCTTCGCTGCGTTGGCAGGATCACGATGTGAAAGAATAGTTTCTCTTAGCTGAAGAGGGATGGGACTTAATTTTTTGGATGAACGCGTGTTGCCTCCAAAAACCCGAGTTAATAAAAAGAAAACAAAATAAATAAATAACTGACTAAATAAATAAATAAATAAACATGTCATCTTGTGATTGGTCACGTGCAGGCACGTAAAACCACACCAGGTTTGTCGTAGCGGAGAAGTGATCGTCGTTTGCCACAGGTAGTTCAGCTCTCAGATCCGGTTATTTCTACCTCGAAGTAAAACGCTGCTCAACTTTTCCACAGCTTGTTACTTCAAGAAAGACCTGAAATACATTAGATCCCAGCGTCCCTTCTGGTGGACAGATTCACTGTAGCGAGAGTCCGGCTTTGATGCGCGCACACATTTCAGCACCTCGGACAGCTCACGGCGCCGCAGTGGCGATGCGTGGATTCAACCGGTGGCTTTCAAGCAGAGCGGCAGCAGCAGCGTGAGGGGACCGTTTGACTGACTGTTACATAAAAAAATAATAATAACAATATATAAAAAAAACTCTTTGTGATTCACATGTGGGAAAGGCTTGCTCTTTGGATAACTTGGACTAGTGTTTTTTGCTTATTTCTAACACAGAGCGCCCTCGTCGATTCCACCGTGTTGGAAGGCGTGCCGCTGGATGCGTGCTTGACTCCAGGAGCCGTGCAGAGCAGCGTGGAATAGGTGACTGTCAGCCGGGAGGAGTGGTGTAGTGGTGGTGGTGGTGCCTAAGAGACCCTCCATTTATAAGGATGCTGGTGGGAAATGCCTGGAGACAGAGATGACGAGATTTGTCAAAAGGCACTTGAACTCCTGTCAGATCTTTGTTCGAAGGGGGAAGTGCAGAACAAACACTGCCTGGATTTTATCTACTATTTCCGAGATCTTGCCAGGCCACGTTATACGGATTCAGGTGAGACATCTTTTGCCATTTTTAAAGATTGTGTAATTAAGCTGAAGTGGTCGCGCATGTGACTTCATTCACAGTGAATATCCTGCAACCAAAAACTCAATAGGTGGTCCGAGCTGTATTGTGTACAGTGATTTCACAATCAATAGGCCTATCCCTTGTTTAGAAATTCGATGCCATGCCATTTTTCCTCGCCTCAATTAGCTCACTAATTATTCAGTTTAATTATGTAATCGTTTTCTTGCAACCAAAATGCACTTACAAACCTCCTCATTTTCACTTATAGACGATTTTGAGGTTTAACACTAGAAATTTCATTTGATTCTGGTGAGGTTTACATTTTGCACGATTCAAAATGTGTGATATTACTCGGGTTCGTTCTTTGCACGTGTGCACGGATGCCGGCACTCATACTGTAGGAAAATGGGTGCATAAGTCTTCCCTGCGTGAGTGCGCTTGTACCTGCGCTTGCCGGTAGCATTTACTATGGTGGCATACTTTCCTCTTTCCACACTACTTCGAAAGTTTAGCACACATTTAATTCCCCATCTTACTTAAGCATTCAGGCAACGCGAGCAAACAAATACTGACGAGATTTTCTTAACTTAAGATGTAACTGTGCTGCAGAGGAGGGCTTGTTTTTTTTTTTTAAATCCAAATCCGACATCCCCACACGAACGTTGCCAGCGTCTGAGCCTACCGTCTTCATCGCAATAACGTGTGTGTGTGTCCGTGTGTCCGTGTGTTTGTGCGTTGTGTGTGCGCGCGCAAGTAAGAGAAAAGGCGAGCTCATGTGTAAAGGAGAGAGAAAGCACAGAAGCCCAACTACAATCCTTCACATAGACCCACATACTCTGTTCCTTCTCCTTTCATTACCCTGCATTATTATTACTAACCATTATTCACTATATGAAAGACTTTCATGAATCCCACTCCTCTCCTCTTGCTGTCCTTCCTTCCTTGAACCTATCCCCTCCTTATTTCCTCTTTATTTCCTCTATTCCCCAACCTCACAGCTCTCTCCTCTCCCCCTCATTCATCATATCTGACATGTCTTTTCCATTTGACAGTTTCAAATGTGGAATTGCTATTGTGTGGTGGAGGCAGCTATGAGAAAGGCTTGCC
Organism: Acanthurus tractus; assembly: GCA_029783725.1. NCBI lineage: Eukaryota > Metazoa > Chordata > Actinopteri > Acanthuriformes > Acanthuridae > Acanthurus > Acanthurus tractus. The sequence goes on along the minus strand of JAQNCA010000001.1, from coordinate 16,707,203 downwards.
TATAAGGTTTAATTTAAACCCCAGCTGTCATTTGTCACCAAGCATCATATTAAGGGTTAAAGATAGGCTGGTTGGGATACAGTGTATTTCTTGAGGGTACTGCCAATGAACCTTTATGTGTTTTTCTACAAAAATTCTGCACAGAGAACATAGGATCATAAATCCATAATGGTAAAAGTTACATATGAAGAAGATGCACTTATTGTCTTATCAGATATGTCTTGTAGCACAAAGAAAACCTCATGAGAGATAAATAAAGGGAGCAACTAGAACACAGTGTGCTAAAATGAACTGATTTATTCCTTCCTTTTATGTGCAGTTATCAAAAAGAATGTAAGTATAATTAGATATTATGTGGAATATGTTAATAAGCTCTCTTACTGGGACTAACATGACAGGATCTATGCTACTTTTAAATGTATCTCTCAAATATAATGCTGCATCTAGTTAGTTAGTTGAACTTAAGCACCAAGACTGGAAAGATCTTGTCCTGTCCAAGGTGTAAAAATGACATGCTGTGGTTTTATATAATGATTACACTTTGGTTTTTAACAAATGAGATTCGACATGTTAACGATTTAGCTTTAGAAGTGCAGGTGGACAAATTTAGTTGTTTGGACATAGCCAAGTCAGTTGTGGCTTTGGCTCTACACTTACAGATACAAGGCTGGTAGCCATCTTTGTCCACAACTTGGCAAGAAAGCAAATGGGCAAATTTCCCCAAACGTGAAACTATTTCTTAAGGCTGAACGCTCAGTGTCAGCTGGGATTGACTCCAACCCCCCACTACACTGCAAAAGATAAGCAGATACAGAAAATGGATGGATGGATGGATAGATAGATTTTTCCTTGAAGGCTCACAATATGCACAGCATTCAAAAGTCTTTTCCTAAGCAGGATTCAAAGCAGTGCTGTTTTTTAATGTCCCTATCTAATTAGTAAGACATGAACCAGCGGATCAATCAAACTCACATCCTGTGAGGATACAAACCAACAGTCTTCAGGGCCCTGAGGAAAACCAATCAGAGTCACTCACATGTGTAATTTATGTTGTGCAATATGTTTTCATATTAACTGTGCTACAAAAGATAATAAAGCAATTTCCAGTGTTTGTATGAACAGTTTTTAGTCTTAAAGTGTTACGATTAGGGCAAATAACAACATCTCAGGAGGCGGAAGTTCCAGATATTGCTTTTTCAGCACTTGCTCACCTCCTACACTGCTGCACCTTTGAAGGTCTTGTGCTCTAAAATTGGTTCACCCTCTTTGTTGTGATGCAGTCTCTGAATCCTTCCAGATGTCTATAGATTCCTCTCTGACAGGCAGGTCTCAGGCGGCCTGCCATGCTGATTGTGTCCTCAGATGGCAGGTCCCTCAGTTTCTCCACATTATTCTCCCAAATTACACTTACTCTGGTATTCACAGGATCTGAGAGCACAGAAAGGACAGTTTGTCTGAGTTCCTGTCCGAGCTCTTCTGACATCGCCTACACACACACACAGCCAGTCCTGTATTTGGCAGGGCTGTTGGATATAGAGGAAAAGAAATTTCTTTTTAAGATTTGT
>JAQNCA010000001.1:16694372-16705538 GCA_029783725.1 Acanthurus tractus | reverse complement strand
ACACACACACACAGCCAGTCCTGTATTTGGCAGGGCTGTTGGATATAGAGGAAAAGAAATTTCTTTTTAAGATTTGTTTAAAAATTTGATGATGGATGAATTTGATTTGATTAAAACCAAGTAGTCTTAAGGTGTGGTCTGCTGTGACACACTGTCTTATTTGCTTATTGCTAATATGCACGTTAATTGACTCATGGCACAAAATTCAAAAAGTGATGAAGCTTTAAAGCATTCTTCGCTAAAAATAGAGAAAAGCAACATCTCCAAAAGAGACACTGTTATTATTGTCTCTATATTATCCATCAGACCTCTGTTATCTGTGACACAGGAGGGAGTTAGTGTGCAGTTATAACATTTTAAATAAATGAAAGTCATCCTTGGGCACTGCCAAGTTAAAACTCATGTTTTGGCCACTGCTGTCTTGTTTTTCAAGCCACTGATGGTTTCATTTCATCATCCAAGCTCTTTATAAAGTCAGCTAGTCATTGAGAGGACACATGGGGGACTTTTCAGCTCATACAAAAAACACCAGAACAACAACAATATAAAACCCCAACATGGATATAGTGTTTCACATTCCCTTTTCTGGTAATCATGAGGGGAACGTCTAATCGATGCTCTTTATTTTCATTATGATTATTATCTTTCTTGAATTATATCATCATGCACTTCTTTTGAAATCCAGGAAAATTTCATGCTAATTTAACTCATTAGAATTATTCACAGTGATTATTCACTAATCCTTATTTTGTCATACAAATCTCTAACATTGTTTGTACATGTAAGGATGGACACAACATCTTTTAGCTTATCACTGTAGGCATTGAATAGCACATTACACAGTTAGTACATAAACTGGGCACAAGTCTGTATCACTGCCTTTGCAAAAAAAAACAAGGCAGCCAATAATAGACATGGTTGGGATGATACAACAGACTGATGCTATTAAAAACAAACAAACAAACAAACAAACAAAAACACTGTGAGGGAGCCTGGACTTCTCAAAGATTTCTCAAATGTTTTTTAATTATTGAAAATATTTATGCTCAGTTAAAAAAGAGGAAAATGTACAGTATGTTATGATAAAAGTTTATCAATGTAGTGTTAGACACATTATTGTAAATTAGAAACTGCACAAAACAACTTCCTAAATAACACTGAAACAATAATTAACACGTGTCATAATATAAAAGGAGGTTTAGTGGAGAAGCAGTAAATAAACTATCGCTGACAGGTTTCTTTACAAATTAAAGATAAGATCTACCATCATTTAACATGTTGGTCCTCCCAGCCTCAAACCATCTCTCATGACAGTTGTTGCTGGGCAACAGTTCACTCCTGCACATGAAACAAAACAAAAAAACAAAACAATAAAACAAAGTTAATGATAATCTTAGAATAAGGTCTTATTTCTTTGTGGTTTGTGAGCATTTTTTAGCATCATGGAAGAGTCCAGATAGATAGGTAGCACATGACACTTTTTCTTTTCACTTCACTTTCCTTTACTTTTTACTCATTAAGAAACTTATCTATGTACTAACACTTTGTAAAAGAAAACATTTAAACAATTAAACATCTACCACAAGCTGTAGAGGTATTTGAATTGAATATGGATTTGCCTGGTAGCTGATTAGGGTGTTACATTAGCAATAAAAATACAGCTAATGTAAAAAAAAACAAAAAAGGTAAGGACTAGATAGCCTAGGATTGTTTTTTTTTTTTTTGGTCTGTCTTCATACAGCAGTCATAAATACATATTGAGCAGGTTATTGGGCTGTGATTGTTCCTCCTGCTAGTCCAAGTTGTAAAGTGATTACAACTCTGCTGTCCTCCTCTGCACCAAACTGCATTACAAGGTTCAAACAAAGTGAATATAATGCTCCCCGAGTTTGCCAAATTAAGTGGCTACTGTCCAAAGTTGGTCTTTTTTTTTTTTGAACAAAATTCCTTCTTTGTGTTAGAATCCCTCTGCTGCAGCACAGCAAGGAGATGCTGTCAAAGGAAGCATTAGGGAATTTTCTCGCAGCTCAGAGGACCATAACTTCGGAAGACACCCATTTCATTTGCTGAACTCAGACCACTGAAGCCTCACGTTAGTTTTGGCTGAACCTAAAAATGCCGTTTTGTACAGACTGTGGCACCTTGATCCCTCACATTTACCACTGCAGCAAAGTGGAAGGGATCGATCACAGGCAGTTCAGAGAAGAGTAATGATAACAATCCTTTTTCAATGGCCATGTGAGTATTGCGTTAAGGAAGACTTGAAACAAACCTTTATCTACTCACTGAGACAAGTAGAGGGGGAAAAAAACAAGGTGAGAATCACTTAAGGAGGACACTTGGGATACCTGCAGTTCATGGCAAAAAAGTGTCCCCACTGTACAATATTTGTAACCTTTGTTATTACTTTACCTGTTATGGCTGTGTGTGTGGGGGGGTCGTAACATTACCTCTATAATATTATCTATTAATTAAAAGTAACTGTTTTCATTTATTGATTGATCCCCCCTCCCCCGGTAATGCGTGTGAAAAGTACTACTAGAGATCAGATTTAATTAAGATGCAGTGGACACAACATTCATGTGCAGTTTATGGGAGATAGATAACGTTCATGGTGTGAACATTCAGTTCTGCTGTTATCTTGTTGAGGGATTACACTGATTTTCAATTAATCTCTTCTTTTGCCTCATACAAAACTACAGCAGCAAGAGAACGCACAGCATAAAGAATGTGTATACCTTTGGTAATTACACTTGTTGAGTGAGTCTTGAATAAAATCTCAGAAATGTTCTCAATCTTTAGAGTCAAGTAACTCAAATGCTTACCTTATCTCTACCCTTTGTCAAAAATTTTAGTAAAACACAAGGATTGAATGTTGATAATTAGGTTCTTTGTCTCTTTACAGCAATGATACGAACTCCTTTGTCGGTTAAAAAAAATTGTACAGTCATAGATCGAACCACGGCACTTCAATGTTGTAGCAGTTTCTATGATTTATCCGTCAAAGAGAATTCTTTCGGGGAAAGTCACCCACTTCTAGTGAGCAGAGATGATTCAGACAGGCCTTGATGACTCTGTCAGATCACACCTCACCTCTCTCCATGGTGACTCTGACACCCGGTGCTGGTGTAAACAAATGCACTGCAGGAAAATTCAGTGTCATGATGTGAAACCATAAACTCTTCAGAGACTAAAGCCCGCTGTGATGCTCCTGTAAAACTTTTATACTCCCACAGCTCTTCTACTTCTGCTCTTTTCCCACAAGTATATGTAGTGCATGATAGTTACATTTGCATTTTGCTGGAATGTGTGTGGTTGAAAGTACAACAGCAGAGAACTTGGTTGGTCTGTCTGGTTGGGTTTTGTAACATATATGACACCATATATGTAAATTCATCAAACTGCTACATAGACATCTTGGATTTGAACTGATGTTCTTTGTATGAGATGGATTTATCAGGAGAGAAGAAGCGAGTCTGCAGAGCTAAAATCCCATCTTTCATGTTTGAAAATGCAGGCGTTTTTTTTTCACTCAATGTTAATTTATTTACACAATAATTTACATCTATAATTATACACTCTGATAACCTTAACTCTTAAAATCCCTCCGTTCCAAAACAGTTGTAGACATTACAAAGTGTTGTGAATAAAAATAACAAAACAAAACAAAAAAGCTTAACCCCTCATCGGTAATCTAGTTCAAAAAAAGTGCAAGCAGTTTTTTGCTGCTGCTTTTGTTTCAAGACATTATTCCTCTGTTATCAGCAAAGGACTGAAAATTACAGCATGGGGCTTAATCCACTTGGGAGGCAGATATGAGGCTGCAGAGAATAATTAAATAAATGTAGTTGATCCTAATTAATTTTGTTGAGAATTCTTTGTAACACGAAAGAAAAGGAGAGGAGAAGATCCCACATAGAGCAAATGCCACTGTGAAAATAAATCAAGTTTTTCCGCTAGGTAGTTCAAAAAAGAACAATTTATTCCGAGAGTTTGTGGTGATGTGACAGGTACACAGTCAGGTAAGCAGAAAATAAAAACAAAAACAGATTAATATGTCACACACCTGTGGGTATTGCTAAAGTGATTAAGGTATACTTTTAGCTTAAAGCAAACTGAATTCAATGTCAGATCCTTATTTTGTGTCTCTTTTGTCGCCCTCTCAGATATTTCAGTGAGTCTTCTGTCACTGGTGGTGACTGCCTGTGGTTTGGCCCTATTTGGGGTCTCCCTCTTTGTCTCCTGGAAGCTCTGCTGGATACCATGGAGGGAGCGTGGGCTTTCCCCCACCACCAAAGAGGCCCACGGGCACCTCAATCCCACCATGAGCCCCCTACCCTCGCAGCCTGCACCCAGGCAGCCAGTGTACACTGCCGTGGACCCCCCGACACACAACCGCCGTGAGTCGTCACACTGCTCCATCGCCAGAGAGCCCACTCCTATGGCATCAGTGGTGTCGGTGGAGGCTCCGGTGACTCCCTTATCACCACCACCTGTGGTCTTGGCCACACCAGAGGCAGCTATGAAGATCAGTCATACATCTCCAGACATCCCACTGGACGCCCAGACTAAAAGCAGGGAAAATGGGGTTCACACTACCCCACGTATCCAGAGACAAACTACTGAACCTTCATCCTCTGGTCACTCAATGTCTGAAATCGGGTCAGTGTGAGAGTTTTTTTTTTCTTTTCTTTTAGACAGAACTTAAGTTCTGCTTAGAAAAGGTATAAGACTTTTGCTACTGTCCAATTTTTACATTTGTCGGTGTTGGAAATGATCACTGTGAGACTGCACGAGCCATGATACCATTGCCACATAATAACATCAGTATTAGACAATTCTGCAAAACTGTCTCTTCCATAGTGCGGCTAGATGGCAACTACAAGAGAGTATCAAATATATATATCATATATTTTCTCTGATGAAATTTTATCAATACTCTTTCACCATTAAAGTCTTTTTGTAATAAATTTAGGCAACTTAAACTTGGTTTCATAGAAAAACAAATGTAAACTGAATGCCTCTGACCGAACATGAACTCCTCTGCATGGGAACCACCCATCACTTCACCACCTCAAAAGCTCTGCTTTCCATCTGGCTTAATATAGAGAAGAGATGTAAATATCTACATGAATTTTCTGTGCAGCTTCTAGATGTTGTATGCTGTCGTTCTGTTGTTCTGATGTTGTTCTTGATTTTCCTCTACCCACAGACAAGGGTCCATTCGCAGACATATGAACAGGTCTAACCCAGACTTCAACATGGCCCAGTTCCAAAGGCAGGACTCCCTCACTGGAATGGGGCTGGGCCTCGGTCGCCTCAAACCTGAGCTGTACAAACAGCGCTCCCTTGAGGGAGATGAAGGTAACCGCAGGGGCGGAGGCTGTGGGCGCCTTCACCTTATCCTTAAATTTGACTGTGACCTGGAACAGTTGATAGTTAAGATCCACAAAGCAGAGGACCTCCCAGCCAAGGACTTCTCTGGTACCTCTGATCCTTATGTTAAGATCTACCTGCTCCCTGACCGTATGACCAAGCACCAGACCAAGGTGCACCGCAAGACGCTGAACCCGGTGTTTGATGAGGTCTTCCTGTTTCCTGTGGCATACTCTGAGCTTCCCACACGCAAGCTGCACTTCAGTGTGTATGACTTTGACCGGTTTTCACGCCACGACATTATTGGCCAAGTGGTCGTGGACAACTTCCTGGATCTGGCAGATTTCCCCAGGGAGACAAAACTATGCCGGGAAATCCAGTATGTCTCCTCGGTGAGTTAAATTCAAAATGATCTAAGTTTTAGACAGGTCCAATTTGTCCACACAGCATTTCTTTTCTGGGCACCAGTGTCTTTTTTTTCGATTGTTCCCATTGAGAAGAGAACCTATTTGGCAGCATGTTGCCTTTTAGAGCTCTTTTTCTGGAGTGCTCCAACTTTTTTCAGCACAAACAAGTGCTTGGAGTTGAAACAAATGTGTGTTTCTCAGATAGTCAACACACTTCTTTTCAGTTAATCAATCATATTTCAGATGGTATAGGACCTGTCTCTCCTCAGACAAACACTGTCACAACAGAGACAAAAAAGACCATTTGTATAAGTAGATCTGCCAGACACTGAATGCTGCTGTTGTACTTATATCAGCCAACACATTAGCTTGTAGTCAACCATCTGTCAACATCAGAGTTAGTATCCACCTTATTTCAGTCAGTCGTGTGTGTCACAGCACCAGCATTTTATCTGCCTGCTCTGCGGAGTCGTTCTATCACTTCATGACCAGACAACATGGCATGTTACATTAAACTATATATTGTTCCAACAAAATTCAAAAGGTGTTACATTTAGTCTGACACTGTAACTTTCATTGAGAGCTATGTATTTTGTCTGTGTTTTAGTCCTTCATTTCAGTAGGGGCTGTCTCTCAACGACAGTATAAAATAAAAATAAAGTAGAAATAAAAGTTAACTGCTATTTAAGACATGCCTGACTGTCAGCTCTGAATAAATAATGGTAGCAAAGGTCTCACTCTGAGAGGATTTCTCTGTCTCCATCAACAATGCATCTCAGGTATCTGTACTGACATATAATAACAATTATACATCTGCTTGAATGCTTTTTTATTCCTTACAGAGCAATTTGTAATATTTTTAAAAATGTGCTCTGTAGCTAAGAAAAATGTTAATAGCAAGCAATTTAAAACAATTCAAGTCTGCGCTTTCAGACATTCCTGTAATTAGAGAAAGCTTTTCAACAAATTCCTTTCTTTCACCTTTATCATGCATTGCGGTTTTACACATTGATACAAGTGAAGTACAGCAGGACATTTTTTTTTCGCAAATAAAACGATTTTTAAACAAATCTACAGATATTTGTTTTAGTTTCATGCCCTCCACTTGAACTATCCACCTTTTTAAATGTTTGTTAATAAAATCCAGAGTGAGACTGCCTATGGTCAACAGGATTAAAAGCCTTTTTCCTACTCTTATGCAGAGTATTTACATCAGTTTGTGTGTTTGTGTGTACATGCACGTTCTTATGCATCTCTGTCAGACCAATTTTAGTTTTAGACCCAGGCAGTGAGGACATTTTTGCAAAATGAAGACATTTTGTGGGAAGATTATTTACTAAGTTATTAAGGGTCATTAGTTTGAAAGTACAACTGTGTGTGTGTGCATGTGCATGTGTGTGAAAGAGTCAGTTTAAAAACTGAGTGACATAAGGACCGTGCTTCAGTATAAAGTTAACACTGCCACTTTTTTATGCTTAAGGGGCCGTCTCACTTGCCCTCCCTGTCTTCATGTTTTGGACAAGTGATGCCTTGTGCAGTTGATATCTGTAATATCAGTAATATACTATCTGTGCAGATATTTATGGATATATGCTTCCAGTTAATGTTTCATTTGACAGGCACCTCCGAGTGTTAGCTTAACCAGCTGTAATGTGTCATTGATCTCTTTGTCATGACAAGCTTAAGTAGTGTTAGTAAGACTCTTTGCCATTGACTGCTTCAGGCAATTCATTTCATTCCAAGGAGGTCAGGCAAGCAGGATCAATGAGGCACAGCTGTTTAAATGAAAAACTATGCTTTATAACAACATGATCTGAATTTTCATAGCTCCAAACCTTGGTTATTTGTCATGATAACATTTTACTTGCCAGAGTAATTGCTAAGATCTTAGTTGAAACATAGCAAAACTGCTAAAAATAGGTCGAGTTGAGCAACAAACACAGTCTGTCAGCCTGTAAACTGTAAAGGATGCGTACGATGGACAGCTTGGATCATAATTCCCCTGTCTTTACTACAAATTTGATCAAAACTGCTCAAGTTTGTCACCCATTTGGTTCTGCTTTTAACAACATTCAGAAGTATCTCAAGTGAATAATGTTATCATAACCTGTGTCTCAAGCCCCCAAAAGAAACCTTAAGTTGTAACATCCTGCCATCTTTTAATACCACAGTTTAATAATCGCTGAAAAGAAGTACCAGGCAAATGCCAGGCACCATTTTACCAAAACTCTTTATGCACTATAGTACGTAAAGCATTGTGTGACTCCATACATAAGTAGCTGTGTGTTTCCCCTGGTGTCCAGGTTTTTCTTCTGCAGCTCTGCTCCTCACCACATATGCAAATGACTCGTCTGCACTGCAGCCATTACAATTTAATGAGCTCTGTCCCTCAGTAACCTGCATTTGTGCCTTACTGCTCCACCTGTCAGACCAGGCTAAATATAGCCACTTTAGAGATGTGATGTATGCAATTTAGCAGGTTAAAAAAAGAAAGAAAAAAGTTACACGTTTTTCCTCTTTGTAAGAAAGACAAGTGAGCTGCATTATCTGATTTTTTTTTAAAAATTTCATAGTCATTCAAGCTTTCATTCAGAGTAATTGCTCCATTGTGTATCATTTCTGTGTATGAATCCTATTATGGTGGCCAGATGGTCGTCTTGCTGTATGAGAGCAGAATTACATCTGAAAGGCATCTGTTGAACATGTTTTGATGGTGGTGATTTGTGTAACAGCCGTATAATCATCTAAAATAGCCTAACTTAGCATATTTTGCATATCTTGTTCCCACACATATTGATTGCACAATAAAATCCGAAACAAAGAGTTATAAAGAATTTAGAGTTATAGACTACAAAACAACAGCCTCTGCCAGACTGTGAAGTTGTAATCAGTCATGCTCAGATTAACCTTAAAACTGAAACTGGGGTTGACTTATGCACTCAATGAAGATTTGAAAAAATTCTCATTTCAAAAATGTCAGTGTCTATAATTGGAGTTTGTGTTTTACATTCACTGCCACTTGTTAAAAAACCTGTTTAGCTCATCTAAGCTTTGAAACAATCTGAAATCAAATGTGGCACTTGAAAATGTAAAGGGTCTTTGAGAGAAAAATGGCTTATTTTTACTGTTTTTAGTTCTGTGAGGCTACATGAAAGGCTGCAGATCAATAACAAATCCTTTTCTAAAATGAGCCACCAGCAAGCCATGCGGAAACTGCATTGCACAGGTCGGTTTAAATAGTTAGCTAGGTAGCTAAACCTGATGAAATGTACAATGTACAATGTTTGTCCCATGGCACATAGAGTACTTGGCAAGCAAACCTGCAGGCAACGTTCATAAAAGCCATTATGGCTCATTGTCAGCACTCTTTCGTTTCAAAATCATTGAAGGAAGAGCCATGCAGTGTAATAAACTTGACATTACAGTAAAAGTGGATACTCTGCATGGGTATAAACTGCAGATGCCTGGCAAAAAGCACAGCAATAGAGGAGCCGTCTCGAAGGCAGATAGCTATAATGAACAGCCAGCCAAGCAGAATTGGTTTACCTTTTTGTTTCTGACAAACAGAAAGTGCCTTTTTTAAGAGTAAGCAGGGAGAAAGATTACAGCAGTGAGTGACTCTTTGATGTGAAAGCTTAGGCACCATAGGGCACAACTGTTAACTGTTGAAATTATGTTTTTTTTTTGTTTGGGATGCCAATATTTGTAGGAATAGTGTATAAATCTGTATTCTGTTTTACTGATATTTGGACATCAGATGTGATTTTTATTTTGTAATAGTTCATAATAGCTTGTAATAGCTCAACACATGTTTCAAATGTGTTACATCAGCACTAAGCTTAAATTTGTGGCATGATGTGCAATACATATCTCTCTATCCATCCTGCAGGCTAGTCATTAACTCGATACACAAACAGGGTGCAGAAGACTTTAACAGTTTCCACTTTTTGCCTCAAAAAATATTTTATTTCTCCCTCCCTCTCTTTTTCCGTCAATCACAGTCTCTCTCTCTCTCTCTCTCTCACTCACACACACCATCTTAGGTCACTTTTGAGGAAACTTCTTTGACTTCCATTAAATTCCACAGGACTTACTTGAAACCTAAAACCTAACCTAGTGTTATCCTGACTCTAACCATCCCAGCCCAGCCGAAAATCTACTATTTTTCCACTTTCAACAACTGCATCTGCTATCTCTCTTTAACTATTCTAAAGACAGAAATGTGTTTCCGAAAGTAGTCTAACACAGAAAAACACACACATACAGTTAATCCTGCTTCAACCAGTTTCTATATTCCTGCATGTAGACTGTGAGGAGTGAAGGCAAACAGAGGTTGCATGGATCCCCCCTCGACCATCTTTGACCATATTTACTGCACTGAGATACATGTGTAGTTGCTTGGCCTCTTAAACAGCACAAGCCTTATATACAGCCATCAGAACCCCAATTGGCATCTACGAAAGCAGCAGCTGTGTCCCACTTTCATGATCCATACAAATTCTAACTGGGTTTTGAGAACATAAAAGTGACAAAAATAAGTAATATACATATAATAGATGTCAATATGTGGAGTATAGTCACTTGAATCTTGAGTGTGGTATTGATGGATATATGGCGTCACACAGCACACACAAGAGATGGAAGTGGTACTTACAACCAGAAAAAAGAGAAAAGTTTAGCAACAACTCCATAAAGATCCAGGAAATTAAAGTGTGGAATCTTGAGGAAGTGGTTTTGAATTTTTATTTTAGTTAAGTTTAATTAGGTGCAGCTGAGTAGTTGATTGATGTTTGCTGACACTCATGATTTCCTCAACTCAATCATAACTGCATTAGCTCGGCTTTACATGGGTCTTTGAACACAACACAGTCGACAAAAGACAAGGAAAATACAATGGAAATAAAAGACAGTAAAATCAAATGCTCATGGTGAAATGGGATATTTTTACAAACAGATAAAGCACCTTAGTTTCTTGCAAGCTTAATACAGAACCAGTCAACTATAATAATCTGCAATGGTAGTATGTGTTGTTGTGACTTGTGTGTAGTACTGCATGTAACAAGGGCCTCTGCAAGTTGAGGAGCAGCAGGGTGACAGGTTTGGTACACTCCCCCTTCTCCTCTAGTCCTGAGGTCACGATGTGTAACCACTGTGTTCCTCATGGACTTCAGCCTCTAATAAGCCCTGTAAGTTCACAGGGACACTGTACACAGACGTGACTGCAGAGGTGGGGGGATGCTCAAACACTCAAGCACCATCAGCAGTGTGGTTGGAAAGGTAGAAAGCCATGCTCAAATGCACTATCTTGACCTTTCATAAAGCAGAATCGAGCAACAACGCTCTCTCCACAATTGTGTGTGTGTGTGTGTGTGGGGGGGGGGGG
>JAQNCA010000001.1:16683141-16694272 GCA_029783725.1 Acanthurus tractus | reverse complement strand
CCCCCCCCCCCCCCCCCCCCCCCCCCCCCCCCCCCCCCCCCCCCCCCCCCCCCCCCCCCCCCCCCCCCCCCCCTATGGTCATGTAAGTCATTATCCTGTACTGTGTGCACTCAATACCATTGGGAATGGCCAGACTTGCACAGATTAGCTGAGCAAGAAGTACGTGCACTTTTCTCTGCAGTCAGAGTGCTCCCCCATGCCACTGGAGCTATTTAGAGGGCAAAGACTATGAGACACAGACCACAGGGATGTCCACACTGACATTTCAACTTCAAATTGAAAATTTCAAGTTTTTGCAAAACAAATGACAATGGCAAATAATTTAATCTTGAGTGAAAAAAAACAAAACAAACAAACAAACAAACAAACAAACAAACAAAAATATTTATAAATTAGCCCCAAGACAATGTTTGTTAACTCTGACTCGATCAGCCTAATCAGAATTGACCAGCCAAGCTGTCAGTTCCAAGAAGCTCTGGTTGGGTTCCTATATTTGTCTAAAGTAAGACACAAAGACAGCTACCCAGTGGAATATTAATATTGACAAAAGTATTGATATTTTGTGTAAACTCTCAAGCCCTGGTTATTTCGTTGGGCAGTGCCGTCACCTCTGCTCTTAATCATTAATTGTCAATCAATGTCAGCCAGTTAGAATGGAGCAGTAAGTGACAGGTGGTGATGGGGAACAGAGATTCACAGTCCTGGAGTGCTCCATTCTCACACTGTCCAGTTTTTTCAGTTTCACACTGCTCAGCTCATGCACACACACCCCTACACGCACACAAACACACGTACACACAGTGCACAGAGGCACTTACACTTGCACAAATGTTGTTCTCAAACATTTACACTCATGCCTCACACATATACACTCATAAGCATAACAACCATCTCTGGACACAAGCACAGAAGAAGGACATTTTGTATGAAATGCAGAATTTAACATAATCACTGAACACATGAAGAATTTACGGGAACAATAGGATTATTATTTAGTCATGACTGCCTGTAAGACTGACTGACTGGTTTGTGTATTTGCCAAACTTGACTTGTTTAACTGGGCAGTAGAACCAGACTGATGAAGGAAAATGTGTTTTTGTGATCAAATTTTTATAAAAATCATCTTAACTGATATACTTCTTTTGCTTATAGTACATTTAAAAGTACAGTATGACAGAAAAATATGTGCAAATTGTGAAATGTGGGACATAACTTATCAGACAGTAGCAGTGTGACATTCGACCTGAAAGCATTAAATGCCATTTGTTGCATAAGACCGGTTCTAGGGCACATGAAACACACCACTAATCCCTCTCTTCCCACCTGTATCTCGAGTGTGCACAAAGACCAAAGACCATGGAGCATTTAAAGCCCACAGCATCCCTCTTTGAATTTGAAAGCGTTTTTCTAGAGGGGTCGTCAGTTAATCCATCATGCAAATTAAATTGCCTTATTCCACAGCCTTGGTGAATACTCCATCCTGATTGTAACAAAAGACCCCTGTCAAGATACAAGGCAATTTAGTTCTTAGTAGTGAAGCTCCTTTTTCTTTCCCTCCCTCCTTCGCTTTCACGTTTCTAAACACAGATTACAGATAAAAACAAGTGCCATTTCACAGAAGAGGACATTAATGTTGAGCAAAGCTGACAAATACTAGAAAAGACTGATTTCCTTTAAATGGAAGAAAAAAGAGAGTGAGTGAATTAAAGGGAGAAAAACACTGAATATAATTATTTTTTTTCCCCAGGCCTACTTTCATAATGAAATTACAATTTAATTAAACTTCTCCTTCCTGTGTTAAGCCAAAAGACTGATGGTGTATATAGACCTATATATTATACATATTATTGAACTGTAGCGCATAGAGGATTACATTTCCCTTTTGAAATTAAAAATTAATGTTTTTTTAACTGGTTAACCTCCTGCTTGCATGAGGCTCTAATTACAAGTATAACAACATTCAGAGAAACTTTTTTTATATTTTGTTTTTATGATGATATATTATTACACAAGGACACTTAAATTAACTAAGATCATTCACCCACTAGTGTGTAATTGTGCGAGACACTAACCTAGAAGTGGAAAAGAAGTTGAGAGTGAGTCAAAGGCATCTTAGATAACAAACAATGGGGCCTTTTTTCTCCTTGTTTCCTGTAGCTGATTATTTTCACAATAATGTGAGGTTCATTTCAATCTACGTTAATCTGCCAGTATATTCAAGCAATTAGATATCATTATCTCATTATTTCAATCAAAGTAAATGGAGCTGCTCCTCAATATCAGTCTTACACCATTGATTCCTTTTTCTCAGGTTTCATGTTCACAAACTGATTAAACTTACTGAACCTCCATTTTGCAAATGATTACACTGGAGGTTAAAAAGCAGATGACACCTGACTCAAAAATCTTTCGGACATACCAGCAGATCAGAAGGAGATAGTACAGTAGGAGTTGTTGTCTTCTCCAGACACATTTGTGTACTTTCCTGGTTCTCACTTCTTTACTTGAGTTATTTTAAGAGCAAGTGATAAGTGAGTTTCTGCCTCCCTGCAGCTGAACAGAAGTCTCCATGTCGGGTGAAATGTGGGAGGCTTTTATTAGAGCAATGTGACAGAGAAGAGTATTCCTTAGCAGACACCGGTGTAAAATAGCCATGCAATTATTCCTCACCTTCTGCTGATGTACAGCTATGAAAAGCAGCTATGCTAGAAATAATGTCATTATTACGATATAAAAACATGACTACAAACTTGATTTAATCCATACAGACACAACATTAGCAATATATCATCGATATGAAGCTATTATGGAGTAAACGTGTTTTATGTTCCTCTTTTAGGATAATGTGGACCTTGGAGATCTGATGTTTTCTCTCTGTTACTTGCCCACTGCGGGCAGATTGACCATTACAATGATAAAGGCTCGCAATCTCAAGGCGATGGACATCACTGGTGCATCTGGTAATTAAAAGCTAATATTCTCGATAAGTCCAGAGTCTCACTGCATCCTGAATGAAAATAAAAGTCTCCCCATTCTGTTTGTCTTCCTTCTGCAGATCCATATGTGAAGGTTTCACTAATGTGTGAAGGTCGCAGGCTGAAGAAGAGGAAGACATCAACAAAGAGGAATACTTTGAATCCGGTCTATAATGAGGCCATTGTCTTTGATGTCCCTCCAGAAAATATCGAGCAAATCAGCCTTTTGATTGCAGTGATGGACTATGACCGGTTAGGATCTTTTACAAAGCTCTTTTTAAGTTTACAGCTTCTTAACCTCTTTTATGTGACTGTTTTCATTTTCTTTTTATACTTCCTGCAAGATAAAATGTTTGTTCATTTTTTTAAAACATTTTAATGATTTTAGATATTTGACTTAAACTGTTTGTTTCTGTTACAAAAATGGTTTGACACTTGTAGTTTCTCCTCTTTTGACGTTCAACACGCAGTGTACCGTCATGCTTAGAATGCAGTAGCTTGTGATCACAATACCTCTCTCTCTCTTTCTCTTCTGTATCTACAGTGTAGGCCATAATGAGGTCATTGGTGTGTGTCGTGTTGGCAATGATGCGGACAGCCTTGGTCGAGACCATTGGAGTGAAATGCTCACATATCCTCGAAAACCTGTCGCCCACTGGCATCCTCTTGTTGAGGTGAGGTGACTCTGCTGTGATGCGTCTGACATGTGTGCATGCATGAGGACTGACCAGAACTGGAACATGAACACATTTTGGATTCTTGTTCTCGATGAAGTCAGTTTTCTTCTAAAACTGTCAAAACGTTACAATAACTCTCATACATGCAGGTTTTGGTCGTCTGGCAGGAACATTAGAGCAAATTTTAACACATTAAGAACATTTACACACACAGAATATTTTGGTTTTCATATACTCCATATTGGATGTGATAAAGCTCTTTGATGAAACTGGTCAATCGTGGCAGTAACAGTAAGGAGATACAGTAAAGAAGACAAAACAGAAAATAATGGGAACAATGTTAGAACATTGCATGAACAACATTTACCATAACTAAAGGCAAATTAATGGATTACTGACATTTATGTTTAAACTGTTTTAAGAAATAAATATGAGCAACTCAAAAGAGTTTATTAAAGGATAATAATTATTATTTGCAAGGCAAGCTAGGACAGCAGGATGAAGAAAAGTGTAAATGAATTAGTAATTAAGATTATCACTGCTCAGTCAATAAGGCACAGTGAGCTCATCAGTATTCAGTGATACAGAAGCGCGTTGTTACAATAAAGCTGTGAAAAGAGTTTTGGACAATGATATTGGAAATATGGCTGTAGGCCTCCGAACATCAGTGTAAAAAGTAAAAACAAAGAACTCTGCCTTTGATCCAGGTAGCCTGGACAGCCCAGAAATATCATCTATCTATTTTGATAATCTTCAGCAAAAAGAAATTGGTTTCTTCGAAAAATTCCACAGAGGGTGATGCTCTTTTCTAGAAGTACATATCTGGATCTGATGGTGGAAATGTGATCTGCTCCCGAACGGATTACATCAACTACCTAAATTATCATGGGGTTGCAGAGTGCCTAAGGAGCCGAGATAAGACCGGTTGAAATTGGGGAGAGGGAAAGGAAAGCACAGCGACAGTTTCTTAAATGAACTGTTACATAATATGATATATAAGGTTCTCCCCTGGAAATATTTTAATCACCGAATACTCACCAGTTGTTGCCCTGGTTGGTTTTCTCTCCTCGTCTACACTGCTCTCTTCATTTCAACAGCTATCCCTCCCTGACTCTCTCTTCTAGCCTCAGCCGCCAGAGCAGAGCTGTTAAAAGCCTGGGAATATTCTGAACAAATTAATTGGACAGCTGATTACATTATTATTAGCTGTCAGTCTGTCTACTTTCCCATGTGTGGTTTCTTAAGTTACTTTGTGCCCTGATATGTTATCACCTCTGGTCCAGTCTGTTTTTGTGTCTCTTCAGGATGAGCCTTTCTGCCTTTTAAAAATGTTTTTTTCAGTGTTCATGTGGGTGCAAAAGAGCAAACAATCAGTATATGTAACTGAATTCGCATTAACGTTTTCTACTTGCATGACCAATCAATATTTACCAGCGGTTATGTACATACACTACGTACAGTGTACTAAGTTAAAAAAAAGAAAGAAAGGACAAAAAAGTAAAATTTTAAAAAATGATCATGTCCACAGCTATCTTGGCAAACTACTTGTCTGACAGCTCCCTATGCAGGACAGGCCCCCTGTCTTTCAAAGTGTGCCAGTTCACTCATTCTTAGTCTTTATCTTCGTTCTCTTTATAGATTAGAGTGCAGTGGAAACTGGAGAGAGAGACTAAATAGACAAAGCTCTGACCTGGATCTGCCCCAGTCATCTGGGGTGCATGTGGCTCCAGATAAAAGCCACTCAGCTCTCAGTGGCCAGTTCATGTTTTCATGTGATAAATAAAACAAGTGCTATTACCCAAATATCCACCCATTGAAAACGGAAGCTCTATTGGTAGATTAACTTGTGCAGAAAAGTGCATGAGGCAAAGAGCTGAGAGAGACTCAAGAACCAATATTCTGACAGCAGAGAAAAACGAAGTCACGCTGAGAAGTTGAAGGATAGCATTTCTGACCTGTTCACTCAGCCTGGGAAAATGGCTTTATTGTGTGTATTTGTGTGCAGATCAAAGTGAGAGTCAGAGAAAACACAGAATTGGGCTTGTTATGTTTCTTCCAGAGCTCTTAGAGGATGTAGCACTTTAAAATCTCCATTTGAGCCTCAAGAAACCACATTTATTATTTACTTTTGTTTTGTTCTGTTCTCACCATTCCTTCATAATCAAGCTAAAACTGCACAACACTGTAGCTCTGACATGCTGATTGATTTTAAAAAGATGTGTTACATGTATTTTTTTGTTTATTTTCCCATGTAAGCCACTTTGCCATTTTGCTTGCAGTTTGCTGATAAGACAGCCACGGTTACAATCGATTTCTATTAGACTGAGTGAATACATAAATCAACCTCACAAAAACTCAGAAATAAAATATGAGACATTTACTAACTGTTCAGCTAGTTTATAACTCTGTAGGTCAGTGACATATTGGTTTGAAAGTAAAAAGATGAGAAGCCAGGATTTTGAATAAAAAATGGCTCTGGTTTAGTTTAACATGCCAAATTCAGCCTCTTTCTAAATGGACTATTTATTGATTCAAAAGTGAAATATGCCATCAGTATTCAGACTTTCAGATGATTCTTAGGATACGCAAACAGCACATTATGAATATGTGTGTTTTATGGGGTTCTTACAGTCATCAGCAACACATGTATTCTTGCCTGTTAATAGTCAGCTCTGTGTGGTAAATATACTATTTTTAAACGAGGAAGCAACATCAAGTCACCAGGACAACATGATTGTTCTTACATTAACCTGAGTGTGTGCTGCTGCATGTAAACAGGAGTATTGATGGATAATTATTTTCATTAGCATGTGAACAGCTTAGTAGGATCATAGCATTTTTGAAAAACCCTACATATTTTTGTGCAATATTTTGTAAATGTCGTCACCGTTTCTGCTTGACTCTTTCAGTACCAGGGGACCACAGGTAGTAGCCAGGGAGGATCCTGTAATTCTCTGAAGGCGCCTCCTTCTCCGTAGCCTTGAGCAACAAATCACACAAAGGGCACCAATCTGCGCGAAGCTTCGGCCGTACCTTTGGACAGTGGTGCTGCTTAATGCTGCGCACATACGTTCCTGAAAGAAAACTGCAGATTTCGATAAGCTAGAATAGAGAAGAGAGACACAAACTGTCTTGAGCCCTGCTCAGTCGGATCAGTTGCATGTTGAATGACAGCAAAGGTGGATGTTTTTTTTTTCTATAATGTCCCGTAAGAAAAACAACAGGCATATGCAGACATTTTAAGTCTGTGCTATTCCTGGGTTTATACAGTAGTTACTGTTTTTTACATAGTCTTGTTACTTGTTTTAATGAGGTGAGTCTGTATTTGCACAATGTACTTACAACCAGTTGAACTGCCATACTTTTTTTTTTTTTTTAATTTGGTGGTGAATTGGTGCATGAGGTCATGGTTTGGTGAGATATTCTCTCCTTGTTTGTTTGTTTCTGTTTCTATTTTTGGGGAAAACAACGTGTTGTTCTGTCAGTTGATGTGCAGTGACGGTTGATTTCTAAACAAAATATCTGTAAGGAAAACATGTTAAATGTTATAAATAAATATTATTCCATTAAAAAACAGTTGTGTTATACTTTTTTATTGTAGGCAGTTAGTCTATTTGGTTTGTTCGACTTAATATTTGAACATATGTATATATATATAAACAGCTGCTTTTACATTCTAGAAAATGTAATGTCCAGTAAAAGCAATAAAATATAAATACAATTCTCAAAGACGTTGGAAACAATCATACTGCAAGAAAGTTCTAAATTGTTTTGCAGTGTGTCAGTTTTATTACTGTTTAAAATTAGTGCATTAGAAGTAAAGGCCATAAAAAGGCAGCCATGTTGATTACTGAAGAAGACAAAATGGGCTGCTTGTGTAAGCAGATTATGAATGCCTGTAGGCTCGACTCTGAAATGAACTCCATCAAATTAGCAGTGCCTTAGCAGTTTAATGAGAAAAAAAAAAAAACTAAAACAAAAACAAAGAAACCTTGAAATACATTATCACAGCACTCATTTGCAATGGTTGCCCTTGCAGTGAGCAATCAGCCACATTTTAGACTATGCATGTGACTGGAAGTGCTCAAATGTGTTGCTCATAAATTCGCAAGTTGCTGGTGAGCAGTAATCTGTGTGATCTAAAATGAGACTGATGGGTGGGCTAAGTGTGTGTTATTGCTCTGTTTTGCACCTAATTTGTTAATGATAGGAAATTTTATGTAATTTGTATCATATATGTAATTTTCATAATTGCTCTGATCCAGGTTTGATGTTTGCAATTAGAAACACTTAGAATAGCAGACTAAATGAAAAACAAAGACACCAGACTGGATGCAGGAGTTTGCAGTGAGTCACTGGCGAAATGGAAAACTAGTCGCAGTCACAAAGAAGATATTGTTTATCTGCTTTAATACCTTTCTTTTAATTGTTTTCATAACTGTCAGTTTCCTTTATTCTCCTTTTTACTTTATTTGCATAAAATTACTTACAACACTTCTCTACTGTTCTTTTACCATCTTTACATTAAGACTTCTCCTGCTCTGATTTTTCATGCATGCTGGTGAGAGGCCAGTCCCGAGTGGAAGTTATGAGATGTTGTAAATGCAATAAAATGTCTTTCATTTATTATTACATTAACCCACCATGTCCTTCAGGCTCCATACAGTAAAGTGCATGCTGTTTAAATGGAGCAAAGTACAATCCTCAAAGTAATTGTATTTAAAAAAAAAACAAGAGGCAAGAAACAGTGATATACTGAGAGCCAGTTTGTTATTTGCATTGCCTTTTTTATCAGAATTATTCCTGCCATTCAATGACTTAAAATGTGGGCAACAGGGTGGTTTAATCTACCGACAGCAGGTTAAACGATTTTCTCCTTTTTTAAAATCTTATATCTGTCAAGGCATGGATGTATAAAACAAAGACTCAGTGAAAAGAACTTGTAACATAATGAAAGAACAGTAAAATGTTAATAAGATGCATGGAGAAAAAAAAAGCAAGAAAAGGCTAGTTACAAAGGGAATTTTGTTAAAAGGAGACTTGCTGAACCCTTTTCCATGATAGCAGCAGATAAAAATATATAAATAAATATTCAAAATTAAGATTACAAGGTTATATATTCACATTTTTGGACATATATTCCCTATATTATGTATACAAAGTAAAGATGAAAGACAAAAGAGGACAAAAAAGGAAACACCCTGCACTTCAAATGAAATACTATATATCCTTTGGCAGGATAAAAAGAGCTAAAGCTGATTAACAGCTGAATCTGATAGTGCTTTATATACAGATTACATTCATATGCCAGTCAGCTTCCTATACAGCCTTTATCATCACAATTTACTATATCTATGCATGGACAGAATGTATCACATGTAACTTCCATACCATTAAAACATACAGGGGAACAGCTTTGAAGGACGCTGTGATCGGTTCACTGGTTTTATGAAGTGAAGAGAGAAGAACATGGAACTATTTTTGTTCTAAGTCATATCTCAAGGACGCAGGACAACTGATCCTCAGATGTTTATGTCAATGAGAATCTTATAAGATTAACTCCCAGTTAACATCTGTGTCAGTCCAAACTGATGTGGATGACGTATAGATGAAGTTATTACAATATTGACACGTATGATTCCAGTGAATGATGCCTAGTGACAAATATGTCTGTCTTTACTTGGAGACATTTTTTCACAGAGGAGTACAGGGGACTGATGGAGAGCTTTCACATGCCTTGCCATAGCAATAACCTAAAGCCTAAAACAAGAAAAGCCAATATACTTGAGGTGGAATACAGTTCTTCAAATATGAATGTTTCTGCAAAGGAGCTGCATAATTTAAATCAGTGTTTTAAACTGGTGGTGTTGAATAATGGGCAGAGGAGTGTTTTGCAGAACAATATGGTGTCACAGTCAAGTTGACTGTTAGGATTTTATTTTTTTTGAAAACCTTTTTTTTTTATTAGACATTGTGTTTATGTATTGTATTGTATTGAAGAATTATGACCAAAACAGGTTTTGTGAAAACCTCAGCACTTGACTGGCAAATTATTATCAGCTCATCCTTGAGTCCAAGAGAACGTCTGTGCCAAATCTGAAGATATTCCTCCAATGTGTTCCTGAGATAAAGTGTTCACAGGAATGGGACAGACAGTCAATATGAAAACAAAATAAAGAGAAGCATAAAAATAGCATTCAGTTTTGCTAATGCTGAACGACCACTGAAGATTTACACCACATACCAGAAGCAAGACAAACAAAAAGGCCATTTCCTTGTGATTTTAAATATCTACCTGACAACCGCAGCCTACTATTCCATCCATCTTACAGATATGTTGTCTCACAGAGGTTTTCACTTAGGCTTCTATCTATAGATAGTTTGATATCGTAGGGCACTGGATGAATAATGCAGGGCTCCTCAGTATGGGTGTCAAAGGTCTCCCATTGGGCCTTCATGACAGCTACCCTTCAGCTGCTGTCATATGGTTAATAACCATGACCTTGTCCACTTACTCTGTCCGTGATTACACCTCACCCTATATGTGTGTCTCATGATGGAACATCATCTAAATGATATAAAAAGAGAGGATGGCTGTGGGCTGTCATATCTGAGACAGGGGTGTGTGGGCTGCTTGTTAAGGTCTTGTTAGTGGGTGCTGTATATGACACATTTCTTGTAGGCTGTACAACTGTGATCCAGCCAGGTTGATGGTAACAAGGAAGGGTAGAAGCACTCTTCTCACAAATCATCTTACCTGTTATCTGTCTGACATTTACTCTACAAAGGCTAGAATTTGATGGTTTATTTCAGGGTTCCTCCTTATGTGCAACAACTATTTGTAATAATCTATTCTGAATAAAACTTCATGAGGAAATTCTTACTCTCATCCATTAAAAACCTTTTATTTTCATATGGGAGCCCCTCATATAGCATGATACTGACTCTTACCTGTAGCTCCTCAAAGCCTTTTGTTAGGGCTTAAATGACTTATCTGCTGTATCCCTGCATGCTTGTTCAGCAAATATCCACATGTATGTGATCAGCAAATTAAGATGAGCCTAATCAATCGTATGGTAAGCAGTGATGCCACTCCCATCCACTGACATCTAACACACAAGTTCACTGAAGGACAAACTTGTTTCCTAACATTTAAATTATGTGTAGCTATTTCATACAGCCTCATCTGAATTGTACGGGTTGATAGATGCATTTTAACTGGAAGTTTAAGTTTTTGAGGGTGTTGACATGTGCGTGCATTTTTATATCGAACATTATTTACAGCAACAGTACATAATCGAGAATGAATAGATCCCTGTGTCAGTATATTTTGTTGAGGGTCTGGCACTGCTTTACTGCTTTAGATGCCATTATTTGCCATTCAGTCTTCCTTTCCTTTCAGACTGTTATTGCTTCTGTTAATGCCGTGTTTGGTAGGGTAAAACAAACAACAAGGAGGACATGAATTAAACAGTCTTA
>JAQNCA010000001.1:16668662-16683041 GCA_029783725.1 Acanthurus tractus | reverse complement strand
ACTGTTATTGCTTCTGTTAATGCCGTGTTTGGTAGGGTAAAACAAACAACAAGGAGGACATGAATTAAACAGTCTTATAAAGAAAAACAAAGCTTTTAAAGAATTGAATTGCCTTCATAATTAAATTATGCAGAATTCCAAGAGGAGGGGTAGTGTTTCAACTATCAGCCCTTTGAAATAGATAGGATGTTTTGCACATAAGACATCAAAAGCAAAGGTTCAATGCCATCTTTACCTTTTGATGTGACTAACTACTAATTTTAAATTATGTATTTGCATGCATGTGTGACCTCTTCTACAGAACTTATCATCTTAAATTCTGATGAATTTTGAATAGTCTTGTTATTCATACTTGCATTCAGCATTTCACTGCTGTGTTGTGTTGTGGTGCTGGTCTTATTATGCTGGTGTCTAATTACTTTTGTGAAATGGAGACTGTGGACACATATATTATATTAACTGGCTTATTTGGCGTACATCACACAATTCATATCTTATATAACACGTTTTTTATGCAGCTGGCTTGAGAATTAAGAGGCAGTCTAAAAGGACAATTGTCTAAAAATGACTAAATCAGTGAAATATATATGCAAAATCTATTGCAGAATATGTTTGTCTCTGAATGTGTGGGCCTGTTAGCTACGTAGTTCAGCATTGATACATACGCTGTATAGCTGACTCTGTATAGTGCATGGTTTGCTTTGACTTTACATGTGGTCCATAAGGTCATTTGTGGTCAGCTGACCCTGAACTAATGATCAGTTCTCAAATGTCTGACTGTAGGCTCAGTTAAACTCTATTCAAATCGTAAGTCCTCTTTGCCATACTGGTTGTGATACAGTTAAGTCATCCTTGATTGTTGGGAAACTACAGGAAGCTACAGTGCAGCAAATCAGCAGTTGTTAGATTATGAACTGTAAAGTATGGACCAGGCTATGTGTTGTCTAAGAGCAGCGAGGCTCAATTCCAATACACCCCTTGCCCCTGTACCACTTAGCTCTGCCCCTCCACTTAGCATGTTCATGGCTTGGTGTAGGGTCCCAAATGTTTTTTCGAAGAGAGGGGGGAAGTGAAGTGTTATAGATACAGCAATGTAACCTTATGCATGGTCCTCAAAACCGAGCCCCGAGGAAGTGCACAAGGCTTTGAAACCGACTTTACACAATGTCTGTACCAATTAAATGTTGCATGATGCACTGAGGCCAAAAAAGGCAAATAAAGATTTAAAATAACAATTACATTGTACCATCTTTATATAACGTTGATTAGTAAATCATTTCCCTCTTCTTTACAATAAACATAATGTAAATCAATTATAGTAGTTCCCTGGTGTCTTTGTAGTGAACTTAATAGCTAACTAACATTACATCATAACATGATGCAAGTCCCACCCCCCACACTGGCTGCAGAGCTCAGCGAGTGATCTGATAATGAAGCCGTGTTCTCTTTTATCTGATGACTTGTTTAATTCATAGATGCCATAAAACCTAATATGTCTTTGTTAGGGATCAGGGTTATTTCATATGTCTTTGTTACTAGCTTTACTGCCAAATCAGGAAATTGGTTAATTTCTCTTGTCTTTTTCTTGATTAGTGTTTCCAATTTCATAGAGGAAGATTTCAACCACTACTTAACACTGTTCCGATGAGCAAAGGGGTATCTGAGAACGAAGGGGAGAGGTAATAATAAGACATGGGATTGGTTCTAGAGAAGATCTATTAGAGAGAATAGTGCACACTTTGTATGGGCCCCTATAAAACACTGAACAGTCTAATTAAAAGATAGGAGATGAATGAATGAATGAGTTCTAGGGTGTTTCACGGATTTTTGAGCTCTGCAATGATTTGTTTGTTTGTGTGTATGAAATGTTAAGGGAATATTTAGTGATCTGTACCTGCCTTTAAAAGTCCATATATATTTTTTTACCCAGGTCGTTCTTCACTGATGCTAAACTTAGAGAAGTGTCACCATTTTATCACAGTTTCTGACCCTAATACTTCTACTTAATCACAACGGCATTGCTGCTAAGTAATTAACTTAGAGAGTGAAAGAGCAATGATTGAACAAGAAAGATGATAAAGAACAAAACGATAGAGGAGAGAGCCCAGGGACATTGAGAGAGAAAGTCTTGATCACATCTCCAGGAAGAGCTGCCTTTTTCCATTTGCTGATGTCTTGCAGGGACGTTGGTGCAAAAACATAACCTCTCATGCCGGGCATTTCCCCTCACCCTTGGTGCATTAATTGCTCAGAGCAATCCTTAAAATGACCATGGCCTCTAAGCTCATCTTTAAAACAATTGATTCTCCACTCTGTGGAGACAACACAAGACTGAGCAGACTGGTGAGCTGCAGGACCAGGGTCAGTGTTTCTCAGCTGGAATTACACAGCAGACATAGAGGACACTAGGAATGCTGTAACTTACTGTTATGACAGTTTATAATTAGTTAATAAAGAGAACTAATTGAACTTATTAGGAACTGCATTTCAAAACAAATTCATTATGAAGTGATTACATCAATGGTTTGCTGTATTTGCATTACAAAAAATGTACTTGATAATAAAAAAGGAGGGCCCATTGATAGATGTACTTGAAATGTGTCTGGTATCACTTGAAATGAGAGAATTCTATCAGTAAGATGGTTTATTTTATAAAATATTAAAAACGAACAAACAAACAAAATCTTACTGTTTCTATATATTGTGTTATAAGATGTAATTTATGAATCAGTTTCAGTCTAGTTCTATACAACTGACAGTGTCATATTTTCCAGTTGCAGACTGTTGAAATGGGACACCCTGTCACTGTCAAAATGGGGCAATGCCCTGACTCAATGTTATATGATCAGAAAACACATGCTGTGCTTTAAAGGCTCTCGCAGATGTAGAATGTTGTAAATAAAGAAGTTTAACAAGACAAGTTTTCACTTATTTTGTCCGGTATTACGGCAGGATTAGACTTACTTCAAAGCTCACCAAGTAATAATTATCCTTCATCAAGAGAAAACAAAGCTTTTCATTGTTTGGCAAGGCCATGGAGCTTTTTTAAAACTTGGAATTATTTTTAAGTCTCTGTACTCAGAACAGTTTCAGGACAGATAACTGTCTTATAATGCCAGTGGGAGGGTCCATATGTTTTCTAGTGATTTCGAATAATGACCTGCATTACTAGTTTCTTTTCGGTTGATGGTTCTTGCGTTTGACAAAGAGGGTGACCGTAGTTTGTTAAGCTTTTCAAACCTTAGACTCTGACCTCCTCTCCTTTAACGAGTGTACATGTGTACCCTGAGAAATCAAAGTAGTGCTTGGAGTAAAATGCTGCATAGGCCATTAAATGTTCAGTTCACCTTCCCATGGTGCTTAGCGATAGATCAATATCGCAGAAGTGAGGGTAAATGGATAATATAAGATCTATGAAATTAGTGTTATGAAAATATACAGGTAAAGTATTATGTCAACAGCAGATGATATATAAATTAATTCCTATTCTTAACCAGAATCTGATATTAAGACACAACTTGTAGTAAGGTGTTGCATTTTTGCGCCCACTTTAGTTATGTAACTTAGATACATACTGACAAAACTACATAATATTTATTAAACTGTAATTTCCTGTTGAATTTATCTAAGGTGTAAAATGAATAATTTAAGCAGGGAAGTTATTTATTTATTTATTTATTTATTAAGCAGTACATTTTATGCATCACAGAGATCTTTGTATGAACATATGTATATCTACATTTTTTTTCTTGACTAGTGATGCACCCTGTTGGCCATACTGTATATAACATGGCACGACTTACGACCAGAACAAAACATGAAAGGTGTTCAACCAGTCCATGCTTTGCAAGGATTTTGCAACTGCACAATTTCCATGTACAGTCCCTGAGCAGGTGACATACATAATACAACAGAGAGTAAAGTCTACTATCTTTGTTACAAATTGAACAACAGCCAATTGGCCTACACAAACATAAAAACAATGACACCCCTAATGGGAAGAAAATCACAAAAAAATAATACAGATATTTTAGGTGTTATATACATGTACAATAAGCTATAAAAACAGATTATCAAAAATTGAAATGCTTGACTGAAGTGCTGTAGTTCTCAAGGTATTACAACAATGCAGCCTTAAATCTGAATGTTATAGCATGTAATTTCAGATTTTCGGAAATTACATGCTCAGACTGCCATAAGCACAGGTTAACTTTCATTTTTGTGTGCTGAAATCATCGTTGACATTTTAAATAACAAGAGAAAAAGGTTAAATGAATTGCACATTAACTTGTATTCATGTCAACTATTGTTGACATCAACTACATTGTTTGGTTCTTATCTCCACAGGTTCATGTCCCCTTCAGGTGACGGGGAAAGCTTTTCCTTCATCACTAAAATGTTTTATTAAACTCACATTGTTTCACTGACTTATCCTGCTTATACTCTTTTGTTAGAAAGGAGTAGCAATAAAACATGTTAGTTAACCAAACGTCACTCAGAATCAGTATATGAAATGTTGACAGAACCCAGGTTCTTTTGGTTGTGACTATTCATTCAGCTGCTGCTTTGACTGGCTTTATTGTGCATTGCTTATCATTATAACATTGTTCTCTGTCATCATTCTCAATCAAAATCCGGTCACAGTGGTTTTGATGTTTCTGATTTGACCTCCGTGGCTGCAGCAAAGTGGTTGGTTTGGAGCCAAATACAAGGTCATCATCACTTCTTCCTCTTCCTTTGTTTTTTCCGCACTTATTTGTCAAAAGTCATTTACCGGTGGAATTGGTGTGGTGTGAAAACATATAGAAACAAACATCAAAACAAAAAAAGCAACTATAAAAGAAGTAAACATTCTAAATATGGGTTTTGGTCTCATGTGGATAACAGCACTGACAATGGGTAAGGCCCTGGCCACAAAATGAGAGGAGAGTTTAAACCCAAAAGCCACATTCAAGAGGTTATTTACTTGAAGTCACCCAGATGACAGCTGTTGTAGCTTTGCTGCGAACGGATCTAAGTGTGACAAGGAGGGGGAGTACCCTGCAACGCTTTGTTTTTCAGTGAAGGATCTCTCACTGTCTCTCACTCTACCAGCTTTTACTCTTCATACCAGTGAATAAGGATCTACTTGTGCTTCTTTGTAACACAGTTTACTGCCATGGCATCAAATGCCAGTCACATTCTGGAGGCTGCTTTGGAGCAAATGGATGAAATTATTGCTGGTAAGAGTTTCTGCTTTTGTTATCTAGAGACTGATGCACTGGCACAATAGTCACATGACTTTAGCATATCTGAAAGTACACAGAGGCAAAACTTATAGTCAGGACTTTAACATTCTGATGAATTATGTAATTACAGGAAGTAGAGGAGGGTTATTAAACATTTTCAGAGTATGAGAGATTATGTTTGAAACAATAATTTTTTTTTGATCAGAAGATTATTTTGAACTTTTCTCTTCTCTCTTTACTTACCTTTACCCAGTTTGGCACTCATTCAAGTATACTTGTGCTTGCTTGTGTACTTTTATTGCTGCATCATAATCTTTGTCTCTAAAGTTGCTTTTCAGCGTTCCCCTCCCCTGTTTTCTAGCCCAGGTGATAAATTTTAGTCAGTGCTGTTTGTCACAACCTCAGCAATCTGTTTTTCACACAGGGTCAGAAGACATAGTTCTATTATTAGAGGTAATGCTCCAACCATTAGCACACTCTAATGACAAACCACACTACAGATAACCACAAATATTCACACACTGTTGCAGAAAATACACAAGATTTATGCTCCAAAACTCTGACACTCGTCCAGATGGTGCCCTGACTGCATAGCTGTACCTTTGACTCACTTTCAGATTGCATATGAAATACACTTTAAGCAGCAGAGAAATGATGATGACAGTAACCTTCAAGCTGGACCTCTAATTTGTGGATTTCAGATCCCACAGTGAACTGTACTCTGCCATTTGATGTAATTTAGATCAAGCAAGCACATGGGAGCACAATGGTGCCCTCAAGAGGTCATGTCAGGAACTATTCTATTTTTACTGCAGCCTGCAGTGGTCACATCTTAATTAGCTGTCAACTCAGTGCTGATGCCAAAAGAATTACGATGCTGGAGTAAATTAAATTTAGATTTTTTTACAGTGACTGTTCTGTTGATTTTCTGTTGTTTTTTTTCTCCACAGGAAAACTGGGTGAAGGGCTCATTAGTGCTCTCATGCAGTTAGGTGGCCAGGATTGCCAATCTTCAGAGTGTAAGTCACAGCTGACCCTCCCCCCACATGTGGACCCTTCCCTTAAGGCTCTGCAGCTGACTGAGGCCCTCAGGGTGATGCTGGAGGACCAGAGGAGTGAGGAAGAACAGGACTCTCTGAGGAAACAAATCTCCACTGATACTGCACAAGTTATACTGAAATGGCTGGAGAAAGATGAGGTGAATGCTGCACCACTCACATCTGAAGACCTGTAACACTCAGACATATATAGCAGCATTATATAACACACTGAATCCAAAACCCAATCTGAAACTCTTAGTATAAGAGACAGGGTTCTGCTGGAGAATAAGGCATACACTCCACTACTGCAGAGTCCACAGGTTTATTGGTTGCGTGATATGGTGGTCTTTGATCCTGGTCATCAACATCTGGATAGCTTTTTCCTGCCTGCTAAGACGAAGTGAGCTGGAAGCTGAATCTATTAGAAAGTGCACCGGTAATGAGATCCAGAGCTCCTGTTTGAAGAACAAGCAGTTGCACTTCTGTCCATAACTTCATTCCTTCTTATACCTCTGCATTACTCCTGTTCTCTATTCTCTGCAAATATTGTTTATTTGTCTGGTTCAGGAGAGCCACCAACATTTTTTATCCTCTTATACTCAACTGAAATTTGCTTTAGTCCACTTTACACTCACATCCCCCTCTCAGTCTCCTCCACGTCCTCCTCCTCCCCTTCTGCTTCGTCTTTACTGACTTCTTGCACTGCACCACATCTGACAAGCATGTGCTGCAGAAAATTTCCTCTCCTCTGTGCCCCTTTAGGAAGCCCCACAAAAATTAGCTTGACTGAGAGGTACTTTAGACAGAGCGGGAGAACAAGCCGGAGCCACAGAGAGAGATATTGCTAAAGGGAACAGATAGGGAGGACAGAAAATGATGAGAGATCACGAGGGGCAGCAGAAATGCAGAGATGTGGTAAATAAGTGAAGCATTTTGAGTTTGCTGGAGAGAGAAAGCAGGAGAAAGAAAAAAGTGGGAGTTAGAAAGAGGTAGAAAAAAAGTGAAGAGAAGAAAGAAAGGGAGTACAGCCAACTGGCATAGTTTGAGATATTCGGCTGGGCTCTGAAAGTCTCAGGCTGCCCAGATTCCAAACCACATGGATGAAGGTCCTCTCTGCTCTCTGAATCCGCAGTAGTGAGGATCTGTGAGAGGACGAGAGTTGGATTTAGGTAGATTGAAAGTGCAACATAGTTAAAAGCTATTGTTTGGTGTAATTCTGGAGTTTGGTTACTGTGCATCCTCTTTATTGATAAATAGCAACAAGCAAAATTCTGTTGATACCTCTAACATTAAGAGCCGGACTTAAAGTACAATGGGACTGCAGAATGGAGTATGATATTGATTTCTACAAACACTTTGCCTGGCTTAGAAAGGTAAGACATTCTCCACTTGCACGTCTGCTCTTCATACCTTCACACTGCATGAAAGTTTCACAAAGGAAGTTTGTTGTTTTTCTGCTCTTGCAGTGTTGTTGCTTTAACAACATAATTATGGTTGTCATGATGATTTGGGAGGAAGGCACGTTGTGTTTGTGAGCTGTGCTGTGTGAGGTATGCAGCAGAAAATGCAGCATGCACTCTGCTATACGTGCCACTCGTGCTTTGGAAAAGTTAATGTAGGGTTTTTAGCTGAAATGGAATATTTTGACTCAGCAGAATACATTTAAGTAAATCACAATAGAGGCAACATGGGTGAATTGTTCAATGCAAAAAAACAAGGGTAACTGAGGAGAAAGAAAAATATGGATATGCATGTCAGCTGAGATCATTTCCTGCCACTTGAACCTATAGGGAGTCTTTGGACAACACATCTTGCTGCCATTATGAAGTCATTAGTCTTCACTCCCTCCTCTGTATAATACCAACTGAATGGTAAATCCATAAAGGAAACTTTTTTAATGCATATACTTTTCAATCATTTTTAAGACAGTTTGAAACCTTGGTTCATAATTTATTGCAGATAGCCATTACTTAATAACATATACGGGCAAAAACTAGCTGACTGTCCCCTAAAATAGATAAGAGAAATCTCTATTTCAGTGTTGGGAGGTACACCAAATAAGTTGGAGTAGTATGAGTTGTGTAAATAGCAGTAATGTAACTGCAGCAAAATACACAAGGTACTTCACAAAAATGAGTCAAAGAAAATATGAAAAGATAAAAGCATACAAACAATAAGAAAATTAACACCTGTATGAAATCATAACATGCATGCAGAGCTTTGACTAATAGTTTGAGGGTTGGAAGCTTCATAACATTTATATTCAACTTCTAAATAAATATTCCACTGCAGAGAGTTTGGTTTGTATTGTGCATCAGTCGATTCTGTTAACTAATAGAGATTAAAGGACTTCTTTTCACTTTAAGCTCCACATGATTCAGAGGTCAACTCACATGAAAACACAAGGCAAAACAAATTAACCTTGTTTGTAGGGTCTGGGGATGGTGGTGATGAAGACATTCAAAGTGTTAATTAAAAAAAACACCGTAGATGTCTGAAAATTATATATTTGCTTCAGTTTTAAAATGCAGTTGAGAAATTTTAAATTGATTTACAAAAAAAAAAAAAAAAAAAAGATATCTCTTTAACTGTGTCAACAACAATCTCAGCTATGAAGTTACACAAATATTATTTTGGATTTAATTACTTTGCATTTTCAGACATTATAATTGTCACTCAGTGTAACTTTTGATGATCAATTTCAGTGCTGCTTATTAGACACAGGAGTTTATTCACAGGATAATAAAAAAAAGTCTGTGCATTTGTTGGAAAAAGAAGCTGAATCTTTTTTTGTTTGTTTGTTTTTTAAAACTGGTTGAGAAATAGGTTGCATAGAAATAAGTAAACAGCACAGCAAGAACTGGAGAGCTGCTCACAACTTAAAGTGATCCAGAGTCTTTTGTTATCAGTCAGTGAACTCAGGATGATATCTAGGGAGAGGGGGGACTGTGCAGGAAACAAATTCTGTTAATCACCAATATTTATGTAAGAGAATGTCTGCAATGAGGCTTGTGATAGTAATGATAACACCGCAACTATGCATACTGAACATTCAGATATTGAGCTGCTGTTTCCCATACACTGACAGCATGTTAAAGGCTTAATGGTATTTTTGAATTACGGCAAAATTGAGCCTGCTGGCTCATGATGATGGAAGCTGGGCTACATGATGTTTCCATGACTGTGGTTGGAAGTCTGGATTTTAAAGAAATTTGAGCTAATTTGCTTTCACTTTACGTCCTTGGCACTAAAGTATATCTGACTGCACAAGCAGCCCTGAGCTCAGCCTTCACCCAACATTTTTCCCCCACTAATCAGTCCATATAAAATGTTGTACACAACTTTTAAAGCTGGATTAGGGCTTGTAAACCTCTTACAGACTTCACCACACGCATCCTATTGACACAATAGGATGTTTGAGACTGAAAGTTGAGTGTGTGTGTGTGTCTGTGAGCGTCCATGTGAATGCGTTTGAGGCTGCAGCCTCATTAAAGAAAACCAAAATCGACCCACTGGGCGACTGTTCTGTATTAACACTGTGCTTACTAAACTAGGCTGACCTTTATTTTGAAGGTAAACCTTAATTCATCTGGCAACAGTGAGTCCTACCAGGAGCGATTATCACGTCTGGAGGGCGACAAAGAGTCACTAATTCTGCAGGTGAGCTGAGCCACTCCTACGTCACAAAATACAGAACAATAGAATCTCTACCTCTCTCTTTCTGTGGGAGATTTATACACCTTTTAAAAATACTGATGTGGCAATACAGAAATTCTCTGGATATGAGTGTGCTCAAATAAAAGAAAACATACAGCATGACACCTCACTGTTCATAGGAACTGGTTTCAAACACCATCATATGAGTGTTACAGGAGAACCAAGAAGAAAGGGCAAAGGTAGATCAGAGCAGTCTGTTGTAAATGTTGCGTAATTGCTTCATTTCCTTTCACTCCATGGCCAAAGCAACAGTTGTAAAGCTGGGTTTGGTGCTGTTACAACACTACAAAGTCTTTTTTTCATCTGATGTGCTTGTCTGAGTATGTGTGTGTAGGTGTGTGCACTTATCAGGACTGCTGAACAAGTGCTTATCTCAGACAGGTTGAGGCGAACACCACCATGTGCTGTAGCATGTAGGTGTTTGTGAGCGCAGGTGCCTTGTTTGTTTCTTCAGGCTTCCTCTTAAGTGTAAAAAATCTTCGGCTCCAGATGGCTGGTTGGTCCTGCCTTTTAGCATTTGATCAGCTTTTTATGTTGGCTTACTAGTTTTTCTCTTCTGATTTTACATTTAACCCGCGTTCTGCTGACATTGCTGGAGTCATTGAAGTGTAGCAAGCACCTACTGAAGCACAATGGATCCTTCAGTTCCTCTCAAAGGAAATATTTGCACTGTTTGATTTGGCACAGACGCTGATTTCTTAACAAAAACAAGCACTGCAATTCACTAAAAATAGCTGATCTTAGCGTGCACTGTGAGAAACTCTGTAGTAAGACCTAAAGACACTCAGTATTGGCAGTTTTTTATTGTTTTATTTGGTGTAGAAAAATGTTTATCATCTCTACTAACTTTCTGTCCACACGCACACATGAATACACACAGGTCAGTGTGCTCACAGACCAGGTGGAGGCTCAAGGGGCCAAGATCAGTGATCTGCAGAGTTCTCTGGTAGAGCATCAGCACAAACTCAACTCCACGGAGGAGATGCTACAGCAGGTACACAGATTCACAGACTCCATTAATACTGAATGCTTGACAAAGAAACTCTGGCTTCCAACAGAAGAACTTGTGGGCTTTCATAACAATACTGTTCTTCCATTTTAATAGATGTGACAGAGCCTGAGACTGTCCATCTATCTTTTAAATATGACTCTTCTTCAGATCCTGTCTTTTCTCATAAGCTGTAGAATGTAACTCTGGATGAGTTTTGCTTCCTGGAAAGAAATTCCATTGAATGTGCCCGCAGATTACCTAGACAACCCAAATATTTAGGATGCTCAGACTCATTCCAGGACAGTGTCTGAGGGTATTTTCCTGATTTATACAAGCAGAGCCGGACTGGTTTGTCTGGGTAGGTGATCACAACACCATTAGCCACGCCCCCAACCTGTAACCACCACGTGAGGGAGAAAGAGAGAGGAAGAAAAAGAGAAAGAGAGGGAGAAGGAGAGAACAACAGAAAAAGGGACAGAGGGACAAATGAGTAAGGGAAGAACAGGAAGAACGGCTAAAAAAAGGTGGAGAGAAGGGAGGGAGCAGGAATAGGGGTGGTGCTCCTTTAAGAATTTGAAGTGCATGTCTGCTGCGACTTTCAGTTGTTTGCTCTTAACTTTTAATCTACCACAGAGACTGCTAATCACTACAAAGAAAACAGAATGGAATGGATGTATGAAACTTTAATCTACTGAAACTACAAGAAGCTTGAAACCATTGCATCCATGAGGGAAATGCACTTACTCTTCCTTTACTGCAGGCAGACACTGGAGTAGGATGAACCAGGTATTACGTAGAATGTCTCATTCTTTTGATGCCGTTCTTGTGAAATTTCCATTCAAAACAGACTGTTTCAACATATTCAGTCTAATTTCATGACTGCCAGGAATGTGTCTTTAAGCTTTCTGATGAACTGCAAGCTTAATGCTTAGCTTCTACTTCTTTGCTCAGAGCTGTATGTGTGCAGTGTATCAAAGGGCAGCCAGGGCTGGTTTCTCTGAGACGTGGTCATTATGGGGCTTTGGACCTGAGCCGTAAATCTCTTCCTGGTGACAAAGCTCTAATATTTTCCATGTGCGCTCTAGAAGAAGCCCAGATACTTTCCGAAGCCAGAGTTTTAAATGGATGTATCCATATGTACCGTTTGCCTGCCTCGGATGCTCATTTCTGGACATAAGTGATTTAGCACCTGCCTGACATCAACTAAATTAGTAATACATCTGCCTGCATAGCCTGGCTTGACTGTCAAGGCTGACAGACGTTCAGGACAGATAGCCACAGAGCTGTACGCCAGACCTATAGTCTCCCTCAGCACCAGTTTTGATTGGCTGCGGTTCACGCTGACAGGAAAATGCACCTGTCAAAGTTATTTTAATGTTCTATGAATGTTTTGCATGCTTTTAGTACCTCTCTCTCTCCCTCCCTCTCTCTCTTCCTCTCTCTCTCTCTCTCTCTCTCCTCCCCCCCTCTGCTGTGTACTTTGAGTGAGCTGTGAAATAGGCATTATAAATAGTGGTCATGGGTTGTGTATATTTAGCCGCTCAAACAGCGTCTGAAACCAGTGGGTTTGTCTGAGGGGACCTTCATTACAGACCTTAAAAGCTTGCTGTGCCTCATACTTAATGTTGCCTTTGTTCAGTGAGTATCACCTGTTGTTTGTCAAACTATAATGTGCGCATGTTTGCCTTTATCGGTATATCTCTCTGTATTACCTCATTGCTCTTGCTTTATGTTGTTGATGACAGGAACTCCTGCATAGGACGTCACTGGAGAACCAGAAGCTGAGTCTTATGGGGGAGGTGTCCTACCTGAAAATAAAGCTCACAGACATGGAGGGAAAGCAGGGCCATGGGGCTGAAAGGCAGCACAAAGCAGAGGTAAGGCTGCTCAATGCCTATCCCCTGTGGTCAGAAAGCTTTTACTGTTAAGACACGATACAGTGTGCAGATGTGGTTAAGTTCTTTGGGAGCTTATTACAGCTAATATGTATTCATGAAAACGAGTTTGCTTTGGTGAGCAGTACCAGTTGAACTTGACTTACTTGCTCTTCAGTAATTTGTAATACAGTTGCCCAATTCTGAGCTGTCATCAGACTCAATTAAACTTAATACTCTTGACTCACAAATTTGTAAATGTGATTGTGCCTCGTATCCAGCTGACTTCACAGCTGTTTTACTGAGCACCATTTGCAAAGAATTTGTTTAACTAAAATCCTCAGGAAATTTTGTTTTACTTAAGTCCTTGGAAATTTGAAGCTAACTCTGCCAGGAATGACGAAGGGTGCACACAAAAATCTGCCTTGTGTTCTGATGGATCTAACCCTGAAGTCAGCTGCTGATTTTATGGAAGACCATAAACACTTTCTGGACGGATGGAGGGGAACATTCACCCAAACTCTGGCTCTGTTGCTCCTGGGTGAAGTCTACAGGAAAAAAAAAAAAAAAAAAAAAGTCTCCAAGAGGTTTAATTTTTTATGTCAGCTTAAAGTGAATCATGTATTTGCTTAAGGCTGATGTGTTAGGTTACCAGCAGACATCCTGGGCATTCAGTGACCATATGAGTTGGAGGAAAAGGGAAGCAGGGAAAGCAACACTAATACCAGACAGGATACTGTAATGTGTGTAGTTACTGTCAAAACACTGCTGGTCAATGAGCCTTTGTGTCCTCAGGTTAAAAGAGTTCAGGTATAACAGAGCTGGCATGATGGATGGTGGGCTGGATATGAGTGTGTGTAGGCTTCGGCCCAGGCAACTCTATTCTCGGTGGTGGGTAGAGGTTGACTCGGCTGATCTGAAATGGAAACCTCTTCCAGACTAGACACATGTTCAAATCTTTGACATCTATAAAGTAAATGTAAGGTTCATTTAAGATTTATTTTCCACATTACATGTTTACAAACAGCTGGACCCATTTATACATTTTCTTGTGTTGAATACTTACATTTTACCAAATAAATCCTACTATGTTTCAACTCAGAGATCAGTAATAATGTTCAAGGTGGGGGTGCTTTTGATTTTGTCGTTATTTGTGGGTAAACACCAAATGTTCCCTCATGAAGGGAGGAAGGAAGTGGCCTGTCATCACAAACACATGCGATTGAGAGACCTTTAGATCTGGTATCAGAAATCAAATACTGTATGCTTGAGTGTTTATAGGTGTTGGATTTGTATTTTTAAGCAGAAGGAAAAGCCAAAACTATAGGTGTGTTTTGTTAGACAGCAGTGTTTCTGCACAACAACTTTCCCTAACAGCAGCTGCTTGAGCTTAAGGAGAACTAGGAAAAAAATCTGCTTTGAACACTTTACTGGCCTCCCACGTGCTGCCTCTACTACACAAACATGTCCTCACATATTACGAATGTTTGCACAGACAAGTACACACACAAACACGCACACACACACAC
>JAQNCA010000001.1:16657622-16668562 GCA_029783725.1 Acanthurus tractus | reverse complement strand
CACACACACAAACTGTGTGGTGGAGCCAGTAACCCCACAGTTAAATTTAGCCATGGAGGCACTCAATATCATCTGTCATATCCGCTGTACTGGACCCCAAGTGAGACTTCCTCTGTCCACAGTCCGAGCATAACTCGGCGGCTGTTTACACTCTTTCTGAAGGAACATGGGCACAGATCACCTCTGAAAGATGGCAAACCTACTCACCCCGCTTAGATAGTACTCAATGGATAATCTGGACATGCGTGTAACATGGCGCAGCACAGTGTGGAAAAGTATTGGCCAAAGAGAGAGAGAGCATGAACAAAAACAAAACAAAACAATATGAGTACCAGATGAGATGAACTGGCCCAGTCTGCCTTCATGTGGGGACCAGCCAAGGGTCTGTGCTTCTCAAACAGGTTCAGCAACATATTGATTTGTTCAGGCTCGAGACCACAGACATAAGGGAGAGGAAAAATTGATGTAAAAATAGCTTCCACAACAATGTTTTCACACAAAAACACAGACAAATAAATTTACTCTACGTTACTTTCTCTGCTGTTCCTAAACATTTCTCTTAATTCTTTTCCCCCTCGCACTGCATCTGTCAGACTGTAGTGAATTTCATTAGTGAGCTGCAGGAGCAGATGTGTAGGTTTCAGAAGGAGATCAATAGCAAGATCCAGGAGAAAAAGACCTTGGAGTCCTCGGCTGACAGAAACTCTCCTGTTGCAAGTCCTCCTGAGCTCACTGAGAGCCAGGGCCCAAGCCCCGGGGTGTCCTGTGACAGAACCTCAGGGGGGATGCACAGACTAGAAGAGGCCCCGGGTGGGCCTGATGGGATCACACACAGCCTGGAAGAGGGTAGCTCAGATGCAGAACAGCAGTGCCACTGCGGAGAAGAAAGCGTAGGCACAGCATGCCGGCATGACCTTTAACGTTGTGTTCAGCATGGGTTGTCTCACTTAAATGCGTGTGTGTGTGTGTGATCTTGAGGTTCAAATGCAAATGGACCAAACACTCACCAGATATCCCCAGCAGCACTCACCATCCTTTTTTGGAGAAACGGCAAAGCCAGTCGCATTAATGTGTCATGCATCAGGGTGTGACTAAAACTGCATTTCATGTCATTTACTATTATTTGAAATAACAATGTTTATATTAACTCACACCATCTGAATGTACAAAACCAGCTCACTTTTCTTGTTTGTTCTGTTTTAGGGCTTAATTAAAGAGCTCAGGATCCTCAAGGACAAGGTGGAGCACCTGGAGGATCAGAAGTTACAGTACGAGAAGAAACTCAGAGCAACAAAGGTAAAGGAAACTTCAGAAAACCACGGTGTCTAGACTTTCCAACACAGCATCAGAGCTCAAATTCCACTACTGACTGTCCATTCAACTTTCCTAAACGCTGTCCAATCCGATGTTCCAGCCAGTTGAGTGACTCATTCTGTTTTGCCTGCACTCGCTCATTCACAGACACCTATGTTTTCTTAAAGAGTCTGACAACTGTTTTACTCTTCACCCTTTCACCCCTTGAAATTTAATTTGACTCAGTCCTCTTTTTTAATGACCTACTTGTATACTTTGGCTTAAATCCATGAAAAAACTTCTCAGAGATTATTATCTCTCCTAATATTTTACCATCATTACCTCCCTCTCTTTGTTTATGTCTTTCCCTGTTGATACAAAACAGCTCTCTCTGTTTGTGTATTGACAGACTTCATTGGGCCCCAGATTGATTATAACAAACACATTTTGTAAGACACACATTGCTTTAATTCTTTGTCTGATAGTTCATGACAAACTAACTGCTGTAGATGTCGCCTGGCCAACTTATAGTCACAGCATGATTGGCATTTTGGTCACATGGGAAACTCTTAAATGGTAAAATCATCCACACCCCTCTCTCATTTCGTAAGTTCTCAAAAATAAAAGCCATCTGGTTTGTTCACCAGTGTTTGTGAATACTGTATTATTCAAAGTCATATTGCCATCTGCAGTTCTTTATTTTTAGTTTTTGAAGTCCATCAAAAAGCTACCCTACTGGAATCCCTCCATTAACTGGATGATTACCCAGAATTGCAAAAAGGAACAAATAGTACATTTTGCAAAAATATCCTTCTTGTTATTTTCAGCTGAGAGTTTCTGGTCGCTCAAAGCAGATTACACAAGTGCTTTTTTAATCAAGTCAGGAAATCTTAATTTATACCAGAATAATTGGCCACAGATGTTGATGTGGCAGATTGTGAGCTATAAAAAAGTGTTTAATGTGTGAGTTTATGCATCTTACTCTAGTTTTGTTTCAATCAAACCAGGCAGGAATAATGTTTTGATAAAGTGAAACAGAATGCTCTGGTATATGAGACCCTAAACATCTCCGCAACATACGGACTGAACACGCTGGCAAATACATCAGCCTGAACCTAACTTTATTGCCATCTGTTTTTCTTTATTCTCTTTGCCATCAAAACAAAGTACAAACTCAAGACTACAACTCCGATCCCTAAAATATAGAAAAGAAACATCTCTACGTTTTGTTGAGGGATTTTTATATATATATATATACTGTATATGTAGTTTTAGAAAAAGCATTTTTATCTTTAAAAAAATGTGCCTTAAGAGAGGGCGTACACCGGCTCTTTAAGATTCATACACGTCTTTGTGAATGTAAAAAGTGCTTTTAGCCGTGCATGTTTAAACAAACATTTTTTGGTACATTTATGCAGAGCTGCATGTCCTCCTCTGCTAAGATTTCTCATGTGTGGCACCCGCAGGCAGAGATCAGCAGCCTTCAGCAGCTTCTGCTCAGTAAGAACGCAGAGATCGAGAGCTTGCACACTCAGCTGCTGGCCAGACCCTCTCTATCCCCTGAGAGCTCAGAGAGAGGTAAGCAAAGCAACCAGCCACAAACCCCTCGAACCAATCCACCGACCACAGCCGCTGTCACTCCGACAGAGTCACCCAGCCTGATAGGTGACGCGGTTAATGACTCCTTTTTGCATCAATTAATGGCAGTGACGTCTGTGGGAAAAATCTGCCTTGGCCCCTAACTCACTGTCTGATCATGGGTCTCTGTCTCTGTCTCTCTCTCTCAGAGGAGATGTACAGGAAGAGGCTAAACGCCACATGTAAGCCTGAGTACTTAACGAAAATCATTTTAAGCCCATGGGCCATGTCTGCTTTTGATCTCTCATTTATTTTCCCTGTGTAGACACATCTCTTTATTTTATTATCTCTTGTTTCCTTCTGCTCGGCGGGGCAGCTTTGACAATCATCAACTGGTTTCCAGGATTACTTGATGCAACTTTCTTGCCTTTAGCTTCTTACAGATTCATAAAAAAACATGATGTCTTGTTTGTTATTGCTAATTTTGTCTGACATAGATAACGCTACACCTCTCTTGGGTGCTTGCTCAGTATAATCACTGTCACTCACCAGCCATGCTGCCTGTGTGCCTGCAGTTGTTACAAAGGAAGTGTCTGTGAACTATGGGCCCGAATATGTAAAAGCTGACATGGCGAAAGCTGTGATGGTGGATTTAAAAAAAGGGCTTGGGCAAATCTAAAAATATATGGTTTAGATGGCACTCTAGGAAGGATTAAATCTTGAACGTGCTCGCATGCATTTTATCTGTTCTTTCTTTCCAAATAACCATATTTCACCACGTGTCTATACAAATATGATGTTTCATATGACATG
Source organism: Acanthurus tractus (assembly GCA_029783725.1). Taxonomy (NCBI): domain Eukaryota; kingdom Metazoa; phylum Chordata; class Actinopteri; order Acanthuriformes; family Acanthuridae; genus Acanthurus; species Acanthurus tractus. Next base: position 16,664,878 of record JAQNCA010000001.1, on the reverse strand, counting down.
AGCAGCTGTCTATACGTATTAATAATCAGTGTGCCATTTCTCTGTATAGATCAGGAACTGCAGAAGCTTAGGAGTGGAATGAAGTCACTGGTAGCTGCCAATGATGAAAAGGTAAGTTGCCAGTGATCTGGAAACCTAACTTCTCTCTTTCCGGTCAACACAGCTGTTCATCATTATGCAGCACAGAGGAGTGTGTGAGTTGTCAGCAGTCTAGTACAATGTAGTGTGTCTTACAGTCTGCATTTAATGTGCGATCATTGCTGCTGTTCAAAAGGTTAGCAGGTAACTGTTTTTAGATGTCATTTCTCTGAGGCGCCGCCCTCCAACCATTTATAGCACAGAGAGGCTTTTGTATTCCCCTCCCAGAAAACCTTAGACTTTAAAGACTTGCAGACACGGCCCTACATGTGGCACACAAGTGAAGAGACACGTACACACACACACCCGAAGGCGAGCCAGTTCAGGCAAAGCCACACTTAAGTAGGCCTCGACCTGCCAAGCCTAATTTTGGAGCGAGCTACATTAAGACAACCATGGCAAAACCAGGCATGGGCACCACTTCAAAACACACACACACACACACACACTCCACGCAGTCGGTTACCACAACTAAGATTCCCAGCCGGGCCTGTGTCAATCTCCTCCCTGTTCATTGCTTTGATGTAAAGGCCATATGGTAAAAAGAGAGACTTTTGTGTGGCATATTGGTCAATAACAGAGTGAAGTATAGTCCATATGTTTCCTGACCTTAGATAAACATATTAATAAGGGGTTTTTTTGCCTTGAACCTCCTCTCTGTTTTCTTCAGGACAGACGTATTGAGGAGCTTACGCTGCTCTTGAATCAGTGCAGGCAATTCAGAGAAGTGCCTAGTCCCATAAGGCAAGGTAATCAACTCATTCACTCCTTTTATTCTTCCCTCGCAGCATTTGTTTTATGCTAGCAATAATGTTTGAGCATGATGAAAGCCACCTCGCTGCTTTAACAGGAAGGTATGCCACTGCTGGACTGAAAATATCTCTTCTCTCTGTTACTGTAGCTCCATCTACTGTTCGCTCCTTGTCAAATGGCAGGACTCCATCGAGCAGCAGTGAGGAGGAGGAGCACAGCCTGACGAAGAACACCGACTCTGCCAGTGCAAAATCTGAGGATATTAAATCTGAAGTGGGTACAAGAATAATTCAGCTGGCCTCATACTGGCTCAAGTTTTTTGTTTGCATTAACATTATTGTAACTATCTTTTTAGTGTCTCTAAAATGTATTTTTTTTCCCATCAAAGGCATCACATGTGTCCTCAGCCAGTTCTTCCTCCCATCAAACATCTCTTTCATCAGCCCAAAAAGACAGTGACTCCAGGTAGTGAAGAAACTTTTCCTCAATGGATCACATGAATATCTCTTTCTAGATTTTCTATTTCAGTGAGATAACTGTGCTCTTATCTCCTCAGAACAGAACCGCAGATGTTATCGAGTAGCATGAATGACCTAACAAACGGACCTTTAGTAAAGGTAATTTTCTTATCATAATAAAAGCTTAAAATGCTCTGAATCTTCAACCTTTTAAATGTGTATTATCAACGCTGAATGCTTGAAGCTTAATTATTCTGTTAAATACATTATACTGTGTGGTTTCTCATATCACTGATGATAAAAGACCTCAGCATTAGATCTACATTTAAGTGTTTCATGCAAACATTTAGTTTGTGATTTAAAAGTTGTTGTTTTACTTGCATCTGTGTGTGTGGTTTATCCAGAGTAGTCAGAGTGAGACCAGAAGTCACACGCTGCCTGTGAACGCCTCTCTGTCAGAGCAGAATGGGATCGCAGACAGCGGTGGTGAAATCCACATACAGAGGTCTCCAGATGGGAGCGAAGATGGAGACTCCAGCCAAGGTAAATCCAGTCATATTAACTCAGGCTTCATAAGATGTTATTTAGAACATGATGGGTAATGTGCAATAATAATCTCTGACACAAGACCAGGCCTCCTTTTTTATGTTAAACAGCTGGGTGGCCAGTAATTCCCATGACCAAAGGCATATTTGGAGTAACCACTCTCCTTTGGCCGGACGACCACAGTGTCTTTGATCACAGCTGTAATTGCAGAGGCTCCTGACAGAACAGATGGATCATGGGATAGACTTTCGTACCAAACACACCCTCTCTCTTGCTCTGATTGACCACACTCGTCTCATCTCCACCCTTCTTAAGCTTCACTGACCAGTTTCAATTAGGACTCCACCCTGATTTCCCCTGCTGTGTTCTGCTGTAGAGCAGCGACTGCCTGCAGCCAATATCATAAAGATCACACCTTGTAAAGTTTAGCTTAAACTCCTTTTTCATGGTGCATTAACTAATGAATTATTTGCTGAACTCAGTGGTTTGTAATCTGTACTCCCTCTCCTCTGAAAGTTGCTCAGCTCTTATGTAATGTTTTGTTTGGTACAGGGTGTTTTTTTTTAATGCTTTCTGTTTTGTCATTATAATCATTAGAGTTTGTCTTAACAACAGCTCAACTACAGGAAACTGTGAAACAGTTAGTCTAACTTGACATAAATATAAATATGGTACATTACTGAAATTGTTTTTATTTGGCAAGATTATAGAGAAGCTATGTCGGTTCTAATCATCACAAGTACAACTGATCTAATTGCCTTAATGTACTGTGGATTTCAGAGATGGAATATCTATAACATCTACAGTAGTTTCACACAATTCGATCCATGTTTGCGTTTAATCGTATTACACCGACTGTGGGTTTTGTAACCTCTTAAAGGAAAGTTGGAGAAAGTTGATGACAGCAGTTCGAGCGATAATTCCCCACTTCATTCTGGAGCAAACACCCAGCCTGGCCAGCGAGCTGTGGGCTCACCAGAGTACATGAAGAATAACAGGAGCTTCAAGAGACTCTGGGGAAAGTGAGTGTGTGAAAACACTGTAATGAATCAACGGGACATTTGCACAGACGTTGTTGAAGGTTTACCAATGTGCCATCAGACATTAAACAGAATTAAATAAATTGTGTCTGAATATGTTGTGTAAGTCTAAATGAAATATGGTTTTATCAAATATATTCATGTATACAAATAAGATATATAGCCTATGTTTATGTGAAAACGAAAAGGAAAAAAAAAATATTGAGAATAATTTAACATACATTAAATTATTTTCCTGCTACTATTTTGCTAATTTAATTTTTTAATTTGACAATGAAAGTAGTTTCCAGCCCGTTTATCCAGAGTGTTCACTCTCATCCTTACAGACTTCGAAGAACCCAGTCTGGAGGATTCCAGGCAGGAGATCCAGATGCTGGTCAGTTTAGAAGAGGAGGCTTGCGAGCGACAGCAGGACCCAGACTGACCCGGACCCCCGAATCTTATGACTCCACACGGTAAAACTCGCAACTTGACTCCATGATGCAGAACTTTTAAGTGTTTCAGAGTTTTGTATCAGCCAGGTTCTCATTACACTTTCCTGCTCTAAAATGATCTGGGTTGGTTCCACTGTCTCATCCCCACCTCCATTATTTCTAAACACTCAAATAAAAAATGAGCCTTTCAAGCTGTAGAATCTGTGTTTTAAATGATTTATATGATTTATGTGTTCAGATGGTCATTTCAAATATGTACACCACATTGATTAATGAATTATCTAATGCTTTTTGTCTTTCAGTGATATGAATATTCCATTCAGCCAGTGGACCAAGGAGCAGGTGTGTGGCTGGCTGGAGGACTATGGACTGGGCCAGTATGTCAATCTCACCAGACAGTGGGTTGAAAATGGACAGACGTTGCTGTCTGCCACGCCTCAGGATTTTGAGAAGGTCAGAGAATAAATCAGGACAGTTAATGTCAAAAATAATAATCACTTGTCAATATTAATATTCAAATCAATAATTTTCAATTAATAAATCCCTTAAATACAGTATTTTTAGTATTAGATCAAAGAAAAAAATAATGAAAAACAAGGAAATCATTAAGTGAAACTCCATTTTTAGTTTCATTGTGACAAACAGTTTTTTTCTGACCTCAGGAGATGGGTATGAAGAATCCACTGCACAGGAAGAAGCTGCAGCTTGCTCTGCATTCGTTCACCACTAAAGTTGTAGAGAAATCGTCTGAGCTGGATCACATCTGGGTCACCCGTAAGACTCTCTACATGTATCTGCCCTCTTGTATTCAGTCAAATTACATCTACAAATAGATTCATGTCACAAACCAAACAAAGGCACAGAACATGTGAGCTGTAAATATATTTGTAAAAATGCAAATAGGGCCTGCATTCAAAACCAGGAAGTGAATCTCAACTGAACAGTTGCAGTGGACTGTTTTTTTTCAGTCATTCTTTTTCTGTCACTGTTGTCGTTACTTCCTGTAGTGCATTATGAGAAATTACACTGGTATAGTGTCCAGTGTTTGTATTTTGTGATATTTCAGTGCATGAAGTAAAATAACTTCTTATTTTCACTCATATAGGCTGGTTGGATGATATTGGTTTGCCTCAGTATAAAGATCAATTCCACGAAGCTCGAGTGGATGGTCGAATGATACAATACCTCACAGTGGTAAGACTTATCCCTGCATGTCACTTATGATTTAAGACACAAAAAACAAACACAAAATGCAACAAATCTATAAATGCATGTACTTTCCATACGATTGCTAATGTTTCTTTTGTTTGTTTGTTTTCTTGCTTGTTTGTCTTTTGTTTTCCCCTAAGAATGACCTTTTGACTCTAAAGGTCACCAGCCAGCTGCATCATCTCAGTATTAAATGTGCCATCCATGTTCTTCATGCAAACAAATTCAACCCCAACTGTCTTCGACGTAGACCAGGGGAAGAGGTAAATGCGGGGGTGTAGAAGCTGTCGATGTAAATTCCAAATATTAAACGTTCACAGCTGAGAGAACATAAAATATGTTGTGAGACACGAGGGCATTTTTTTAATGAGAAATGACTGAGATATGTCACGTTTCACTGAGATTCTTCTCTGAAATGGTACAAGATGTCATCACTTTAGTTGACCACAAGATGGCGATAAATAAATGTAAAATGCTTTCAAACACTGAGTATTTTTCCAGTCATACAATTTCTTCCAAGATCCTCGTGCTGTAAAAGCTACATTCTGCCCACTGATGGTGTATTTAAAAGAACTTTCTACAATTTATGAGTGAAATGGAGAGTATTTTACTCACCATCATTTCATCATTTTTATATTATTATATTATTTTACTTCTTCAGAGACAGCCTTCTCCCTCAGAGGTGGTGCAATGGTCCAACCATCGTGTGATGGAGTGGCTGAGAGCAGTGGATCTGGCTGAATATGCTCCTAATCTACGAGGCAGTGGTGTTCATGGTGGACTGATTGTAAGTGCTGCACATTTTGAGTTTGTCTTCAAGTATTTTGAGTCACACTGGCATCTCATGTTTGTATTTTGCCTTCTGCCATCCATCTGCTCTTTTTAGATCCTGGAGCCTCGCTTCAGCTCAGAGACTTTGGCCCTGCTGTTAAATATTCCTCCACAGAAGACTTTGCTCCGGCGCCACCTCGCCACTGCCTTCTCCGCCTTAGTGGGGCCTCAGGCCACACAGGAGAAGCGAGAGTACGGCAATGCCACAGGCCACGTGCCCCTCACTACCACTGCTAAAGTAAAGGTAGGAGCACAAAAAATGTAAGAATCAAATGTGATTGTTGCAGCACCAAATTGAAATGATTCATTAAAATGTTGTGGGGGTTTTTTTTCTGTGTTTTCAGCCAAAGAAGCTGGGCTTCACCCAATTCAGTCACCTGAGAAAGAGGAAACCTGATGAATCTGCAGACTATATCTGCCCGATATCTGACAGTGGAACGCTGACAGTAAATGGGGTTTCTCGCTTGCCCTCTGCAGCACTTAGGGGCCTTAGCCCCAGCTTGGACAGACAAGCTGAGAGGCGGGAGCAGGTGGGGATAAAAGCTCAGACTAATAGCCCTAAACAATAATTTAAATAATATAGTAGGAAACTGCACCGTCTCCACCATACACCCCTCTCACTCACTGAGTGAACTTGTGAGTCAGTGGAAATTCTAATGCAGAAATGTATCTAAGATGAATCCATGTGCTCAGTTGCTGGATGGGCTGCAAAAATGCTGTGCATATATGTCTTTTTCCAGATGTCGCTCAAACAAAGTTTAAAATGTTGATGAATTGTGACATTGTATGGATTATTTTATAAAAGCTGCACTCTGCATTCCTTTTACAGTATTAATTAAGCTTTAAATCAATGCATTATACTGACCATTTTGTATCTAAACTTTGGTTAGAGTATTGATAACATTTTCTTGTTATATATCTGGATTTACTGTACAGTGCAATGATTAACACCAGTCTCTTTTATGGGTGTTTCTTATCAACTTTCTGTCCAACTGACAAATTTAAGATGAAATATTTTTGATTCTTGACCTCTGCACCTTCAAACAGGGGCTTGTCCTTAAGATTCTTCAAGCCAAATGTTGCCTTGACTCATAAGATCATTGTGAATTTGCAATAATATAATAAACATCAATTCAAAAATATGTAGTGCTTGAATTTTTCAAAAAAAAAAAATAAACAAACAAAAACAAAACTATTAATCTATCCAGTTTTTAAGAAGGCAGATGCCTTTGCACACTACCTGGTGCTACAGCTGTCTCAGAACAAGTTAACCATATTTGAATTTTTAGCTAATTTATACCTTAAGTTACTGTGTGAGAATGAAACAGTAGCTTTCAGGTTTAGGTTTTGAGACTTTGGGCATATTTATTATAGTTAGAGAGAAAGTTTTGCACACTGTTGGAACTGTTAATGGTTGACATCCCTTCCTGAGCAAGTTTCTCGACTCCCCACCGGGGTCATTGCCAGGATGTTTGATTTATTCTTACCCAGGTTCTTTAAATAAGGTGAAAGAGCCTCAATAGCTGCTTTGATACAGCTGACAAGACCAAAATGGATCCTGGTTAGATTTGTTTGGTGAGTGAATCAAAATAAATAAATCAAACATGCAGTGACCCTGAAGTTGATGAATATTGAGAGCTAGATTTTAAAATAATGTGGTCTTCAGGAGCATTGCCTGCCCTGATAGAGACAGTTCAGGACATTTATCTTCCAGTGAATGTTTTTGACTTTCGAAAGATTTTCTGTGGTAAACTGATAGAAAGGATGTGACACAGAACACAGCTTCAGCTTAAAGCACTTTTTTACCTTCTCATCTCATGAGAAACTAATCAAATATTTTGATAGAC
>JAQNCA010000001.1:16642147-16657522 GCA_029783725.1 Acanthurus tractus | reverse complement strand
ACTGTTAATGGTTGACATCCCTTCCTGAGCAAGTTTCTCGACTCCCCACCGGGGTCATTGCCAGGATGTTTGATTTAACCCTACCCAGGTTCTTTAAATAAGGTGAAAGAGCCTCAATAGCTGCTTTGATACAACTGACAAGACCAAAATGGATCCTGGTTACATTTGTTTGGTGAGTGAATCAAAATAAATAAATCAAACAAGCAGTGACCCTGAAGTTGATGAATATTGAGAGTTAGATTTTAAAATAATGTGGTCTTCAGGAGCATTGCCTGCCCCGATAGAGACAGTTCAGGACATTTATTGTCCAGTGAATGTTTTTGACTTTAGAAAGATTTTCTGTGGTAAACTGATCGAAAGGATGTGCCACAGAACACAGCTTCAGCTTAAAGCACTTTTTTACCTTCTCATCTCATGAGAAACTAATCAAATATTTTGATAGACAACAGTACAGAATAAATTCAGTGTCTGTGCGTCTTTGCATTTTTTTATTTTTCCTGACAGACAGGAAAAAAGACCCAGTTACTGTATTAGCCAAATGAGACTAAACAGACATTTGGAATATTCCACTGTATATGGTTTTATATGGATTAAGTGCTTATTAAGGTGGTATTTTTTTCCTAATGCAGGCTTGTAAATCTGCTGAGATTCTGCAAGCATGTGTGATGATGTGGCAGACAGGGCAACAGTCAGCTCCCCTCTGAACCCTCATGCAGACACATACTGCCTCAATTAGACCAAACACAATAATTAGAGAATCTTTTACCTTTGCATATCATTACTTTCCTAACAGAGAACATCCCAATCAATGGTTACAAATGATAGGTTCATAAATAAATTAGTCCTGCTGATAAGCGTGTAACACTACTCAATTGATCCCTGTTAAATGGAAATTAGAGGGCTGCCGGGGTGAGCATCAGGATAGTGTTTTTTGCAAATTTAAAGCGTCTGAAATACAGAAGTGGTAAACATGACACATTAATAATTTTTAACAATGTAAAAAAAAACAAAAAAAACCTGATATATATGAATGAAGGCAGCAGAGATAAAATAAAAAAAACTGATGTTTGTTAATATCAAGTCCTTATGATATACCAGCAGATGTCAGTGTTGCCTGAGGATGTTGTATGCCAATAACACAACCAGCGCTGAACCTCCACAGTTAACTCAGTGAAGGGTGTTGCATCATTAAGCACTTAAAAAGAAAACAAAGAAATACTTGATTTTGTTTTACCCATTTTACTTTTTTGTTAAATAAATTCTTTTGTGTTTTTTGTACTGTAGGCACAGTAGAAAATGGTGAGGGGTGAAATGTTTTAAGGTGGAGATCGCTGCTTCATTTCAGTGACACCCCCTTGGCCTCTAGCTTAATAAACAACATTTGGCCTATTGAATCGCATAACTGCACTTGTAATGACGCTTTCAGTTGGACAGCTTGGACCATGAAACATAAGAGGATGTTGTATCATTGTTTAAATACATGGATAAGTCTCACGTGCCTCCAAATGTGAGCTCTTTGTGTACTGGTGAAGGGGGACGATTACAAACAAAACAATGACATTAGATGCACTTCCAGACCCTTAAAAAGTCAGAACACACATTATCAATCACAGAAATTTATATAAAAAAGAGCAGCTTGGTTGTGAGTTTCTCCAACTCCACCCATTCTATACTGTCTCCATCCTGCTTTGTGTGTATTCATGTGGGTAACTCTGTGTGTAGGTATGCATGTGCTAAGAGAAGATGGCATTGTTTATAATAGTGCAATTACAGGCTAAACAATGCCAGCTAATTTCAGTAATGTGATCCAACCTCCACTAGCTGACAGTTTAATGGCTATTATTTGTTTCACCCTCTCTCATAATGCTTTAGTAGTAAATTGCTATGTGCAGGAGCCTGTGGTATGACTGACATCTTACCTTGTAATATGATATCTATTGTTTTAATTAAGCTAAAGCAACTGTGACATTTATTGGTTCCCAACTTACTTGTTAATGACAGTATAAAAAAGGAAGTAAATTATTATGGTTTACATTGCTTAAGTTATTGGCAAACCCTTTGCTAATGATTACGCATTATTCTTCCCCTGTGACTGTCAATTCATTTGAATACATCACAAATAAAAACACTGCATACGTGATGCAACAAATAACCCCCCTTGGCAATGCCTAAGCCCTCTCTCTTTCCTCTGTCTCACCTTGTTTCTGTGTGTGTGGGTCTGTGTATGTGTGTGTCTGTGCATGCAGGAGTAATGCTTATCAATTCTGTTACACTTTTCTGAAGAAACTTTACATTAATACTATGGAGACAGCCTTTTATTCTGTTACAAAAGCCTTTGTTTAAAACAATGTTGGTACCCAGTGTGTTAGTGCTTTAAGTCATCACCCTGTCTGTTTGATCTATAGACTCACTCAGATGTCTCTAGTGGAGCGTAATCATGTTTTTATATGATGTCACTGGTCGTTCCTGTCATTAACTTGCCACCAGCTTGCCAGTTTGGGGAACATATTTGACGTTAGGGTGGTGCATGTGTTGCATACTCCCCATCCAGCCACTAAAGCTGTATCTGTCTCCAGCACACCAGTTTGTTCTGACAGGCCTGCCACAATGATGACTGCATCACCCAGATGCGGCAGAGCAGCTTGCGAGCCAACCCTGACACGCCGTCAAAAGGAGCAGCCAGCCGTCTGCATGAGCCATCTTCTGCCCCATCAAACCTCAGAGCCCATCTCATCCCGTACAGCCAGCCACCATCAACCCGCCTGCTTCTCTCTGTTTGCTCTCCATGCTGAGTGCATCCCATGTAGCTTAACAGCCCTTTCTGCTTAGATACTACTTTATTATATTCACTCCTAAATTCAGCTGATAATAGTCCTCCTAAAATATCTGAAGATAATCTAAAGTCACTGCTTAAAAATCATGACAGTAGCGGTCCAAAACAAGCATGATCGAATGTGATGGGGCAAACTAAAGTAGAAGAGTTTGTGCCAAAGGGTTTTTTTATTGATAGCCAAGGCAACTCTCTCCGTGTCATGCTTAGTTACTGGACAGGCTTTTTTGTGGCCTGAAAAATGTGGTCACTTTAAGAACAGACACGAGAGACATCAGTCAGTGGGAGAAAAGACAATTCTAGAGACATTTTAAAAGTCCTCCAACCCACCAAGGACTGAGCATTTTCACACCACCCTGGTTCTTCACTGTAAAATGTACATTAGACACATGATACAGCTACAGCATATACTGCATTATTAAGCTTTGAAATACTCAGAATTAATGCAGAAAAAGATGCATTGATTTGGTTGTTGGGCTTTTCATATCTAATAGAATATAACTGTTAAACTCTTCTTTTATGTCACTGTGGCGCAAAATATTTTATCATGTAGCAGTTATGCAGGGGCAAATTTTACTGCATGCACTTGCCCAAACTTGTAATGTGTTTATAAAGTTCAGTGGTTTAAGTAGTCTTACCAGTTTAATTCCTGTTTAAACTATTACATTTCAGGACTTAGAAAACTCCTACACAGATCAACCTTTACAGTAATGTGAGTAGAGAAGGAAGCATTTGGAAAGTAGTCTGACACACACACACACACACACACGCACACACACAGAGGTAGACAAAGAGCCGGTGACAAATTCCATCACAGTCGGGGAAAGGGACCTAGCAAATTGAAGTATAAATAACTGATAAAAAGGAAGTTACAAATGTCCACCACAACGTCTGAACGGTTGGTTCAGGCTGCAAAAAACTGTCACAAAAGTGCTGAAACTCAAAAGAGTTCCCATGTCAGAGGAATGGACGCAGTTTTCTGACCTCAGGCCATCATCATGGGTGATCAAGACTGACGTACATCACCAGAGGCTTTCACGTCCAATGAGAACACCTGTCTTACTCTCTGGGTGAAACTGGATAGAGGAATGCCATTGCAAATAACATTTCATATGTGCCACACTGCCTCTGAAGGCATGGTGGCATCATGCACCACAGCAGAGGCAAAAAAAATAAGGAATATAATTCTGTAGAGTGGAGGTTTTTGTTGAGTATGATTTAAGAAAAATTGGAATCACCAAATTGATCATCATCAAAAAAATATGCTCAGTGATGCACTCATCAATAAATAAGCACTTATTGCCAGTAAGTTATTAAAATGCATGAATGCAGCAGTTACCTTAGATTCCTTTTGATGACTAGAATTTATTTGGCTATGCTGTTTGTTTTTTCTTCGAGGCATTGTTCAAAGCTCTTATTCAGAGTAAAAGAAATTGTGCAACAACTGGGATCAAGCCAATGAAATGCTTTGTTTCAGACAGCTTTTAGAAGATGCACACTGAGACTGCAGTTATGTGTGTTGGTTTATGCTTGCCCATTCCTGGGACACAAAGGGAAAGTCAATCAGCAGAGGTTAATGTAGACAATCTTTAAGGAGGACAGACGATGAATGCAAAACACTCTTGCAAATGCAAAACACTCCTGATGCGTTTGTCTGAGTAGAGGTGTCAAGCTATCTGTGCGCACATATTTACAAATACAGAGCTTACATATGTGCCATAAGTCCTACATTTTTAGCCATCAGTTGAATTATTATACTGTGCACGTGAAGTTGGTCATTTGTTCCTAACCCTTCACATGGAGCAGTGGTAGTCACCGTACAGAGACCAGACCCAGAGACCAAAGCGGATCAAAACCAGTGTCATGTTGAAGGCCACCTGATGGACAGATGGCTTTAATTTATTCAAAAGTATCCACTAACAACTGCTAGCTGCTGCTGTTTACTGTTGGTTCAGTTAGCTGGGTAGCTAACTGACTCCATACCGGACTAGAAGCTGTGAGCACAGGGGGAGTGTTGATGGTGTTTACAGTGCCAGCACAGGAGTTTTGAACTCCTCAAGTGAGGATTAATATCTAATCTTGTCTTTGTAATAATAATAATAACTATAAATAAAAAAGGACAATAAGTTTATTTCCAAAAATGATAAACTCTTCATTTAAGCCTACATGCAGCAGGTCAGCACACTTTTATAAATTGTTATTTAGGTGATCATATGTTATTGTTATTGTTATTGTTCAGAGCATTGACAACTGGCTACCTTATAAAACAAATTAACAAAGTATTGAGATATTTTGAAATTCATTGTATGTATTGATGAATGTACAGTTCACTGTGGTTTCATAAACCTCTTGATGGCATAAATGTGTTAGAGGGGGGTGTGATGCATTGCATCCTATCTCTAACACATCCTGTTTACAAACTTCAAAAACATACAACAAAGGATCTGTTAGATGAAATGAGAGTGCCTCATTTGGGCAATATTGTATAAAGAAATATGCAAGAAAAAACAAACCCCAACAGCCATAGCTTGATGAAATTACAGACAAAAAAATGGTCTCTGATGAATTGGCACTTAATTACTGCTTGATTAGCATAATTATGCATGTTAATAGCATCTCAAATGAATTGCAGTTGTCAGGAGGGAGGAAGCATCTGTAGTGGTGGCAGCCTGATACATATTTTCTCCTATCCAACAGCGTTGTCTAACTCTTCCCCTTAAGTGTTCACCATTAATCACTACACACTCCTTTTCCTTTGGAGTGAAATTTGGCATTTTGGGATAATTGGGCTATTATGGTGTGCTTGTCACATTTGTAATAGCAGGCTAACGAGCCCCCTCGTGTGCTAGCATTTAGAGATGATGGCAGAGCATGGGCAATGAGTGGCAGGTAAAGATACGGCCCAGTCATACCGAGTCATACGATCATGTTGTTTGGCTATTGTTGCATATTATTATCCTAACATCCTGAATATAGACTGGCTTTACAGTGCCACTCTAACTCAGACTGAGAAACCTCAATATGTATGTACATGACCGTTTAAATTGCAATGTTAAGTGTTGAAATTCCGATGCAAATGCACAGGCCATGTCCAGACAACATCCTCAGTGAATTTATAGTCAGTGAAGTGGGTGGAAACCTCTTTTCCACCACCATAAACACAGTTACCCAGCTGTTATATTTCAAGCATGTCCTTCAATACAAATGAAAAAGGCCTGTTCCTGCATATAAATGTTTGCATGTACTGAAAAAAGTTCATACTATAACGATTTAAACACTTAAATAGAATAACATGTTTAAGGTGTCCCGAGTGAGACTCCTTTCTAAGTTTGACCTAAAGTAAATTTAGGGCTTGGGCAACTTTTATTTTGGCTAGCTACATATATCACACCACTGTCTGAAGTAGGACTAACTGACTTTTCTAACCTAAAATAACTTTCAAACTGTGAGTTTGTGTTTCGGTAAGAATCGATGGTGTGATGGATCACATTACGACCCCTTTGGTGGCATGCATCACAGATTCTACAGATGACACAACCAATTTCATGGTAAACAATTCCTCTCACTGCCACTTCATCTGACTCTTTATTATTGGCAGCAAGGAAAGAGTGGAGGAAGACAGAGGAGAGAAGGGGGGGGTTCTCAAGGTTGCAGGTGGCAGCCAGAAGCACTTATGGATTGAGGCAAAGGGCACGGTCTCAGATGGGCTCTGACTGCTTCATTGGGAATTCCTCTCAGTATCTCACATTTGTAATTATCTCCAATCACTTTTTTCCTTAAAACAGCATCGTTCACAACAATCTACTGTAGCTTAACTCCAAGGATTTAAGATGTCAAAAATTATCTCATCAATATCAAAGAGCAAATAAACTTCTCTGAATCAATAATAGACTAGAAGATATATTTTGTCTTTGGTAAATCAATTTTAAACTAAAAGTGCTCAAAAGGAGCAGACTTTAGGTATGTGTAATTTGTGTCTACAATCAGCCTACCCACTGGCCTGTGTGACAGCTAGTGCTGTATTGGATATTAACTCACTGACGCCTGGTGGTCTGTCATTCCCGCAGACAGCTTCTTAATGCCCTAATGGCTCATTTACATTATTGATGAGCCAACCCTGTGTCACCTCAAACACAGACTATTTAAAGGAAATAATTTTATGCAAACTACATATTGAGTCACTAATGATCAATTGGCCCTTGTTTTGTGTGTTAATAATATGCAACTGTTGCAGTGTGATGTACATCTTCAATTAGAGTTACCCTGTCTGCTGGCTGACTCAAACAAGTGGTGTGACTGCATCATTAGTTCTGCTGAACAGTGGCACAACTGAATGGATCTTTCTGATAAGAAGTTTAATGTTTTAAAGTCAACAACTGTAGTCAAGTGAGTATATTATTTTAACATGGCATTTTACTATGATGATTAATTTAATGTCAACTTATCCAAGTCAAGTCAATTTATTTGTTCAATGCCAAATTACAACATAAGTTGTCTTATTACAATTTTCGTATAGAGCAGGTTTGGACCAGAGTCAGCAAGCAGAAACTTGACAACAGTGGTAAGAAAAAACAGGCAGAAACCTTAAACAGAACCTTTCAAAATGTTGGGCGGGAGGAAAAGAGAGAATGAGAATTGCACATCGAGGTCTATCATCATTTATCTCAGACTAACTTCAACCAATCAGATCAACAAACCATAAAATGTAGGAGGAGAGTGCGACGAGTGGAGACAGTTGATGAATCACACTGCCTAATACAGTCAGGAGGCGAGTGAAAACATCTTTTCCATTGAGAAAAGTCTTCCGCGTCATTCTTTGTTCTTCTTCCAATAAAGGAATAAAAATCATCATATTAGGAAAAAAAGGCATTTTTGATATAAATGATGCAACAGCAGCATTGACATCACCCACAGCACATTTATTGGTCCAAACCACCTGTGTACAAGCACAGGTGCATAATTTAAAGTCTGGCTAGAAGAACAGCCTTAACTTTATTGAATCTATTAGACTCACCAGCAGCTACACTTTATGAGCATACAGTAGTCATTCACCGATTGTCACATGACTGATAACAATCAGACCCAAAACAAGAGCAAACTGTACTATAATGTCATTAGCAAGGCTTTTTTCATGAATCAGAGATGGGACATATAGGTGTAAGTGATATGCAGTAATGTGTGATAGAGCCATCAGCTGTTGCAGTCCAATCCCTGTGGTTTCTGTGAGAATGGGGCAAAACAGAGTTGTCATATCAGCAGCAGAGAAGAAAAGGCTGCTGTTGTGTTTGTGGGTACAGGAGAGCAAAACCCCAGTCCAGTGACTTAATACACCACCTAGTGAGTGTGTACTATAAACAAGTCAAATGAACTTGCAATGTCACATGTCCTTTGGTTGCATGCAGGGCCTGGCCCACATGCTGAATGCTGAATTGTCCATGGTGGATCCTTCAGCACTGACCTCCGCATTCACTGAGAAACATTTTCCCTCATTAAAGAGTCTGTGGTCTGTATTTAGCAAAAAAATCCCTTTTACACGGTCACTGCAGGACCTCTTTCAGCTTAAAATGTTTAAAAACTTTGAGGAGCCCTGTAGGACAGAGAGGCTGAGGAGCACTGAGAATAGAAAAAGCAGAGAACGTAGGGCAGATTATGGAGGATAACACTCACACAACACTCTCCAGATGACTACATCAACAGTCACTGTGTTGCCTGGCAACATTGCTTTGTGTGTGTTGTTCCTGGTTGGTAAAAACTGATGTCTCTTCTTTGCTCTAATGTTTGTTGGCTGTTTCACACACCTCTGCAGTGTCTGTTTGTTGTTGATTGTAGAAAGCGGATGGTTGATACAGGCAACTCATAAAGTCTTGTTGTTGGACTGTCATGGTGTCACGTCTTATTTTTATCTGACATACATTTTACTTTTAGGTTTTCTAAGTTAATTTTAACACAAACATTTTTAGTTGAGTATTTATTTTAAAGTTTTACTAAAGAGTGTGAATATTTGTGTTATATTCTGGTACTTTTTCTATCCCTACATTTAAATTATATCTCTCACAGTCTCTTGAATAAATTATTTAACTCCTGTAATACAGAGCAGCTAATTACGAGTAGTCAGAATGGCTTTTAGATTGCAATCCAACAGAGTTAAATTTTACAGGTGACAGGGGGACGGAGTCTGGACATGCTCTTATCTTTGACTCCGTCTATCTAACTTTGGTCTCAACCTTTATTGTTCTTGATTACAGTGCTACATAGTCTTAGAAGTTAATAATATTATGTAACACAAGATGTTCATTAGAAACTCATTTCTGAGATGGTTAAGGACTTGTACGATAAGATAAAAGATATGATATGCGTTATGAGGACAGGTGTCATTGTGTAGTTATTGTTACTTGTAGAAGACAGCCATTTCTTCATGAGCAGATTTTTAATTCTTCTGTATTTGTATGTTTCCTCAGGAGCCAGAACCAGGTGACATTACATTATGCCTACTTATTTTTACTTAAAGAAATTTCAGATATCTCCAGAAAGGTCATAGAAGATAAATCTAAGGATCTGATTGTTCAACTGCCTCAACTGGTCTCGAGGGACATCTCTTTTCTCCAAAATACAATAATCAATAATGTAATCAATTACATTTGTTGTTAACACAGTGATGCAAATGGGGGCTGCCAGCGCTGTTATTGTGTCTCTGACAAATTGGGGACATTGTTTGCATGCAAGGAGAATGCCTGTCTCCCATAGAATAGCACACGGCACAGAGTGACACAGAGGATTTGTCTTTGGGATTGATTGGTGTCATGCTTAAATGCTCATCAATCTTGTGATTTCAAAGAGCCATGGCTGAATGAATCAACCCCTCATAGACCCCCTGTTTGCAGCATCAAGGTAGCGCTGTTAACTTCAACAACATCTACTTTTCCAGAGAGTCTGTGGCAGAAAGATTGATTATTATTCCCTATATGGACTCTGAGGAGACACTGGGGACATGCTTGTCTGTGTATCATCATTTATATCTATGACCTACAAGGTATATGGATGTCACCACTTCCTATTCAATCAAAGATAGATGACCGATATAAATCATTTAAGACTCTGAATACACTTCCACGGCTCATAGTTCCTCAACCCGGTAATAGATTATTTCCTTTGTTTAGAAAATCCTAATATGCTTATTGAATGCAGCTCCCACTCCATATTTCCCCAAAGATATGCTCATGGGTTAATGCATAGAGAGCTTAAATTGTTTAACTTATGGCTAATGAATGTCCCTGTTAGAGGTCAGCCCCAAATGCCCCTTTTCCCCTTTCCTTCACTGACAAGGCATCTATGGCATCGCCTGCCACTCTAAATTAAGAATCCCATAAAACAGCTCCACTTTCAGAATCTCAATCATAGGGTGAGGACCCATCACAACCCCTTAGGGCCACAGGAAGCCACCTAAACCCCTCTTAAAATGAATTACCACCGTCTCCGCTAGTGCCCACAGATCCTGGTCAGATTAATGACCAAGAATAAAATGTCCCTCTTTACTTTTGGCCCTTTCACATATATCAGCCAGGAGGCTCATCGTTTATCAGGCCCCACACTAGTATCAAGTATGCTGACTGCTAGCATTAGGATAACATATAATAATCTAAAAGGGTTTAAGGAGGGGTTTCCTGGATCTTAGAGCCAGCTGTCAGCGGCACGGATTTGGACCTAGTTAAGGGGAATTTGCAGGGGAAAATAACAGACTCTCCTTGGAACATTATTCAGTATTGGTTTAATATCTGCAGTTGTAGAAATAGGAGGGACAGATTATTTCTCACCTGTTTAGATGCTGGCCATGCAGAAGGACTGGCCGACAAGAAAACATTCTGGACTTATTAAGGGCTCAATGGCAAAAATTGCACTACTGGTTTTTAAACCTTGCACATCTTGCCTCTGCGCAACTGACTGCCATTTGCACATTTTACTCTTGTATTTTTTGTTTTACACACATTTTGTGTTATGTTGTTTTAAGCCACTAGGCATCCCTTGTAAATGCCCTTTTTTAATTCACTTGAAGATTCCTTGTTGTATAGTTTGTATAATTTTTGGAGTGCTGCAACAGTGGAGTTTCCCAAATTGGGATCAAAAAAATACATCCATCCATCCATCATTCATCTATCTATCTATGACCCAGAGCAAGTCATTGTCATGCCACTTTGAACAAACAACTAATACTGTAATAAATGAGGTTTTGAAAATAACCAGTACTGAAATTATAGAGTATAGAATAGAGTAATAGAATATCAATATATATATAATAGTACAGCATCTCTTAAATCACCTCAGTTTCTCTCTGTTGTTGCTCTGTCACAGTAGGATGTAGTAAGGCACCTTGACACTGGTTAGCACCTGCCATAAAACAGAAAACAAATGAAGTGTAAGTTTTTTGGTTTTTTTACACGTAGTACGTTTATGCTTGCAGAGTCTCTTGACCTCCTTCACTTATATTTTTAATGGAATGCATTTGTTAAAATAGAGATAAAACCCACTATGAACAAATTTAAAGTCGATTATTAAAATCTTTTTCATAGATATTGTGATAATGTAACTAGTGTGAATTATTTAAGTAATAAATCTTGTATTCGAGCAGTCCTTAATGACCAACTGAACACAAAGGTAAAGCATTTAATAGAGTCTATTCTGTCATTTATTTTTCATAAACACAATTAACAGCTAGCTTGTGCATCTGTTTATCAAGTTCAACAGGCATAGTTAACTGGAAGGTTAACAAAGGTCACGGTGACAAGCTCAAGAGTTTATAATATAACTGAGTAAGTGTTGGTCATTGGCTAAGAAGAGGTTGTTAGTACAAAAAAAAGGAATTTGGTGGCAAGGGCCTTTCAAGATGTGATGTCAGCATGAGTGGCTAAGGAAAAGAAAAGTGACAGAGGTTGTGTGTGACTGGGTCCCACATGACAAAGTGTCACTCACTCATAGTGAAAGACAGCCCTCATCTCTCTAGAGCAGCAACCTCTCCTATGACTGTCTGCCATTAAAGAGCTTTTCTTAGGTGTGAGACAGTTGATGTCACAACTGAAGACTAGGGTTACTGTGTTGGTCATACTTGGAAGGAATCCCTTGCCAAAAACAATGCTTAAGCATTAACTTTTGCTTTGTAGATGACAATGCCTTTGATTTTGTATGTAGGGGTGTTGGGTCTGTGTGAGACATAAAATATATAGAGACAGAAACTTTAAGTTGTGATCTGATTAAAATTTTAATAGAGGTGTGAAACATGACTTTATGGTAAGAAACTGGTTAACATACAAGAAAAAAATGTCCTTGAATTAAAAAAAAAAAAGATGATATATATGACCTTTGTGTCTTTCCTGGGTTTAATAACCTCTACTGTTTGATATACATTCCCAGGCCTCTGTTTCTTAGCAGGAGATGAGATGGACAAAGAGCAACTGGGTCACAAAATATCTAAAAGATAAATAATCAAAATTAAACCTAAACTTGGCCAAAACCTACAGGAGAACACAATTGAAGCCCCAAGGTACAAGAACATCACAGTATGTTCGTTAAAATGGACCTAATTGCTCCATATTGTGGAACAATATCGCCTGCCTTTCTCACTGTTGAAGCTTTGAAAAAAACAGGTATGAATGTAAACATTAAAGTTAGGATATGAACAGACATTGTGTAGATAATGTGACATCTCTGATGCAAACAACTAAGCCAAGGATGAGCAGTTTGCCTGCCTGGTCGATGGTAGAGGAGAAAAGGGACTCCATATAAATGGGAAATTAGTGGGGAGCGTCGTCAAAAGTAATTAACTCCCCTCCTTACCACTGTCCATTAGCTGTGACATGATGACACACAAGGAAAAAAAGAAACAACAAAAAAAACCCTTCATGTCAACTCTGGCAGCCGCCTGCACTGATCAGATAAACATTTTTTTGTTTTGTTTTGACGCCTGATTACAAAATGATTAGCCAGCGTGCCTGTCTCCTCCTTACCCTTCACCTCCCCTGTGGCTTGATTGACAGACGAGGTGATATGCTCTTGAGTCTGTGTAAACTGTCTCCCACCATTTCTGCCACAAACACTCATGCACATACACATACACACTTACACTTGTGCTTTGCTTGGTGACGTGACTATGGCACTCTTGCAGTATCTTATACCAGAAAAATTATCAAAGAGTCTGTTTCTTCTGTTTGTTTTTTTATTTTTTTATTTTTTTAATTTTCTTTCTTATGGTGGCAAGAATATAAATATAAAAATACAGTGAGACAGATTTTATGGAATATATATCGTTCACTGAATCAATGATCTTTGCAGGTAACATTCCTCTCTACACTACAATCAATTAAATTTGTGATAATTAACATTTCATCACTCTTTACTGGGTGAATCTATTGCTACAACTACATACTGACTTAGTGCCTACAGCCACACTTGCTGAATAGGTTATGGTTGCATGATAAGGATTCGTATTAGGAGGTATATTAATTCTTTCTACAGTGTTTTCAATCGAGTTGTGTGCTATGCATTCATCTGTTATTTAATACCGAGTTCTGGTGAAAATTTAGGAAAACTGCAACTTCTTGAACTGTTCGTCTTCACGTCATAAAGTATGTACAATGCAGTCTACACTAAACTCCTCTCTCAGTGTTTAACATGTTAACTCTACTGTCATGTATCCATGGTTGATCATTTACCAGCACCTTGTGCTTGACATTAACTTTAAACTCCTTTAGATAAGGAGCAGATATGTCTTGGAACAACAGTGTCATAGAGTACTTTCATGAATATTATAGCAAGATGCTCTGTGGTGGCCCTGCATATTTTTGATAGCATATTATAGTTGCATTTAAGTACACTTTTTCTTGCAAAAAGGAAACTGGTCATTATGATATCTAGAAAAGTTTGGCCATGAATGGCTGAGATGAAGCATTTCCAAGAAATCATGATTTTGATCACTGATGAAATAACAGATGATGACCATGTGATTGCTTGTTAAGATAAAAGCGCATAGAGCACAGGATGCCCTTGTGTTTGTTCCAGTAGCAGTAGGAATGTTCATTGATCAGCCATGAGGCTGTAGGAGCTCATATTTTGATAAGGATGCGATAAAAGCATGATAAGGACAGTATCTTAAATCTTTGGCTGAATTGATTTACTGCCATGTGTGTGCACAAATGGCACCACCCACCTCCATCCTGCCTGAACCATTTTCAGACCAGAAGGCTCAGTTGCATTGTGCAAAATTGATAAAACTATGAATTATCTTTTGTACAATGTAATCATGCATGAACTTTGTGAAGTTTATTCTTGATCACTAAAAAGGCTGTATGTTGACCATCCATTTTGAACAAAAATAAATATTTTAAAACATCTTCACCAAATCCAAAACCAAAAAATATCATAACTTGAACGTTTATTTCCTTTTTAATTTTAACATTTTTTTAAAATTTAATTTCACTGAAAAATAAATATAATTATAAAACAAACCTAACTGTCAAGCTATAAAGCTGGGATAACTATTGTCAGTTTGTGCATGTCTATTTTCATTTCCTTGCAATTAAAATAATAAAAAAATGAATGATTAAACTTCGGACTCGATTTGGAGAAAGTGCGCTCTCTTAGATGACAGCCAGGATTATTGGCAAGAGAATATTATGGTGCCATAATAGAAGCAAGTGCTATAAAGTCATTATATTCACATGCCGTCTCTATAAAATCGGCCAAAAGAAAGCTTGAATAAACCTCTTTTCAAATCTCAAATAGAAAAAAAATTCTTTAAAACTTTTTTCATTTATTATGTTGGCTTTGTTCAGAAAAATGGAGAGGAGTAGGAATATCACCAATTTATGGGGTAGTATTGCTCAAGTTACAAACTGAAAATGTTTCCAGCTATTTGAGTCTGACAAAAGAGATAGGAATTTAATATTCTTTCCATAAACATCATCTTATTGTGATCTGTCATACCTGTTGTGTAATCACACAAATGTTTTTGTCCTGAAAGCCCTAACCTGCGACAGAATCATGTGCTCCAGCACATGGTGCTGTGCCTTGACCTTTGATCTCCAGGAGGCTGTGGAACAGAAGTCACATTTTAGAGCACGCTTTTGGCCATGCTAAAAAATAATTAACCAAGCCACTGTAGAAAAAAAAGACGATTGATCCCTCTGGAAACAGAAAATGAACAGAAAACAGTTTATATCGAATGTACAACACAATTTACTTATATGAAACTATTTAGATTTCTTGGGTTTATCATTTCTAGATAATTTCTTTTAGATTGATATTTTTTAATTCACATGTATGTCCATTAAGATATTTTAATGTGCATTTAAAATATTGCACTAGAAAGTGTTGACAAAAATGGCAAATTTAAAACAACAAAATTTATTATATTTTCTTTCTATTTCTGCCAAAAAGTTTATTTCCATGTTTGCTTTTCCTCTTTTTTTTTTTTTTTTTTTTTTTTTTTTTTTTTTAATTTTTTAAATTAAAAAAAGAAGCAAAAAGTACAAAGCAGTGAGTGTTTTTTTTTTAAAAAA
>JAQNCA010000001.1:16595197-16642047 GCA_029783725.1 Acanthurus tractus | reverse complement strand
AAAAAACAAAATTTATTTTTTTTTATTTCTTTTTATTCCAAAAATTTTTTTTCCATGTTTGCTTTTCCTATTTTTTTTTTTTTTTTTTTTTTTTTTTTTTGATAAAGTGATGCACTTAAAATCAGAGTCAACGAGTCCAAGGAAGGACTGTTGATATTTGAACTCAATGGCTAAACAAAGGGACCCTTCAGATATACTTCAGAAGCTCCTTCCCAAATTCATGGATGTATATTGCCAAGGCAAATAAACATGGCAGTATCTAGACCATCTGGTATCAAAGGGTATGTTAGCCTCTATTAGTGGAGACAATGTTTATTGCATTGAAATACACATGCCAGGTTTGTAGTGCTTTGGTAAGTGTGCTAATAAGCATATCAATATGTTGAAGCCAAATTCTTATCTAAGCCAAAGTTAAAGGCTAGGCTTAATATTAGCTTAGCCTGTGTCACATTACATTGATGGTGATGTAATGCATGACATTGATGTCACATTGATAACATTATCGCTAATAACTTTTAAGTAACAATAACAAGCGCAAATGCCTCCTGTTGCTGATTGGCTGGTTTATTTTCCTTTTACAGAGCCAGGGCTGCATAGAAACACTGCATGTTTTATTTATTAATTTATTTATCTATTGTGCAGATACATGGAACGGACTGCTTCAACATAATGAATCTTAAATAAAATTCCTAGCTGTTCTCTATCAAATTGTCAATGCAACTGGTTTGTTTCTTCTTCTTCTTGAGGTTTAGTAGTCATTGGCAAACAACTAAGTTTTGTTTCTTGTTTGCAACCTCTTCTTTTACTCTGTTTATTACAGCAGTGTGCAAAGTGGCCTATACTGCCACCCTCGGACAAAACTACATGAAACCCTCTCTTTTTTTTTTGCAACATTTCAAAAGTGTTTTTTTTTATTAATTGCTTGACAATTTGATGGAAACATAGCTAAAAAAGTCTAGCCCTCTTTTTTTTCAACAGTTTGAAGCGATTTAATGGTGCATGCATTATTGTAATTAATCTGAACTCATTCACAGAAAACAAAGTTGTGATAAGATGATTATCATGGTAAAATTTTATCTGACTTTTTCCTTTATTTCATTCATTTTGTGTAGCAAAGAATAGGTGAGTTATAATTATATACTGAACATGGTAGACTTGTTTGTGGTAAAAAAAAAATAAAAATGGGTATGTTTTCTTACACATAATTTATGAGGGCTCTCCTTCAGAGACTGAAATCTTCAATATTCAGGTTGAAATGTGATGAAGTCATAGCTTGGTTCAGGACCTTCCATTATGCTACAACAGAGACTGGATGCTTGGCTGATTATAAATCACCTTGGAAACACATGGTGATGCAAAATCCATAATGTGAACATCATGCTTAGAACCATATTTAAGCATTCAGGAGCACTGCTACAATTGCCTGTTAGCATGCATTTTGCATTTATTTACCAATTAAAAATGCATTTGGTATGGATTTGAAAGTACTATGCAAAGCTGCAGTGCTCCTGTAAACAGATTATGGTCCTAGGGGACAGTGTGGTATTGAATGACTAAATAGGCCTACTATGATTTATGATAATACATAAGAGAAACTGAGCTCCCACCCTCAGTCCCTTAACTCCAACTGGGGATTGAAATATTAGCATATTGCCAGTATTAATTTTTTTTTTTTCAATTCACAATTAACACTTATGGGCAATATTTTTTTGGGGTTATTTTTGGTAGAATTATTCAAATCATTTTACATACTCCCTATAGTTTAGTGCAATAGTTTTAATAAAACTATCTCAATAAATTTTGAAAGGACAAGTATTTTTACTATTTAGAGAGAGTGTACTCGCTGTCTCCCTCACACAGATATCACGCATACACAAAGTAGCCAAAAGAGTGCACATTTTTCTTTTCTTTAAAGCCATATAAACCTCAATAGACTCTGATCTCCAGGCTCCAAGGTACACACCATCAGTAGGGGCAACATAGCTGAGTACTCCATGAGTGGGAGGGAGGTGTACTTTAAGGCCTCTTTCATTTCAATTGACGGGTTGAATGCTCCTCAGAGCAAGGGGAGATTTGGGGCATCACTATATGTGACAGAAGAGATTACAGAGGTAATCCTGCCTGCCCACCAGGGAATGATCTAGTCTTCAACTTGCTCTTATTAACTGGTTTGCACTCACAGTCATTGTAATTAACCAGCCTCTTAGTTAAAACCTATTTGATTTAGTTTCTGTATTCAGCAGAGCAATCGGACTAAATATCTCTTATTCCGTGGCTCAGCTATGTTTTATTCTAAGGCCGAGCTATTATCCTTTTAGCTGTGGGTTTGCAAGACTTTAGAATAAGTGGTCGTGTAGTTTTGTAATACAATAGGCCTATCCAGCAGTACACCTAATTACAAGGGTTCCTGGCTGAGTCAAAGGTTTTTTACCCCGTAGACTTGTCAGGCAGTATTACAAGCGAGACCCGAGCCAAAGTTTTTCAGTGAGGTTTTCATATATCAGATTTTAGGCCATGTTCGCATTATGCAGAGGACATTTTTTTTCTAGTTTGGCCTTCTATCCACAAAAACGGTTTCCTAAGTGTATATTTTTGGGGCTGGCCTTGTGTTCTAGTGTGGATGGGAAATACCCCGACATGGCATCATTTAAAATAAACAGATTATAAATAAAAAAAAGTGCTGGAATATATTATACTGTATGTGGTGTATGAGTCACCAATCCGTCAGTAGCCTTTAACAGTTACATGTCAACTACAGGAAGACAGTAAAACATTATCATATCATGATTGTAGGTGTTTCCTACTGCCGTTGCTGAACCTTTGAAATGTTATTAGATTTTATCAGTCAGTAAAAAAAACCCTCGTGTTGGGTCAACTGTGCGTGTCATGCGGCTACAGCGTTGAACTCTGATAAGGGAGATATTTCAGTATGAATGAACATGTGGCCTTTGGCCTTGTTTGCTTCTTTCATTATAGGAGTGTCATTAGGTGTTGCTGTGAGGAGTCTGAGAGAAAAACCTGAAAAAGAAAAGAATATATAATTTATTAGAATAAAAAAAATGGAAATGCTTGTTACATGCAAAACCTGCTTGTTTCCAATAACAGTGCACTTGTATCAGGAAGACGAAAAAAAAAGTCTGTTTTCAATCTCTTCTTTGGTGAATTACAATATTTTCATATTTTTATTATCATTTTTTTTCCCGTCCAAGGTCTGAATTGAGTTTTTGAAATAAATATTTCATTACCTGAGTGCTACAAACACTGAGTAAGCCAACACAGTGTTCCTGCTACCACAGCCAGTCCAGACTGTCATATCCATTAAGACATGTCTGAACCACAAAAGGTTTACAGCCCCCTTGTTTATTTCAATACAAGCACTGGGCTGGTATATAAAAAGGTACTGAAAAAACAAATAAATCTGACCAAAAAAGACACAGCATTGTTTTTTGAATTCACAGGTTTATAATTTATGCACCTAAATGTAAGACCCAATCGAAAAAGATATGGATTGGATTTGATTCTGATTTGGATATTTTCCCTCAGTGCAAACTTTGGGTCTTAATTAGTATATTGAATAACATTTTTGATTAAAAGATATTTTCATTTAAACTTAAAGAGGTACTGTTTTTAAAAAAGATCAGCACTGAGGTCAACCTTTGTTATTGCAAGTTACTTGTGTTGAAATAAAAGTTGATCTGGTCAGGAAACATCACTGTTTGCTTTCAAAAAAAGAAAAAGAAAAAAAACTTAATAGAGACCATGCACACTTACATTTTTTAATGTATTTTATTTATTTTTACTCTGCCTGTGCATGGGCCAAATACTGTACATCAAAAAATGCAAGTGGGGCAGCCAAACGGCCAAAACAGGGGAACTATGGATCTGTGGTCTGGTGTTGACAAGAGCAATATCCATCAGGCAGAGCTGAAGCCACCCTGCTGTCAGTCTGTGATTGGATTAGAGTTGGTCTGGCATTGCTGCCAGTTCCAAGAGAACCCCAGGTGCTTCCTGTTGCCTGGCCTCAGAGGCCTTTGTCAGTTTACTGAGTTCAAAATTGCCTCAAGACACTCCCAGCTGGATGTGGTGCTGAAGGAAATCCTACACAGGGGCCAACACATAATAAAAAAACAACATGCAAATGTTGTATAATTCATTGTGTTCTTTTTTCTTTTATATGGACACCTAAAATAAAGTTAAAGCATTTCAAACAAATGATGATATTTTTCTTTTTGCCAACACCAGACATCAATAGAAGGGTAATGTACATCCACACAGGAATGTTGCTAGATTAATAACATTCCAATTATTCTGTAAGTGATATTGATTGTCTGCACAGGAATGAATGTTTTCCAGCTAAAGTGAATGTAAATTGGAAATGAGATGGGTTACTACTATATTTTTTCAGTCTGCTTTCTACACTACAATGAACAGATGAAGGAAGGGTTTTTATGCTATAATAACCATATTCACTAAAATCAATAGCACAGGAGAGAAGGCAATAATGCAGACCAAGTGAAGGAAATGGAATCAGACACAACAAGAGATGACAGAAGAAGTAAATAAGGTGATTTGTATTGAATAGTAGGCTTTTCATTAAGCACAGAGCCTGTGGGTGTCAGTGTGCAACATTCAATTTTAAAACAGTTTTTAAATCCCAAAAAATAAAATAAATAACCTGTATCAGCAATATTTTGTGATTCCATTGCCATTAACAAAACAGATAAGTCATAAAATGTTTAGCTTTGTTTTACATCTACAGTAAGTTTTTTACATTTACACTGTGTAGTGTGCATGCACGGGCACGTTTTCTCTTACGCATACCTCTTTTCTCAAGTTTCGTCCATTACTTTAGTTTCTATCCCCTGTTCATCAACATTATTGCCCCCTTTTCAGATCTTAATTAAAGCACACACCCCACCCCACTTTCCACCCCAGTTCTGAGACCCCTGTGCAGTAGGATTATGGGATTACACCAGAAGGGTCCATGCCTGTGAAAGCCCTCTGTAGCAACCAGCGTACAGCTGGGAGCCCCGTGGCACAAAGGAACTCTAGGTGGAATTCTTCATGAGGACTAATGCAGCCGTGGCCTTTGTAAGCAGCACAGTGGGTTTCTACCAGCATCCGACAGCATGTTTCCATACTGGCCCAATAGCATGAGCTATAGCAAGAGAGTACAAAAATGATTATCCATGTATTCAGTGAATTGAATTCCATTAAGAAGGAATTCTGAAATTGCCCCTGAAGAGGTGTGTGTGTGAGTGGAGGGGGGGTTTGGAGTTCCCCCCTTAAGGGTGGCAGAATTAATAAGACTATTACCTCAACAATTACCACTCTGTGCAGCACCCAGGATTCATTTCTGTGGAAATTCAATGCCACTAATTAAACTGTTGCCATCGCTCTGGCGTGAGAGTGATTGTCTCAGAAGATACATTCCCCACCGAATTACAAAGGCAATTTTATGAGTTGGAAAACTGAGAGCAATTATTTTAACAAGCATAAAGCATTTTCTATCGAGCAACAGTCCTGGCTGATCTAATAATAGTGCTCGTACTATAAGCAGAGAAAGAAAGCATGAAGCCGACACTGGGCGAAAATGAGACTCCCTCCTCAGAAGGCTGTAAACCAGGGAGGTGTTGACCTCCTGCTGCTACTCTCTGTGTGGTCACAGACTGTCTGGCCATGGCCGATGTAGCAACCATTTTTACTGGATGCACAAACACACACACATACACAGACAGACACGCAAAATATATCACCCACAGTATGTACACACCAGAGTGCATGCATGTGTGTTTAAAAAAAAAACGTGGTTTTATTTAGACTGTGTGATGCTTCTCTGTTTCAACAGAGACTGCAGTCAATTGCTTCTGACAGGATCACAATGACTCACTTACACACAAAAACAAAGATGCTATGCTTTCCCTTCACACGTAGATTTTGTTGCGCAAAGTTTGCCATAAAAATGAAAAAAGTGGCAGACAGCCAGTTGTTTTCTGTTGCGGCTGTGCACTGGTGTCCTCAACCTTTGCGAAACAGGATTTGTATGATCATATGCAAATGTGGACTCTGTGTACGAAATGTGAGATTACGGGAAGCATTTGCATTTACCTCAAACTCCCATTTGACCCCTAAGAAGTTTGTGACTGTGATGATTGAATTTCTACCCAGACTGTACAGTGACGTTTTAAAACTAACCCTAACCTCCTCCTGCACACAACCTCATGTGGCAACTTGCTTTCTGGACTAGACTAGAGCTAACCTTTTCATGAGACGAACTGTGAAAAAGTGGCGTGTCTAATCTTTGGTTTTGTTGTAATCCACTTTGTGGTTGCAGAATCTAATACATGATTCATTTCCACAACACAAAACAGTGTCTTGTTGAGTCTGATTTTGTGCCAATTTTATGAAATTTCATACACATGAAATTGGATACACAAAAGGTTAAAGACATACACTTGATATAAAAACACTTACTGTACATGCAAGTGTGTGCAGTGCGTGTGTGTGTTTTCATTTGTCTCTCCACATCTGTAATTACCCTGGCATTAACAATCAATGCTATAATTTCCTGCTGCAATTAAATATGTTTTGACACAAGGGATCTCTTCAAACTTATCATGACTGATGTGCAAATTACACATATACCTCTGACATGTGCCCCCAATTAGTCACTTTGTACTCTTAATTAAGCAGCATTAATCTTGTGTGTATGTTGAGGCTGTGAGCTGAAACTGGCAGCACCACAGGATAAAATTAAAAGAAAAGCAGGAGGTGGGGGGTGTACGAGAATGTGTGTGTTAAGCCTGGTGTAGGTCACGTTTCATAACCAATAGAAAAAAAATGAGTAGGAAATAACTCTATTGTATAGACTTACATAATAACCTTTATTACATTCTGAGATAATAAAAAATATAAGTTATTGTCTTTATGAGCTAATTTCTAATTAAAAATTATATAGGATTCAATATTCATATCAGCATGTGTCAGCTATATAAATATACCTATCTCTAAGTTTACTTGCCCAAGTTTACACTCCGCTGTGACCTACAGATCTGTCTAACATATAAAGTATGATTTTACACACAAGGTCTGAGCAGAAGGCCACCCTCCTTGCCAAAATACATGAGAGATTCCTCCACACATCCAGTCCACACACATTTATCAGGCCTCCCACCTCATCCAGCAGTGTCCCTTCATCCTCCATTATATTTCCAATTAGGATGGATTTTCAGGATTTAACATCATTTCCCTGGTACAGCCCACTGTTTACACTGCCAATGTCTCTATGGGTGCCAGTGTGAATATTTCAAGCCTTGGAAACTTGGACTATTAATGGCAGGGGAAGGTACTGACACGTACACAGCAATGGAGCCTCTAGACTCCTATTCATGACACAAGGTGACATGTTAATGTTAGTAAAAGCTTATGCTTCCCTGTTTGGGCTTAAGTTTGCACTAGATTTGTAATATTTTTTTTAATATATTTTTGCAGTCACATAATATGCAAACACAAACACTCAAACACATACGATAACATCAGTTAAAACATTAACATCACTTCAAACATTAACTGACACAATGTAAATATAATATATTCTGTATTGTACACCAGACAGATGTTTGTATACTGTTTATCAACTTTGACTTTACATTGGAAAGAAGTTGTTTTCACCAACAACTAAAAGAAACACATATCTGTGTACTTTAATATGCATGGAAAAGAAATATGTAACGAGCTGTTTATCTGACTCCATCCTCAGTCTCCAGCACATCTGGCCCTTAAATTACAGCTGCTGAAAACGAGGAGAAATTTACAGTGATCCTGACAGGGTTTTAGACTGGGCATAGAGCCCAGTCCCCCTGCCTCACACAGCCTTGGAGCCCCGAACACACATGGGGGCCATTATTTGTAAAGTAGCTGCGGTGGCACCAGGGAATGATTTGAAAGGAGCGTGTGTGTGCGTGTGTGTGTGCATGCACTTGAACATGCAGCCTGAGTATGTTTACTTTCTGTTATCACATCTACACATCTCCAGTAAGTGGCTGGGAGAGAGTGTGCCGTGTTGAGGAGGAGATATGGGGGGATTATTGTGCTGTTTGAAGCCCAAACTCTTCCATCCACTCTTCTCCCCTTGAAAATTGATTATCATTTCAAGTATTGTAAAACACTTGAGTGAAATGCTCACAAACACATTTATCTTGGTTGTCATTTGGCAGTGAAACCCTGTCAAATGTGTTTATTACAGTTATAGATAAAGCACAACTTAGCAAGACTGCCTGGAGGAGAGGGATCTGAGCGCTAATGCATGATACTACAGTGCATTTTTAAAAATATAACGCTGAATAACTAATTGACCTGAGAAGAAAAAAAAGTAAGGAACACATGTAAGCAAAGCCTCAAAACTCAACAAACATAAAAGACCAGAAAAACTAAATTGTCCAAAGCCAAAAGAAGGGAGGAGGGTGATACAGCAACAAGGCAAAGGGGATAATATCTCTGGCGTGCAGCCCTACAGTAAAGCCACTGGTTGGTCATGGCTCTGGGCTGTAGACGGACCGTCTCCTCACAGCGCTGGGTGAATTAGGCTGTGGTTCCATGGCGGACCTCAGCCAGCCTCAGCAATGTGCTAAACCCAGACGTGACTTATGGCTACCCACCAGAGATTTAGCCTCCGGACTCGGGACTCGTACCGCAGAACGGAAAGGCAAAAGAAGTTTCATCACAAGCACCACAAAAAGAAAGTGGGATGACACATGACATATGTACTGCCATGGTAAGCTTCATCTAATTGTGCTAACCTCTCTATTCTCCGGACTGAGCATGGTTGAGCCTGTCCAGTCCAGTGCCAAGCTGTATTCACATCCGTGGTCAGTGAATAACCACTGGGCAGAGATGTTCTCCTGAGTTCCCATGACCACAGCTCTGAGGGATCCTCCCAAGTAGGACAGTTATGAGCACCAGTGGTTGGAACCTGGCGGCCGTGACTTTGGAGGTAGAGCAAGTCGTCCACTTATCAGAAGGTCAGTGGTTGACTCCTGGCTCATTCAGTATGCAAACCTTGAGCAAGAACCCCAAATTCCTCTCAGGTGTGAGTTGGCATGTGAATGGGTTTTTACCCTGATGAGCAGATTGCACGTTGTAAAGAGGCTCTGATACCAGTGTATGAGTGTATTTGAATGGATGAACACTGACTTGCATTGTTAAGTACTTTCAGTGATCACTAAGACTGCAAAAGTGATATATAAAAGTCGTCTATTATTATTCCAGATTTCCTCGAATAAAGGATTTGGTTTCACAGAATCCTTTAAAGGGAAATAATGTGTATTTTTAGCAGGAATTAATAGATTACACCTGACAAACTCATCATACGTGTTAATGCTACAATGAGAAATGCTATATGTCTGTACTTCGTATGCATTAACCAAAGTATAAGGGAAAAAAATGTCTCCCTCCAGTCACAAGGCCTGAAATGAGTCATTACATAACAAGTAAAACCACAATGTCAGTGCTGTCTTCAGCCCACTCTGCACGCACTCCAGGGTAATTTTAATAGTCTCTCCTTGTTAAAACATGTTCTGACGGTTTTAAAACACAACTTTGAATGTAAGTTGATACAGGACTCTTGCTATTTTTCAGTACCTCTCATATCACAGAGGGTAACGCTCGGTTAATCAGACTATTTGCACATAGAATCTGGTTTTCATGCTCCAGCTATTAGACACCATGCCCAGTTTTCATGCTTGAGTTTACACCCAAACTTGAAAAAACTAGCCATGTTTTCGGTCCTGCGTCGAGCTTTGTCAAATTAAAAACTACTGTCTCAGTCAGCATTAACTGCCTTCAGTCTATCCTAACTTTGGACATTTTTTTAATAAATGTGAGGTTATGATTTTCAGCATTTCTCCAGCAGCAACAAACACATTTGTTAGGCCTTGTGTCTGACAAGAATTATTTCACTGTCTCTGATGAGATTTACAGTTTAATTTGCAGCATGCAGTCATTTATTGATCGAGAAAAGCTTATTAGCCATCCCCTCCACATACTCTCTCGACAACATGTATCTGTCATCGCTCACATAAGCAGCAGGTTCCTTTGAGAAATCTATGGCATTGTCAGTCACACTGTGGGGAGTTTAAGAATGTCCTGCAACAATACACAACTGTCTGGTCCATACAATACACATACTGATACTCGTGATTTCATGGTATGCTCACGCTAATCTGCATTTCAGGGAAAGTCTATCCTTTACCTCATTTTATGAAGTTAATTTGAAGAAGTGAAATACACACACCTCACCATCAGCAGCTGTAGCAGCCACTATTGTCAGGCAGTATCTACTGTAAGTTCAACAGTCAGACAAATTACAAAACACTTTTATAACAAAGTCAGATTCATTCATAGTCAGCCAAAACAGTACGCAGTGCAGATACATACAGAGTATAAAGCACATTTATACCGCAAGGACTCAGGTACTGACATGCAACTTTTGCAAAATTACGCCGTGAATGATGTCGAAACTGCTGAGTCATAACACACTCAGGATAAAACTGTGCCATGCTGTTGATCAGTCTATGGATGACTAGTATATGAAATAAATGTACCATTGGTGTACATGAGTTAGTTATTGGTCATACACATTTGTAAGCTTTCAGGATGTTTAAATAGAAATTAGATGTTTAACCTGAAGAAATTAATAATAATGGCAATTTGCAGTGTTATATGTTACATTTTTTGAACAATGTCTTTTTATTAAGGTTACCAGGGTTTTCACCAATATCTTTAGTTTAATCAGAGCTTAGTTAAAAGGAATTGAAAAGTGGTTTTGCAGTGGGATGTGTAAAGAAGAAAAAAATACGAGTGTTTTTTCAAGCAGTGACACGACTAGTAGGCCTAAATGACGTGTTCTCAATCAAGGACAAGTCGGAAAAACATCACCTCGAAAGAGTATGTTGCAAGCTGTGTAACATCAGTGGAAGGAACTTGTGGGTAACGTTGATTAATATTAAAATGTGTTAAATCTGGCACTGGGGATATCACCTTTGTCTGGGCTGATTCAGCAGAGAGGTTAACCCAGTTCTCCTGTGAAGGCATGTAGTGCCAATGGCTTTGAACTGTCAGATGCTCACCCTTGCTTTCTGTTTAGATTCTGAAACATCCAGAGAGCATTTATACAGCTCCACTCTAACACTTTTATTGGCCATCATCAGTCTTGTTTAAAGCAACCATGCATTAGAGATGGCTATTGCCAGGAGGAAATTGCCCTAGTTTGATAATGTGGCCTGCAAGAGGAAGGCTGATGGTGGTGGGTGGGAAACAGACTCAGTAATTAAACTGTACATGTGATTCATTCAAAGAGAAAGCTGTGCAGGAGAATTTGACAACATAGCAGTGAAGATGAAGCTTAATTGCGAACAGTGGCTGTAGTGGAAATGGATTGTTCTTACTGGGGTGTCTGTCTTAGCTGAGGCTTTGCATTGAGGATGAGTTTATCTATGAGAGCCTTTACTGCATTTACTTTATGCTTGTGTGCATGTGTAAATACAAAATATGTCCATATCATTCACTTCATGTTTTTGGTACCTAAAGCACAGACAGGAGATGAAAGCCGATGCACAGCACGATTCTGTTTCTTTTCTTAACCTTAAGGTGGGGCGAGCAATTTGTGCATGCAGTAGAAATGATTTATCTGTTATTCCTTGGAGTTTTTATGAACCAATTTAATGATATAAGATCATAAAATACAACGACAGGATGGATTCCTTGTAATTTCTAGTCACATACGACACATCAAGAGTTTTTTTTATAACACACTGGTTAAACTGTAACTAAATGCACAGCTGATCATGGAAAATGTTAACTCTGAGCCAGAAATGTCATGTGTGATTAAATGTGCTCTCACCTTCACGAAGGATCCTGCTCGGATATGTTGTGTGATTTTATCTCTCCTTAAAAGAACAATATGTATCAATTCTTAATTAAAACAAAACAAAACAAACAAAAGAACTAAAATTCTGGACAGAATGCGAAGAAATGAAAGTTGTGCTATTATGTCAAATACTTCTATTAATAAAGTTGTAGACATTACTACTGGAATTAGCAAGCTAACTAGATAGCTCCAACTCGTTCTGTCTCATAATATCACTTTGTACCTCAAGAGAACATGGTTAGGCGCTGTCACACCTGGTCTGCATCCAGTCAGCCATAACTTTCCAGGCCTTCAAAGTTGGACACTGACTGATACCTGACTTGCTGTTATTCCCCTCTTGTTTCATGACTCCCTGTAAAGCATCCAGATACCATATTTCCTATCTTCAAACTGGCCTTTCATTGGACTTGGAGGCTGCATTGCCTCTCAGTCCAACTGTGTTTCCTGGAAGCCTGTTAAGCCTCATTGTGTTGCAAGCTCACAGAGTCAGTCAACAGGGCTGATAGCTGCATGGCTAACTGAGCCAACTAGCTTACAGCAGCTACAGATTATTTTTTTTGAAAGACATTTTTTGGAGCTTTTTCGCCTTTATTGGACAGGACAGAGTTGAAACGGGAGATAGAGAGAGTGGGGGTAGACATGCGGAAAGGGTCGGAGCCGGAATCGATCTCGTGACCGCCGCTTGGAAGGCTGAACCTTCCGTATATGGGCCACATGCTACCGAGTGAGCTAAACGGCGGCCCTACAGCAGCTACAGTTATCAGCACTTCTGGGTTACTTTGGTAATATTCTTCCTTTCTTTTGGTTTTGAATATGTAAGTTGATTGATAAATTGTTATATATTTCCCCTTTAAGTGTTTTTAGAGACAGAAGTTTGAAGCCTGTCTGAATGCTTCTCAGTTGTTCAGCTTTCCAGCTTTTCATTATGAATGTCAGCAATCTTCAGAGTTGTGCTCCATGTACCTAATAGTATTCATTAGGAGGGATGTTTTCCCAAATTACATGATAACAAGGTCCAAGCGTGTATGATGGGAAACATATTGAGCCTTGATCTTGAATGGCTTAATGTCATTTAGTTAACTGCTCATTCTGTTTATGGTCTGAAAGCATAATCTTGTGACCAGTTGTTTGGAGATGCCATTGTAAACAGCTAATGACTTCTCAACATTTTTCAACTGTCTTCTCACAGAGATAACTTGTGTCTCAGTGCCTCAGTTATTTTGCAAGAGAGCATAGGACAATACACTTATGAAATTCCTATCTCTGCGTATTCTTTCAAGCTGAGCATTTATGCACTATTTTTGCCTCTATTGGTTCTAGGTAACAGATGAAAAAGGGAGAAAATGTTTTTTTTTCCCTGTCAATTCTGGTCTGCAGTACAGTGACTTGCTGCCAAGGGCAATAAAAAAAGTATGTTCATACCAAGTCTCTGCCAAAACTGTAAAATAGTAAAAAAGTGAGAATGAAGAGGATAACAGCTCTAAAATGCAGAGGATAACTCAAACACGGAGTTCCATATGAAGCAATGGATTTATGAGTTTAATCCCTTATCAAACAGACTATACAATGAAGCCCTAATCTGGTGGAATTCACAGTCCATTCCCAATGTTTGGACAGAGTGGATCCACAGGGGTGTCCTGGCCTATCACCGCTTTAACCTTGAGTAGGAATCCAGCTATTCCATCCACAATAATTGCTCTTATTACCAGGAAATAAATCTGACCTATACTCATTTCATGCTCAGGTGAAGTCTTGTCTCACACGAACATGTCAAATTAGTTTGTTCTTTAGTCTGACAGTGACTGAGCACAGAATGTTAAGGTCTTTGAACAGCAGGCTGCAGAAAAGTATTGAATTCCCAACTTCTGTGCCATGGGAGCTTTTTTTGAGATTTTCACTTCTACACAGATCCAAAACCTTCTGAAAGTGATTAATTCCATCATCTTGGTTTAAGCTCACAGGGCTCTACCAGGTTTACCAGCATGCTAGACATGTATATTTCTAATCATTATCTAGAAAGGGAGGGGGGAAATAAATTGAATCCCAAACATAAAATAAATAACAGATAACAAATAAAAAAAAGTCATTCAAAGTAGTTGAATATATTCCTTACAGAGAGGTAAGTGCATGTTAGAAAAACCCTCGTTTTCTTTTTATCTGTGAATAATTAATTCAAAAGGCTGAAAAAAATGTAGCTATTCATGACCTTGATAGTGGGCACATTAAAGGGGGGAGAATTTGCTAAACGTGAAATTATATGCGACTAGAAAGGCATAGCTACATCATCGGAGTCACCCCAGAGTAAACAAACGAGTTCAGCAAGCAGAGGAGGGATTACCATATCTCCACTTAACTTATTTTATCCTGTGAGAATCATCAATATTAAAGGGTAAGGAGAGGGAGAGAAACTGCTGAGGTGGGCTTTTAGCAGCAGGGTGAACCACTGTGTTTAAGGAGAGAGATAAATGAGAGATCTCCCTGGAATCTGCAAAGAGAGTAAACATGGTCTTTTTATCTTTTCTTTTAACCAAACGAGGTCTCTTCGTTTTGAAATTGTTTAACACGTTTTTGATGTCATAACCACCCCTGTCCCCATCCTCTGCTGTTGTTGATCCGCTTCTCGTAGTTAACTTGTGTGTCAGTCTCATGGGTTTTGTTTTACTGTGAAGAAATGGACACAAGTATTGACTAGATAGTTTTTTGTTACATAGCTTCAGCCATGCTTATGTTTTTATTAATTCAATCATGACTGCATTCTGCAGCTCGTTGCAGTTTAGATACTTAATGAGGGCAACTCTAACTAAAGACTGACCTGTGTTTGTGTGCCTTTGGGCTAAATGCCAGCGAATTTGCTGTGTTTGCCTGTCATGCCAGGGCAGGGTATGCGGTGTAGAGGTAGATACTGCATCAGGGCTGTCAGAATCAGCATGGTGTCTTTGTCAGGTAACTGACCCTGCAGGGCAAGTAGCAGACTGCTGATCTCTGGACTTAACTTCTGTGTATCTCACCTGCCAGTCAAAAAACATTAGAGATTAGAGAGGCTCAGACAAACAAAAGGAACTGTAACATGCACAGGCTACTTTTATATGTGTTACTCAGAGCAATTGCTCACTGTCTCTTCTCCTGTACACATCTGGACCCCCTCAAACTCCTCGACACACGCCAGCCAGGGCGGACGCAGCCCAGAGGGGAGCCTACTGCTACATGCCAAAAACTTAGCCCAACTTCCAGCTGATATTAGTTATCGATATTTTACTGGCTGCCATTAAAACTTTAAGAGGCTGTGATTAGATGCAAAAACAAAGGAGATCCTTCATGAGGTGAGGTCACGTGGGGTTGTAAAAGATGGCTTTTAAAAGGCTTTATTTAATGGTATAAAATTCGCCCTGGTGTGTGATGCTGTGGGGTCGTACAGCTGCAAGGAAGGAGCTTCTGTGCTTCGCTGCTCTGCCAGCTCTCACGGTCTCAAGCCACTGAAATTACTACTGGTGAGGCCCATTTGCTGCACAACTGAGACCCAGAGAGAACTTCAAGAGGAGCTTAATGTTTTACTGCGTACAGATGATTATCAAGTCACAAGAGACATGATTTCAGTGTAGTACGGTTTTAAATTCAGTCTTGCTTTTTATTTTGTACAAATAGTACATTTTTTGTGACCCAGTCAACAGGAATACCACAGACAATGGTAGACATATGTTGTGTGAGCTACTTAAAGAGACATCCCATTATTGAGTTCTTGCAAATGAGCAACGTTAGGCAAAAAATCAGCATGTCTTAATGGAAATATGACAACCCAAGAGTATGTGTAACTTTCTTTTGTATCCATGAGCAAGTGTGGAGTTTGTATGTGAATACAGATGTGTGTATGAAAGTGTGTGTGTGTGTGTCTTAGAGAGTTTTCCTGACAGAGCAGCAAGGTGAACCTAAATCTCAAGCTCTAGCTGTTTTTTCTCTCTTCTTTATCATTTCCGTCTCTATTAATGGAAGTGCTAATAACTTCCATTAGATCACTTTTACTTTGCATCAGTTAACAGAACAGCAAAGCGAGCATAATATCATGCTCGCTTTGTTGCTCATACTCGAGTGGGTTTTCCCTCTGTATGAATGGAAACAACTAGAAAACCTTGTTACCAAAACTTTCAACAAACTAGCAGAAATGACTTATCACTCAGTTCAAAACAGTACCGTTACCCTGCTGGTATAAAATTTAGGTTGCATGCTACTCCACCTAAAAACAGTCCCCTCAATATTTGCACAGTGTTTAATGTTCTGTTTTTCAAATTTAGGTCCCCTCATTTTTTTTTTTTTGGACTAGCTGTTTCTCTTCCACTCTGGTCACCATGTTATTAATTTAAGAAATGTCTATGTGTGCCTGTGTGTGGTGGTCTCCATGTACATGTTTATGGATGCTGTGTGCTGTATTGTTGTTCACAGTGCGTGGTTCCAGGTTGGCATGGACACGGTGGAGTGGGAGGTCTCCTCTGGCATCATTTCCATGTCCTCTGACCACTGTCATGACAGGCAAGCCACAATGATGAGGATTTTTTTTTTGCATTGTGGTTACAGTAACAAGAGTAGGCCACAAACAACGCCCCTCGGTCTCAAGTCTTCCCCATCCAACTCTCCTTATTGTTTTTCCCATTATATGTTCTCTTACTCACTTAATATTCTTTCCTTCCTTGGTCTCTCTGTCTTTCTGTGTCTCCTTCCTCTGAAACACCCACCAAAACCCTCGAGGCTCTGGGTAGTCTGAACGTTACAATCAGAGGCCATGTGAGGTTGAGGTGAAAGATGAGCTTTGCGCAAAACAACTATGACAAGGCTGTCTGTTATTGTAGCTTGGAAACAATGGCCTCATACAGGCCTCTGCAGCTACACTGACATTACAGTCTAAATAGCTGTAAAAAGAACTGCATGTTTTTTTTTTCTTTTAAAAGCAGGTCAACTCCCCCTAGATAACCTCAGTGTAAGTACTAATTCTATGAGAATGAAGGGAAAAATAATTTAAAGTAGGTTAAAATCATTTTTGTGTTATGTGTATGTTTTAATGGGTCCATTTGCAAGCACACATGCAGGGACCACATGCATGTGTGATGCATGCACTGATTCACATTTGATAAAACAGGACTATCAGCATCATTCCATTCATGTACTTTTCATTTTATTGTGAGTTAACCAGAAAATAACTTGCTAACTTGAAACATTGACTGTTTAATAACTCAGTCAATTATTTAATAGAACAGAGCCAAAGTGACGACACATATTGATTTGTAGAACACCATTGTAAGGCTTGAGTTTGGCATAATAACGGTTGCCATCTCATCTCTTGCCACTTTGGTGCTATAAAGGGCCATCGATGTACAAGAAGGTGGAACTGGGGAGAATAAGTATTGCTACCAATGACTGTTAGAGGCCTTGCAGATAGATAGCAGTTGCTGTCACTGAAAGTGGCCACACCCTTAACTATGCATAATTGTAAGCCTTTAAATGAATTAAATGAGTTATAAAAAAATTCATCACACTTACAGTTTTTGTGAACAGAGCAATTAGCTGTAGAGACCAAAACCTGCTTTCGTTTTTGGACCAGGCTGTCAACACACTCTTTTATGCTGTAAATTTTGGATTTCATATGGGCCTCTGAAGACTGACTCACTTTTGGAACTAGCCTCAAGTGACCATTTGAGGAACTGCATTTTTTGGCGCTAATTTGTTGGCTTCGTTTTCCAGCCCTGGAAGTTATTGCTTCAATAAGAGCACTAAGAAAATGTTGATGTTGGAAAAGCAATTTTTTTGTAAATTTACCACAAACTGTCCGCCATCATTTCCCTTTTGTTGTGGAGGCCATTTTCCTGGCCAGCCCACAATTTACTTAAAAGCATTTATGTCGCCATAACACCATAAATGAATGCACATATTAGAATGTTTATCCTATTAGAGTTGGTACAGATGGAAAAAAAAGAAAGAAAAAAGTTGTATTGTAATTAAATGTTCTACTCATTCATTAAATGTATTTCAACTGCTCAAAGGTAATATTGGTTAGCACTTTTATGGCCTCTCCTTGTCTCATGCCAGTAGTTCCCAGAGTGAGACACTGTGCTGGCTTCCACATCAGACACTGAGCTGGCTTTCTCACTACGACTCACTCCATCCCTCTTCCTCCTGTTCCCCATCACCTCCAGTTCTTTTTGATTTTTCATTACTGATCTTTCTCTGTCCACCTCTTCTTTTATCCTTTTTCCTCCCCTCAGTTGTCTCATATATTCCCTACCCCCATGCCACCGCCTATTAGTTGCTTGATTCCCCGAGTGCTGTTGCAATTCCTGTGAGATGTTCTACCAAGAATAGCCAGGCTTTAAGGCTAGCTCTTTGGCCCGGTACCACGTCCCATTTGGCCCAGCTATGGTGGAAAAGCCGAGTTGCGACCACATAATTACCAGTGTCTGAGGGCCCGGCTAATTTTTCATGTTGAAACAGGCGGCTAACTCCTAGAACCAGACTGGTGCTAATGTAGGGTTTGTCAGTGCCCTCCAGGAGTCGTAAAACATGGCAACATGAGCCTCTGATCTCTTTTACACAATCTCCACCAAGAACTGTGTGATAGCCTTTAGCTGTGGTAGCCACAGATGAACCAAATGACATTATAAAATGTCCGACATACATACAGTTTCTTGGTTCAAAGAAAAGTATTATGAGCTCACAAGTAAGTTCTCTAAACAACTGAAATTGATACTATGTGTGTATATGTGAAATGTTAAGTATCCAGCTGATATGCCTTTATTAACTGTATTTATGTTAAATCTGCTTGACATAAAAAAACAACTTTTGCATTTGGCATTTTTAGCATATGAGTGCTTATGTGCAAACATTTTTGGTCGATACAGTGTATTTTTCTCTGTAGGTCTGCTGTGACCTTGAACCTCCTAAACAGCTCTGGAAGCAGTGGATCATTTATTTTAATGTTATTATTATCTCCCCTCCTGCTCTCTCTTCACTTCAATTCACCCTTGTTCATCTAATGTGACTCAGGGCTAAACCCATGGATTCTTATTCTGGATCCTGGCCTGTTCCCTTTAGTTCACGGATTTGAGTTTATTTACATTTTCCTCTGACCTGAGCTCCCTGCAGAGCAGCTGCTCCCAGTTCTGCAGGCCCACTGCTTTGAGTTCTTCACTCCCCTTCCAGTCTGATGACACTGCTGTTGGCTTGATCGTGTGTGGTTTCGCTCCAACAAACTTCATGCAAATCCTGCTGCCAACAGGCAGAAAGATAAATATCCTAAATGTATTAGTAACAGCCTTCTCAGTAGAGAACGGCAAAGAAAGAGAAATATGGTTTTGGAAGGCAGTGCATCCTGATTGTTTGCTAAATGTAGAGTTGGCTACTGCGGGTGATTTCAGACTTTAAATAGGTTAGCTGGAAGAGTGCAGCTAGCACAAATGTGTTGTTCTGTCTAGATTCTCTAATTATTTGTAGGTATAAAAAGAAAAAGGCACACAGATGAGCTAGAGTAAGAAAAATAGACCACCTCTATGGTGACCCACATAATCCGTTATGTAGATGAAGGCAGCGCTCACAATGTGTGCTGTGTGGGTTCTTGAGAAGTTCACAACTGTCTGGATTCATCCCCAGTTTGTGTGAGTGTTTGTGTGTGTTTTCTTTCCTTTACATCCTCATGCACACAGTGCGATGACAGAGAGAGAAACACAACATCCACAATGGAGAATAGACTGCTAATAATGTATGTGCACTTTTCCAAATATTTCCCGTTGCTAAATACAATGTTATTGCTATCTTAAAGGCTATGAGTGATCACATTTTCCACATTTTGGGATCTGCTCTTGATAAGCCTGCAGAATTAATTTGCCATCCAATTTTAAATAACAAAAGTGTTTCAGAAATGTATGTTTATTTACTGTGACAAAATATTACAGCACAAAAAAGTGAAATTAAAGCTGTGTTTGTGTAATTTAGAAACTCCTTCAATCAAGGTTTCTTCTGTGTTTATATTTACCTGTACCTTCACCTCGTACGTATACTTCAAAGCTTTTACTTACGTTTACTTGTCATAAAAACTGTTAGGTAGTAAGCCGAGAAGTCCTTTATCTCTTACTCGAAATGTCTTTTGTGGCTTTCCTGTGTGAGGAACACATAGCAGTTCTCAGCTCCTCAGTCAACCCGGACTTTTTTCTCGAGTCTTCTAACGAAAGCCTGCCGTTACTGCTATACAGGATGTAGATCTTTGGCATCCTCGCATACGACATACATTTAAGTTTAGCGAAAGTACCTTGTGGGCTTGTGGAATGTCTGTCAGTGAGTGAATAAAGTGCACACTCTGTTTTTGAGAAAAATATGTGGGAAAATATTTACTCTTGTGTAGCTGCACATCAAACAGTTTCAGAGTAATTTGCTAACACTCAAGAAACAAAGTGAAAGAAAAGCTTTCTCCTAGTTGTCATTGTTTTTTTCCCCCTAAAGTTGTGGTCTCTGCAAATTGATGTCTTACAGTAAATCAGTGTCAGTTTTGAATAAACCTGCCAATAAAGATGTTGTGGTGCTTAAAACA
This sequence comes from Acanthurus tractus, assembly GCA_029783725.1. NCBI lineage: Eukaryota > Metazoa > Chordata > Actinopteri > Acanthuriformes > Acanthuridae > Acanthurus > Acanthurus tractus. Next base: position 16,621,558 of record JAQNCA010000001.1, on the reverse strand, counting down.
AAATTGCATCACATATTCTAGTGTATTAGGAGAGCAGAGTGTAGTATTAGCCACCAGGCAGTACTCAAGGACCCTTGAGCAGTACAGGTGCTTTATGACGCAGTGTACTCCGTAAAAGTTTGCCCCCACACTCACAAGGCCACCCTACTGCGTGTGTGCAGAGTGTAGGACACCCTCCAAGACTCAAACCATGCAATTTAATGTTGCTCTGATAATGATAAACAAATACTGTGTGTCATTTAGAGATATAATAATTTGGGGTTTTAAAAAAAATGTTGGAAATTCTGATGGCCATGATATATGTAGCTGCACTGAGGAGCACATTGGTTTCTTATTGGCCCTGTTGATGCAAAATAGCCCAGTGATGGAGTTGTGTTACGCCAGTAGCTGGAAATCTAATGCAAATGTGACGCAAAAGAGGGCAACCTAAAGAGGAGGTTGGAAAAAGAAACGATAGCTACACCAATTCTGGGTTTGTGGCTACATGGTAACTGCCAAGGCTGAGACAAACCCAGTAATTCACTCAAATTTGAGTCTGTTAATTCATGGTATCTATAACAGATAGCTGCAACATGAATATGCAAACTAAAAGAAATTCACGCATGCATGCATGCACACAAGCATGTACAGTTAGTAAATAAGTATGGTTTAAAAACTGAAGATTTGCTTAAAATTTACAAAGCTAATTATAGTCCTAAAAGTATCAAAAAAGTGGCAAAGGATAGTTTACACCAGCAAGTTAGAGTTGGAGTTAAATTTGATAGAAGCTGAAAGTTGAGATCAACATGTGTGGAGTTTGTTCTACTTTGCATGCTATTATTTGTGGCAAATAGAGAAAATGTATGACTTAAAATCAAAAGTGACACAAAGTTTTATTATTCCTCATTGTTTTGTTATTTGTTTATTTGTTTGTTTGTTTTTGGAATCTTTTATTTTTCTAGGATCAAAATCAAATTAACATTTCTTGTCAATTGGCTGCTTTTAAAAGACATATTTTTATGAATAGTGACAAAAACAAATTACCAGACCACAACTTAAGAAAATGCTTTGTATTGAAGATCCTTAACATTGCTTTGGTTACATGACTAACCCAAGGAAACTTTTCACGTATCTACATCTTTGTTTCACTTTGAATTTCACAATGGCAGATAAGGGACAAACAGAGATAACCAGAGATAGACAGTCAAACCTCTAGTGCTACATGCATGTTCATGTGCGTTTTGAGTGTGGGAGGAGGCGGAGCTGTCAATGCCTTGTCTCATCTGGAGGCGGGCCTTCCATCCGTCAGGGCTTAAGTAGTTTTCCAACAGTACATTGACCTTGAGTGCCTGGTATCGATTTCCTGTGGTGTCGCACTGAGAGGGGTCGTTACCACATGGCCCCTGCTGTGGATTGTGATCAGGAACAGATTCCTGAAATCCCGATGCGATGGTGATGGATCGCTGGCCCCTGAAGACCATCAATCCTCACCTACCGTAACCAGGGTGACACCTGCACTGAATTTATCATCATACAAGCCACAGACGTGACAAAAGCTTGTATTCAGTGTGACGACGTAAAATAAACTTTCCCACAGGTACAAACAAATACACACATTTATGTGTGCTATATCTGACCTGAGCAGAGAGCCATATCAATGCATTACCTCTGTCAACTCATCCCTGACAGTCCTGTTTGCTATCTACAGGGGAATTACGATTATAGTAAGGATAAAATTTAGATTGCTGGTGTGACAAGATGATGTATGACTGAATAAGAGTTTGTCCACATATAGCTCCTCTGCTACATTTAAAAAACATTCACATTACAGTAGCTCACATACAGATGTCCTCCCTCTGACTCTATGACATTGTGAGGACAAACATGCTTTTAGACAGGAATAAAAAAGAAAAAATAAGACATGATCTTTGCCCTAACCTCATTATTTAACAGCAATAACTTTAACAAACAAAATCTGAAAAAGGTGTTGTTTAATTTGGGTGATACACACTGCTCCAAACACACCACTGTCTCATCATTTGTCTTCTGTGGCTTTTTATCCCTCTCTGTTGCATCATATTTGTATCACATATTTTCCATGTCCCTCATCTTCTCCCTGGGCAACGAGCTTGGCTATTACTGGTATTGTCTCAGAGGGAGCGGTCTCTGGTGCCATCCAGACCACAGCTCAGAGCCCCGGCTGCAGGCCCCATGTGGAGGAGAGGGGCTTACAAGCTTTACCCACCGGGAGAACACTCCCTCAGCACAATGCCCCTTTTCACTGAGTTCCTCCAGAGGCGTCGCACAAACCCACCATGAGACTGAGCCAGAGGTTTAAGGGCACACACACACACACACACACACATACAAATGTACACACACACAAACATACAAGAACGTTCAAGATCTCACAGACATCTATCTCCCTATTTCATTAACTCTGGCAGCATAGGTGTTTAATGCATGCCATTACTGTTAGCAAAAAGCAGCACCCAAAGCCCCAAACTTCTCGATATGCAAATGCTTTACTTCCAACATCCTTACACTAAGACGTGGATTAAGTTGCATCAAAGGATGAAGACTGTTATCAATCGATTTTCCTTTTTTTTCTTTTTTTTTGTTCTTAGTTCTTTCACCAAAAGTGAAACTTGATTTTTTCTTACTTTCCCATTACTCTTAAATTCCTCAATATTTGATAATTATGAAACTTACTGATGTCTAGAGGATAACAGTGTATAATAACAGAACCCTACAATGTGTGACATCAACATCACTAAATTTAAAACTGATCACAGTAAAACTGTTGATCAAACAGTGCATCCCTCTTGTAATTATCGTAGAAAATAAATATTGCTTTAAATGCTAATTCACACGTTTTCATTCTTCTTTGAAATGTTCTCCTTTGATCCACTCAGTTTGACACTGGACTGGCCCCATCTCACCAGTTTGATTGAGAGTGGAAGAAGACAGGACTAATCTATCCACACGTAGAGGATGGCCCCGACCATGCTTCAGAGCACCATGCTTTGATAAGGAATGGCTTAGAATGATTCCTTAAACTATTGATTGGCTTGGAGATGACATTCGACAGCAGAAGAAAAAAGGCAGGAGGGAGAGAGATAAAATCTTGGGATTACTACTTATAATACTTTAAAGTAAAAGGTTTTATGGATGTGAATATCTAAGGGGTTTTCCTTCCTGTTACATCCAAGATACGTTCTCATTTAAATACAAAAATTTGCTTATGTTTCCACAGAAATATGTGTAATTATAACTTTGAGCCATTCCTTTTGCATATAAGCTGAGGTTAATCAAGTCCTAAGCGAAAATACCAAATTAGGAGCCAAAATGAAATTGTTCTAAGTGCTGAAAACATAAAGGTATGGATAAATGTAAGAAAGCACAACATTAATGGTAAAGGACGGCACTTAAAAATAGACCTATACTGGCATCAGTTTGCATATTTTCCTTCATAGTTGTGGTTTTAGCGTGGTACAATAAATACATAAATAAAGGCATAGGGTTGGACGGGTTGCAGTGGTTCTTCCTGTTTCCACTTGTGGTGTCCTTGTCCGTGGTCTGCTTCTGGCTGCGCTGGCTGTTGTCGGAACAGCCTCCTTCCACCAGTTATTCACTCCACACACCACATAATTCAGCCCGGGAGGTACACATAACCCCCTACAGCAAACTACTGTATAAGGCATTGCTCATTTCTTCCACACTGCTAAATCATGTCTTTCTTTCTTTTATTCATGTATGATGGAGAACGGTTCACAACGTTCTGTTTTGTATCGCTGAAAAAATGTCAATCAACAGAAAAAGCAAACTCAGAGCAACAATGCAGGCTGTCTCAGTGCTCTTTGATCCTTTGTTAATATCTCTGTGCTCTTCCTGCCCCTGTGCTCTCTTCCTCTGTCTTCCTCTTCCTGCTTTCAGCATTGACAACAGTGTAATTCAAACTGCTTTTCCCTGGGGCCTAATCGTTTACTTCCTGCCCGCAGAATATGCAGCTATTGATTAGTTATCAGACCCTAATTGGGGTGCAATCTTTCTAACCCTCCGATGTTCAAATCTATGATGGAAATGGCAGAAAGTAAATAAGCTACTAATACTTGTAAATAGTTTTGGCAACTTGCCCTGCCACCTATAACAAGGTTCAGTATCTCTCATCCATATCTCTTTTCCTTTTATAGGAGCGAAAGAAAGTCTAGAAATGTTAAACACACAAACGATGAATGAATTAACATCCTATTCCAAAACTAGAATAGCAGAGAAAAATATTAGCTGGGCTACACCATCTGTTTAGTCGATCTCCCAGTTTCTCTCTGTGCATTATGTGCATAAGGACTGACCTACATGTTTTCACGCTCCAGGAAACCTGCACAGCTTTCTACCCTTCTCTGCTTCTCTCAGCTCTTAGCTCGGGCCTGGCCTCCTTGGAATACCGTGGGCGGCTCCAGCCACAGCTCCCACTGCGCCGGAGCTTGGTGCAGAGCGCGGCTGGAATTGGAATAGACAGTTAATGGGCACTTAGAGGATGGTGAAAACATTTTCCTCTGGAGACGTAGTGGTTTGGAGATTTCTCAGTCGGACATCGCCTAGCCAGCGCCCTGTCGCTCTCTGCCTCTTTTTCTCTGCTATGTCTATGTTTATTTTTCAATTCACTTACACAGTCTGTCTTTTTTCATTTTATTTCAGCTGCCCAGTGCTTGTCATGTCTCATGTTCTGCTTATTTCAACCCAGGTATTGCCTCTCTGTCATTAATTTATGGGAGAATATTGTTGGCATACCTGGAGGCTGACTTGTATACCCACTATTCACACCAACAACAGCCTGAAAGCAGCTATTACAACCGTTATATGTTGTCTAGGCAAAGTAGACAAAGCAACTTTATTTATGGAGCACATTTCAGTCCAAAACATCCAAGGTGCTTTACGTTAAAAAAATAGACATAGAAAAAAATGAGCATGCGCAACACAGTGGTATAGTTCACAGGCCTAAGAGAACAGGAGCTTTTACACACCTACAAACAAACACACATAGAGACACAAACACTGGCCTGAAAGAGCGGTAAAGGTTTGAGCTTCACTTTAAATGTGGACACAATTTCTCAACTGATCAGAAAGAATTGCAGAGGATCAGCTCCACAGTTACTGAAAGCACATTTAGTTGCTGAGCTTAGTCTTGCTACAACCAAAAAAATCCACCATCTGAAGACCTGAGAGGTCTGATGGGGTTAAAGTCAGTGAGTAGGTCAGAAATATACCGGTGATCTGAGCCATGTAATGACTTAAAGACTAGTAGAGAAACTCCAAGTCTATTGAAAGTCTATTTAAAGTCCATCCATTGATGTTGCTCTGTTTCCTCCCAACCTGTGCCCCTACTAACCCTTCTGTTTTCCTTCATTCATTCCACTGTCACTTCATTCATTGCCACTTGTTTCACTGGACAGACACCAGAGCTAGCCAGCTTACGACTGTCTGTGAGGCTGCGAGTGCAGAGCGGAGCCTATAGCTCTGTGCCCAGCAGCAGTGTCTGGTGATGGGCACTGGCCGGGCCCCAAGCCTCAGGTCCAGTCCAGACATATGAGAATGCCGTTTGGATCTGGTGTCACCTAAGGATAAGCTGGAGTCAGCTGCACATTTTCCAAACCTTTCACTCAGCTTTGAACTACATTTCTACATGTCTTGTTTCCATTCAACCAACACCTCATATAAATTTGGACGAGGATTCTATTTACAGTAGATTTTACTGTGTTTATTTTATACGTGATAAAAATGTTTTTCCACTTTTTTTTCTTAGTCTGAAGTCATGTAGGAAAATGACTAAAGACGTGCATGAGGTTGATAAACTCATTTCTTCATTTGAGAAATATAAAGTTAATTTTTAAGCATCTTGATATTTTAGCCACTGTCTAAAATAACTGTAAACACAGTTATAGCAGTTAGAGTTATATGGTATCATATTATCTTATTATAGTTATAAAATAGACTACATGGTTTTATCACACCAAGAGAGCAAAGGTTTGCTCATTTTTAGAGCAACAGATTTCACACTCCCACTGTTCTTTGTGTTCCTGAGAAAAACAAGTTCCTGCCTGTTCTTCTTCTTCTTCTTTTAATATTATTACCATTTAACTCTAGTGTCAGTGCTCTGTTAATCCTGGTATATCACAACAAAAAAAATACCCCAAAAAAAGGAAAACAAACTGAGGCCGCCTGTTGTTTGTAAAGTGACAGAGCGTCCCTGTAGTACCTGTGCAAGTTAACATCACAGGAACACGAAAGTGTCACAGCCAGCTAATGACGCCTGACTTCTCTGACCTTGTACACTGTGTTTCTGCCGTGGTACAGAATGTGCCACAGAGGATTGTTGAAGTGTAGGTGCTTATTCTCTGAGAGTGAAGGATATGTGCGCCTGTGGGAGGGAGGAAATCTGCAATGGGAGGCAGAAGTGTCCAAATGTGACCCCCTCAGCAGAACCATCCAACTCTATAGGCTATCTAATTGACTGGCTGGTGCTCTCCTGACTCCCTCTATCTTCCCCCAGTCCCTGTGGATAGTCATCAGATGGATTGTGTGAACTTGCCCTTAATCAAGACCCATTCACCACTAATGAGAATACGCTTAATGTAATGTGTGTGTGTGTGTGTGTCTGCATTCATGGGTCAGTCTGTCTGTAAGGCGGAGGATGCATGAAGCTTGAGATAGACGAGAAGTCTGGAAAAATAAACTAACATAAATGAACAAAAAGGTAAAACACAGCTTTTAAAGAGAAAAAAAGTGTAGCTAATAACATAAATTCAGACAGAAATCAGTTTTGTTTCACCAAGCACTGTAAATATTTACCTTTTCTAAACTGACATTGAAGCATGAGCTGACTGACGGGACAAATGAATGCAGCTTTTGAGCGAAGCCGACAGAGTGTGCCGGGTCCTGGAGACGGCTGGTCGTGAGGAAGCGGGACGGTGACCTGGCCAAGCTGGTCACAACCTCTCCAAAGATGGAAGATTACACTCAGCAAACTGTGAGTTTATTTTGAAGTACTGTCTGCAAGTGGTCATGAGTGTCTTAACACTACTTAAAAACAATTAAATAAAACTGTTCAATATAAAATCAAATATTAGTTTTGCCCCTAGGCAATACATTTTTGACTTGCAAGACAGGACATGTCCCTTATTAAATAAAGTGACCCTTTATTTTATAATAAACATTGATTTTTTCATTTCCTTTTCAAATTGTTAGAGTACTGGATTTGATATTGTTTTTACTCTGAGTTTTTTAGGGCCTATGATTGTCACATAAACACAGTTTTACAGTGCAGGCTGCCACCAGACTGTGTGATGCTTTCACTTCCTGCCATGAAATACTGGACATCCAAAATTTAATGTCAGTGTTTATCTGGAGAACAGTACAGTACACAGTACTCAGACGGAAACAAAAGTTTAGCTTTGCTTAAACATAATTCAACAGAGAGAGTAAATTTAAAAAATAAGAAAAAAAACACTTATGACAGCTTTGAAACACAAATTATACTAAAAAGTGAACAGAGATGTCTGTGTGTTTGGTCTAGAGGGGACTGTGTGCACAGTATTGCTCTACGATCTCCATCTCCCTCTTTATCACCAGCACAATCTTTATCTGATCCCCAGAGGATCTCTTAAAACCTGTTTAAAATTGGAAACATGTAAGTCAGTGTTTGACCAGAACTTAAATAGACCACTAGGAATCTCCTTCTCCTACCCTTTGGCGCGTTCTGTGTCCCCATGAGAACAAAGAACTAGACACCCATTAAAAAGGCCCCGGACGACCATTTGCCAGTCTCCAGTACCTGCCTAAGAGAACTGGATAGTGCTTTAAATGGGCTCTTTCCTGGCTGATTGCATGTCATCTCTGGAGCAGATTAGACAGCAGGCAGCAGGGTCTTTGGTGGAGCAGCATGCTCCCCTCTGCCACAGGAGGGACGACTGAGAGGAGTCATCCATCATTGCTTTTGTGAAACCCCTCTCGCCAAGGGGGTGAGCGGCTAATGACTACTTTGCCAAAGCTGGGGATCGTACTCTGGGGTGCGTCTCGGCCCTCTCTTGAGGTACACACTGAGATTTTGGGGACTGAACAAGCTCTGATTGTGTGATTGGATCTGTGGCTTAATGCAAAGTGTTTTAAAACAGAGGAGACACGAGAAAAATGTTTCCAAAAAAAAATGTGTGATGACTGGTGAGGTCTTTAAGTTTTAGTGACTGCTGCCGTCTTGTTTAGTAGCACACTGTAGGGTTCGGCAGAGAGCCGCTCTGGCTGGATTGTATTCCTCTTCCTCCACAGTGAGCGGGGCCAGGGAGGGGGGGAAGGGAAACAGGAGATTTATGTCCTTCTGTGACACACGCTGCTCTAGGTCTCATGTTAATGGAAAATGAGATGTTTAAGAGTCTGGCAGAGAAATACAGCTCCCTTTAAATCCTCTGCTTGTCAGCCAGTATAACAGCATTATAACTATAGTCCGGCCTGATAATGCTGTTAATGACAGTAATATGTCACGTTTTCAGCAGACTTTTCATGCTTCTGTTGCACTGCATCTCAATTCTGCAAAACTTCAGCTATTTCAAGCAAAGCTTACACGACGCCGCGTGGATGGTTATTTCAGGCCAAAGGCTGCATTTACTGTACATGAAAGAATTTGATATGGCCCGAGGAAGCCCAAGAAGTGAAAGAAAAAGTGTTTCCATGAGTGTAAACTGATTACTATTCGGACCGCGAGTTCATTCACAATGGACGCCCAGTTTATCAACATGTCTTCCCACTCTGGCTGTACATTGAAAGGTCTGTTAGTGAAAAAGGGCTCACAATGCTTTACCTAAGGTCTGTGGGAAAACGACTCGGGTCATAACCGTGTAATCTTTTCGAAACAAAGAGAGACAATTCCATACTTTCCAGCCATCACAGTTGGTCTTTGTCCATCCAGTCTGACATTCCCATAATGCCCACATGTTTCAGATGCCTCCGTCATCCTTGTTTCTTCAATTCTGTGTCTGTTTACTTTCCAAGGGACTCTCTCTGCCCTCTGTTCTCAGCCTGGCTGCCCACTGGGCTGTAGGAGAGGAATGGAGGCTGTAACTCCTGGACTTCCTATTAACTGGACTATGTCAAAATCACTTTCATTCACTTTGTTTTGACTGTCTTTCTTTATTTCTCCTCAAAATCATTCACTCTAAGACATTAAGTATATGGCCAAGGTCATTTGACAATTTTCAAAAAATGTTAAAAAAAATCTGACCAATCTTTGTTTTTATCAAAACCAAAAAAGCATATACTTGTTTAAATTTATAATTTCAAATATAATTTGTCTGATGCACTTCATGCCTCCAGTTTAGAGGTCTATTACAATCCAGCATCATATATATAAATATATATATATATATATATATATACATTCTTAGGCTTTAAAAATGTTTATAGGTTGTTTAAGTCCTTTTTCGATTGTTAAGGAAATGTAGTCCAGACCACAGTGTAGCTTACACAACTGCTGTATTTGCTACTGAACCATGAAAGACACGTTATCTCATCTGCAATGGCCTCAGTACCATCATCAAACCTGCAATATACTGCCTAGAGATAGTTATCACTGCCGGACATCCATGTTCGACACTTCAACCCCAGTTCGCCCTCATCATCCAACAAATCCCTAGAACAACAAAAGGGGAGATAAAAGCAGTGCTGTGTAAACCACAGAAGCCTCTCTTCCTCTTGAGCACAAAACCCATGGCCACTGCTTCCCGTGTGAGAGATTGGAGCACGATTTCATCCGGGAAAGGACGAGTATTCTCTAAACTAACCATGGTTCTGACTGACTGTGTGGTAAAGGAAAAACAAAGAACCACAGTGAACAGCAGCCGAAATGAAAACATGAAGAAACTTTTGGTTTTGATTGATATTTCTCATGTTGTGTACGATACGAGAGATTTTTTTTTTTTTTTTTTTGTGGGGGTTGGGCAGCGGGATTTGAGCTATGAAGTGGAACACAGCGGAATAATGTTCTTCAGATGGCACTTAGTAAGTGATTTGTAACATTATAGCCGACAGATTACGCTGTTTGTACACCACACAAGGCCACCCTATTAAATCTCATCAAACATAACAGCCCATATCATGTCTTCCCCGCCTCACGCTCCTCAGAGATACACACTGCCTTGTCTATCTGGTCTGGAGCAGGTCCAAAATCCTCCAGCAAAACCTAAATTTGTGTAACAAGATCTGGACCTTGAGACGCACGCCTGCCACAACAAATTGGCCTCATGTTGAGAGAGGAAGAAAGGCGGGGGGGGGGGGAGTTAGGGGGACGGCTGCAAAGCTAGTGAAGATGTAAGCTAGCAGAGGGAGGTAATCTTAGAGCCTCCATGGCCTGGAGCGGCCCTGCCCCCTGATGCTCAGCGTTTGGCCCCAGCCCAAATCGTTAAGACAAACATGGTGTCTTCTTCAATTAGACACACTTCTCCCTGGCAGAACATAGTGCTGCAGGAGTGGGTTTTCTTTAAGACGGACAAGGTGTTTGCTCAACTTTGACAATGAATTATTTCTTAACCCAGTGAACCTTTTTGTTGTTCGAAGTCCAGAGGTTTTGATAACAAGTAGGCTAAACGGTTTAAGTGTCGTATCTGTGAGTCATGAATCCAGCTGCACATAAGTTAATTTAGTTTTCTGTGTGTGTGGTTGGAATGATAGTGTTTGTAACTGTGATCGATCCATGTTTTGGACTCTACGCAGCACAAAGAAAATTTGAGCTCCATTTCAAATAAGCAAACATGTTTTTGCCAAGTCATGAATTTTCAAACCAACTGTTTGAAAATCAAATATCCTCTCACATTTACCTTTTCTGCACAATATTTCTGTCCTCCTTTTTCTGTTTTCCGGTTTCCTGTCTGGCAGCAGGTGTAGGTGTGAGATGAATGTGTCCCAGTGGTGTGTAGCACGGCTGGTCGCGAATTTAGTGCATATCCTTGTACAGCTGTAAATCAGAGCTGTCTCTTGTCTTACGTCCAATTCACATCCACTGCCTCTGTATAATGTTTTCATTTGTCTGGTCATGTTATTCTTGCAATGAAGGTGCAAATGAAATCACTTGTCCATCTGCCAAAAGAATTACAGCTGCATAACACAGCCATACAGTGCGGATTTACATGCTTTGCTTCTTTGTTTTTGTTTTATTTCAGAAGGATTTATTTCATAATTATGTAGTGTTAATTAGCACCAGTTTCCTCTCCCTTTGAAAATGGATATTCTACTATGGTTTGAAGAATTGTAGAAAAAAAAAATTGAGAGCATTGGACTGAAAATGCTCTACATCTTTCCTCCGCTGCCAACCCAGCCAAAATGTTTAAAAATGTCCAAAAATCAATAAGTGAGATCCCTAGTCAACCCCGAGACACATACACATTAAGCCATCCAGCAGCCATTCATCTGATCATCCCATCATTTGTCTTATTATCGATTTATAATTTGGCATCTTGCGAGATTCCTGCATGAGCCAAAAAACTCCACCTCAATTGCGTCCCTGCACAACAAAGTCTGCTATTTTTGTTAGGCCAAACCAGGGCCAACAACGACACCATTATCACTTAAAACCCTCTTTGACACACATTCCCTGTGATGTGGACTCTCTTTATTACTACACACACACACCCTTAGAGGTACATTTATTACAAGCCTCAAATATACGTTTTTCAATTTTTAACACGACTGTCCATTAGAGAGAATAAACTGCAGGAGAGAATGTAGCTTTGTGATCCAGCTGCAAATTAAAATAATAAATAGTAATGAATAATAATAAAATAAATGCAAAATGAAAATTCTAAATATTTATAATTAGTATCAAAATAATAAAAATGTATTGTGCATTCAATGCACATAAGTACAGAATAAAAGAGGAGACAGTTAGTTGAGTCTAAATTGAATTGTGTTTAAAAAAAAAAAATAGTGTTAAATTTTGACCTAAATCTGGTGAGAGTCTGCTGGGTCCTCATGTTCTTGCAGACCTCCACATACTGATTGAAATGCAGCTTTGAATGAGCAAACTAATCAGAAGTTTTATAGGTATCTGACAGCCTCTATTATATCATTTGAGTGTCCATGCTGGCATTGATAAGAAGTATTAGAACTGAAAAGAGCACTTGGCTCCAGTATTATGTGTCTATATCAAGTCAAATGTGACTATATCTGTACAAAGGAGAGAGAGTCTTCACTGAGTAGCTGCATTAACATTATTCCTTGATTAAAAAGTACATTATCTGCATCTGCATAAAGTTCCACAAGTGTTATGCTTCTTTTGTTGAACAACTGTCAGACTTTCTCATGCTGGTATATATCTATATGTGCAACGTGAGCAAAGACCGCATTGTCTTCTTAAATGCTAGAGAGGAGGGCGTCGGGGGGGGGGCAGGTTTTTACTACCAGCTGCAGGGAGCAAAGAAACATTAGCTCAGTGGTTGCAGTAGTACTGTAAAATTAACCCTTCCTCTTCCCACAGGAGAGATTTTTCTGACCCATCCTCACTGAAGAGTTATTGGATGTATCTCCCCTCAGTGCTTCCAGAAAGCAATGGGTTAACAGGGACTTCCTGTCTTGGCAGCAATCCCAGGCTAGGACATGCCTCTGCACGTAGAGGTGCAGACTGCGAAACATCTGTGTAGCAGTATTATGACACACACACACACACTTGAGCACATGTACCGAGCTTGCACTTCTTTAGTAAAACTTCCATACAGTATGTCTTTTTTTGCTTGCCTTATCTCATTTTTCAAGATTAGATAACAGCATCAAACATCTAACAAATCTGGTGTAAGAACTTTTAACCTTTCATTTTGTAAACTTTGAAGTCATGTGAAACTAGAGACTCAAGACGCTACTCAAAATGTCGAGAGAAAAGAAAATAAGGTTTCATCTTCATTAGATGTGGGTTTGAAGTGGTCAAGTTAAACACCTGGTTGTCGTCTTCAATTAACTTTCTCATAATTGCATGATCAAAAGCAACATTTGTTTTTTAGAGAGTCCTACTTGGCTCTTGTTCTTTAAGAAAGTCTTGTTTTCAGTTACTCTTTACAGAGGAGCTGGATTCACCGGTTTTCTTCCAGGATCAAAAGTTTAATGTTAGTATACACCCACAGTGATGAGTAAAATTTCAGGGCAAGTGTAACCAAATCATATTCCTCCTCTTTCGGTAAACACTGCATCCAGCAAACAACCCCTTCCTTATTCTGATTAAACTTGATTGTGCTCCAAACCAGCCTCAAGCCTACTGGGATAAGTTACTGTGATGTTTTTACAAAATTTCACATTGTAATTTCTAATCACATTGTATGTCATCAATTGCTACAACTGAACACTGAACCCCAGGTCTCTTAGGTCTACCATCTACCTGTGTGACGATGCAATGCAAGTATAATGCACCGTAAATCAGATAATAGAATCCTGAGTTAAACTGCAGTAAATGCTTTATTATAACCTGCACAAGTCAAAACCGGCACTTTTAAAATACTGCGTTTATACTAAAGTTGATGCCTATTATTATTATAAATGAAAGTGACATTTGAAAGAATAGTTTGAGTTTGATTTCGGGCTACAGATCTCTGATTCCCAAATGTGAACGATATGTTGCGGTGTATTACAGGGTGTATAACAGTGGCCTTTTGTCTCTTAAAGACCCGTTATGCCAGACGTGCAGTGTGCCACACTAGAGGTGCGGTGCCCTAAAGCAGTGGAGCAAATGAAAATCACAACACTTGAAAGCCGCAGAGAGAAACAGCTGTTGTGCACACGACTTGTCGGTGTGAAACTGAGAAAACTGAGAGGGGGTAGTTCCCTGGCCGACAACACAGTAAATCTGAGAATATCGGTATAAAGGACTTAAATATACCCCTGTACTGCAATATTGTTTTCTCCCTGTGAAAACTCTCACTACATCTGTATCTATGTATTCGTATCTCCAGCTCATTGCCTCTCCATGCTGAAGGCTGCTGAAGCCGATTTGTGACCGCGGGGGGTAAATAATACAGGTAGATAACTACCCTGACCACGCCACGCTCATCTCCTGCTACAGGTGTGTTGTCTGAGGGAGTCAGTTCTCTCTTTGTTCTCTTCCCCCTTTATTTTGTTACTCTTCCAGGAAAGGTACGCCTTGCTCTGCCAGTAAAGCATCATGTACAGATGTCACACCCCCATCCATCAACCCAACTCATGTCCCTCACTAAATTGAGGTTATGGGTTCACTTAGCTACAAAAAGCTTACCTGAAAGTCTTCAGATCAGAAAAGTGCAACCAAAGATGATACAGCAAACAACAGACATGATTAAAGCTATAAGTTGATTGCAAATACCAAACATACGGCAGTTATTGCTACAGAGGTGATTTTTGATATATTTTGGATACATTTTACTGCAGAAATCATTTTTTACCACCAGTTGTTGCCTCTTTGCAACTCTGTTAGAGTTAGCCTTATTGTAGAACCTTTGAGATGGAACGGAGAGGTTCAAAGTCCCGTTCATGGGTACTTCAGAGGAATAAGGGTTGTACAATACGTCCCAGAAATTTCGTGTGCTTAAATGCAATTGTTTTACTTGGTTTAATCAGCACAGGAAATACTGTGGCGTCTTAACGCAATCTATAGGTGAAAGACAGTGGGGTTCCCCAACATCACAGGATGTTCAACTCGTTGTCACGTACGAACATGCTGCATCACATCCTGCCTTCCTCTCACTGCTTCACCACACCATATTGAAGAAAAATGCATGCACACTTACTTAAGCACATTCCCACACAAAGGATAAGTTGAGTAGTTTCCTGTGGTTTTTCAGTTTTGTTTTCTCTGCTACTGTACCTCACCTACTTTCGAGGCTTTTTTTTCTTTGCTTTTGTTGCAGTTCAGCATCGATAACCTCCTTCTGATCTAGCAAAATATAATGTGAATTATGTAGACCATGACCTCTATTCTGTACTTTCGGTTGAGAATTTCTTAGCAGGGCTGTTCATAATTGGCTTACATAGAAGATAAAATAGATGACAAAGCACGTAAATAACATGTTAACAACTGTAAGGAGGATAAAATAGGACAGCGGTGAAATAGACATACAGAGAAACATTAACCCAGAGAAGAAGAGAGAGGGATCAGTTTTGCTCTGTCTGTATCTGACTCAATGCCCAGTGTGCAATAATGGCAGAAGTAAAACACACAGCAGTCATCAGTTGGATAAGCTCTCAGACCTTCCACACACCCCTCTTCACTCCAATTGACGAGTGTAATTTGATGGCACTCGTAACAGAGTTAGAAAGCAATTAGCGTCATGGCCCGTCGGCACAAACAGTGCAGAGAGCCCACCTGTGGGTCACTTTTTAATTTGGTGAAGTGCTTAGTGCTTACTGCAGGACTCTGCCTTTGATATACTCAGTAGATGGTAAATCCTGTTAGAGCTAGCTCCACAAACTACCCCACCGACCAATATCCATCTAATCCACTGGTTAGGAGCTCACCAAGCCACACAACAAATTATTAGGGTGTCATCTGGCCTGGGATTAAAAATCCAGACTCCTTCGCATAAAAAGGGAGAAGAAAAAAGTAGAGAAGAAAGGGAGGGGAGGGAATGAAAGGGAACAGGGATGAGGCAATGATGGGGGAGGGTGTTTAATTAAAGCGACTGATCCGTGCTGTTTGTTGAAGGACTAATTGTCTTTCCCCTTGAGGAGGCTGTTTCCTCAAGGAGCCTCTCCAAATTACACTCCAGACGGTAAATCCTTGTTGGTGGTGAAGACTACTGCGCTAACTGGAATAAAAAAAAAAAAAAAGAAAAAAAAAGGTAATTCAAGAGAATAAGTTCATTTGAAAACAATAACTACACAGGAGGAGCTCTCTCTTTGTTCCTTTTGTTTTGCAGAGATATGACTAGTCCCCAGCATCTGTGTTTGTTCTAATTAGGCCAGCGTTGTTGATCTTGTCAGACACTATGTTGTCCCTCTTTTGCCCTGGGGAGTGTGTTTAACATGTAGTCCCCAGACGGGGTACTTGACCCAGAATCACCTTTGACCTCTCATTAAACCAGCTCGGGTTTCCTCTCCTAGTCGTTGCTCATTTGGCCCAAATTTCTGACTTTCCTGCCCTTGGGCCAATCTCCCACATGATGCAATATGTCAAGTTTATATCAGTCAGTATGTTTATATGAGTTTTGCAGCATCAATATTTTGTCTTATTCAATAAGAAAAAAACAAATGCAACGAGAGCTCCATCACTGTATTGATACAGTGTAGTCCATGCAGAGTTTGGGCCCTGGTCAAGGTTACATCCACACCACCACCTTTTCCTTCCAAAACATGACTTTTGCTATATTTAAGCCTGGCATCCACACTAATCCTGTTAGGATTTGGATGAATTTAAGAGACAGACTTTTGGAAACGCTGCAGACTTTGCTTTAGTTTGTAAACTTTGAGTTTGGATTGCGGTCTTGACAGGCAAACACTGATCCTTTTGGAAACATTGATGCAGATGTGCATGTTTCTTTTCTAATTGGGTCTTATCATTCATAATTTGTTCTAATCTGTGTGACCTCCAGTCTTTCTTTTCCACTGCCAGGATTGTCTTATACTTGTGTTCCCTTCAGTGACAGTAACACCAAACAAAGAATCTCGGGTCTTACTTTTTGCCATTGATTTTCCTCCTCCTTAGTCTTCTCTGTTATCAAACAAGCAAACCTCGGCTTCCTTATAGGTGTGGGAATCCCCAGTGTGCATAAGAGTTCATGTGTTTTCAGATATACAAGCATAGATGACAATTATTTCTGAAACAGTGTCAACATGCTCACCTGGACAGAAATTGTTTTAGTTTTAAAACACATATGAAGTAGTGGAAATGTAGCCTAAAGGTCTTCGAAGGTCGTCTGAGTTCCTGGAATCTAAGACTTTGGGGCACTTGACGCTCAAGGCCTGAATGGTATTCAGTCTAGTTGGTTGAGGAAATGAATCACTTTATTGCCACAAGTCTCTGTTCTTGGCATGTCTCAGTATCAGCTCTGAGTCAGAGCTGAACTGTTATCACTTCAGGAGATAAAGCTGTTTTTTAGAGGCAAGACATAATTCAGAGTTCAGGATAATATACATCTACTCTTTACAAATGCAGCTTCTCTTTCATCTGATATGCATCACTTCTTCACTTATTCTCTTTTTTGATTTGTTCTGATTTACAGCATGCTTGATTCTCTGGAGCATGGAGTCTTAAGTATTTTGTGATTCTGTTCCAAGTTGATCTTTTTCTAGAAAACAATTTTTGAATGTTGAGTACAGGAAGGCTTTTCACTGTTTACGGTCAGTCCAAATTTGTTTAATCTGCCAAAACCTCTAGTCCTCACAATGAATCAGGCACCATATTCTTTCCCTTAGCAACTGTAACTCCTCAGCTAGCTAATTCTGATTGTTGCAGGGTGATTTAGCTTCAGCCATGGGTAATTGAGCTCATCATCTACGGGCTGAGTAATGAAGAAGAATTATGTGTAATCAGAAGTGGAAGGTCTTTTGACAGAGGAAACTTAGTCTTGTCAACATGTCTAAAGACAGTTTGTCATGAGACAGTCACACTTTCACACAACCAAGATTACAGGAACAAATAAAAAAGATCTTACATCTTCCTTAAAACATAAACAATGCAGCTAAGCCTACATTATCAAAGAATCAATACACTGAAGTATGGTTGAACTTTGGTTGTTTGCTAATTCTGTTATCAGTATGCTCGACTGTTTATTGGATGTAGGTTTTGTCAAAAAAAAGGTTCTTGTCAAATCCAAAGGACAAAATATGGGATACTTTTACACTTTTATTATTATTATTATTTTTTATTACCTTCTTTGTATTTCAATAATTTGGCGCCAACTAAAGATCATAACTTCTGGTTGACCTAATAAATAGAATTGGGACAACAGCTTATAGCATATGCAGCATAGGCCTCCTGTCCAACAGCTATGTCCTCAGTCTCAGTGCTGCCTTCAGTCAGTCAGTATACAGAACCAGGCAGTTTAAACCTCTGGCCCCCGCTTAACCAAACAATAGAGGAGAGAAAGAAACGAGCTGAGAGATCCCACAGCCTTGGACAATGACACAGTGTAGACTGGACATGTGTGAATGTGAGTGTGCTGAAAGAGAGACAGCTAACAGAGAGGAGGCATGCCTGCATTAGCCCTCTGTGTTGATGTTGCTGCAACGTCACACAAGCATGAGTCACAGTCATGTCCTTTGGCTTGCGTTGAAAGGGTTCTGATCAGCTATTCACAGTGGTGAAATGTCAGAGTTTTCTCTCAGTTTTTAAAAAAATAAAATTTGATTGGAGGAGTATTTGGAAAATTATGGAATATAATATCTCAGAAATTCTCATGTATAAAAGCTTACTCACTCTTTTTACTCGCCATGTTTCAGACACCTGCAGGTAAGCATGCAAAATCAATACTGTACTCCACTGGACATGAAATCAGAAACACTTTTATTAAATAAAATGTTCTCTAATGGATCTATTCTCCTGCCGTTCTGTGGCTGAGGTTGGTCTCCAACTCTGCTTGTGGACATGTGAGTCTACCTGGCACCCTCGCAATGTTTCCAGCCTGGACTAATGCCTTTAACAGCCAGCTGCAGCCTGAATGGGGCGCAACAGGAAACACATAGCTGTCATCAAAACACACAGAAATCACACTGGCCAGGGGTCTAAAATAAAAAAAGAGGTTAATTTATGCAGTGATTATGTTCTCATGATCCCAGAGAGAAGGCCGGCAATTTACTGTCATAGGCAGAGTTGATTCATAGTTTTTACTTTATACTTTTTTTTGTTGAAGGGAGAAGGTTAAAAAAAAATCTAGTGGCAACATATTTTGCACTGTAAGAAAGTGAGCAGTACCGCGTCTGCGCTTCAACTCTGCATGGAGTGGGAGCAGCAGTCACAGATGGTGAACAAATGTTCTTTTGAAGGAGCGTTGCACAAGACTTGGTTCTTGCACGGCCCAGCAGTGAGCTAGCTTGGCTGCAGATGGTTTGAAAAGCAGCCATCGGCAAACATGACTTCTCCCATCAATTTGTGATGCAATGCAACTTGAAGAGTGGAATACATGTCCGATTTTATTGCATTTTTTCACTTTGTTTTTGTTGTCGAGCACTTGCCAAATCATTTTACTTATTGATTGGTATTGATCTGAGGCCGCTTTGACATAGCCTTGTTGTTAGTGAATGTATCAGTTTCACTATTTCAACATCATCACCCTTAACTCAATACTGGGAGCTGCAGGACATTTTCGGCTTTGCATGATTTATATACGGTCATTTTAAATAAATCATTACCCTGCAGTGACTGGTCAACATGCACTGTATGTCTTTTAGAGAGAGGGTATAAAAACATTTGTAACGACTTCAGTAGGACTAATGCTATTTCCATTACGTCTGGTATATTTCACCTAACACTAAATTACAAACCAGATTTTGCTCACAAAATTGCAGCGCAGGCCATTAACACATAATTACGTGGTGTGAATAATGGCTGTGTGTATGAAATACAAGCATTTAGGCAGCATTGACTTTTTTAGTTTTATGTGCCTTAAAGAAACTGAGAAAATTAACAGAATATGTCTGGGAATTGTTGAGAAAGGTAGACAGTCTCCAAGTGCATGTGAGCTGGCAGATATATTTTGTTTTGATAAAACAACTACAATGCTTTTTTCTCCCCCAAACTACTTTACAACATTAACCCCCCTCTTCTTCATACTTTTACATCAACCATTTTTATATTTAATATGATACACACACAGTACTTATAACAAATTATCTATGGCAAATGCTACTAATGCTATTGCAGTTCTCTATCAGTTAGCACAGCACCAGGACCTGACCTGCTGTCATGGCCATTACATTAATGTAAGAACATGCCATGACTGAGAATTTTTCTAATGAGTGAGTTAGGATTAATAACAAGATTGGACCAGGAGCAGAGAGGGACACAAGAATGAAGAGGGTCCGATCAGGGTTGCCCTTGTGTGCAAACAGTGATGTCCATTGTTTTTGCAAGTAGGTGTTTTGGTCTGGATCGGTGGGCCCGGTGCTGTAATTGCTGTTTGGAATGTCAGCCTGGTTAGAGGATGTGCTCTGACAACTGGGTGTCATTGTCCATGTTCACTCCAACGCCAGAACACTGGAGTCACAAACCACAATTAAGATTATGAGCTTTTATTAGCCAATTTAGTCCCTATGTTTCCATGGGAAGTGCATCCAGCACAGAGAGGCATCTCACTAAATGGCCTGGCTTGTTTGAATGTAAAACAACCATGTGATGTCTATCTTAAAAATTGAGCTAATTCTCATAGCACGCATGCATAGCACTTGTGTTTAAGTGTTTGCTTATGTGTGAGTATGTGTGTGTAGGTGGAGTCAGGGTATGGGTGCATACGTGTGCTGGCAAGTAGTCAAGTATTGATACTGATATCCAGACTTGTCACATGTCATAAAGCCTCTGAGAGCAGAAAATGAGCAACTTGTTGTAAAAACACATGCATGAAGTCAGGTGAGGTATTTTGAACCAGCAGTTGGCGAGAACTCAAGCTTTTGGGATGGAAATTTCCCATTTCACTGATTACTTTACTCTTATAAATGCTGAAAAACTAATAGCATCCTTTTAACTGACATAGCATTCATTTTACTATTGTGTTATGTTTCTAGAGGGAAGCATTCACACATTTTCGCATTTTGGTATGTGATGGCCTTTGCATGTGCAACCCCATCACAAAATGCCTCTGAATATAAAGATAATGTTTTTTGATTTACAGCAAATAAAAACAAAGCAAACAAAAAACTCCACAAATGTTGCTGTCTCACATATATAGGCTACAATTCTGAAAACTTTTGCCATTAATGTTAGTTATTTGTGTCAACACAGGCACCACTTTATGCTGGAAATGTGCAAGAGGCCATGGACTAATGGAAAGTTTCAGCCTCACAAGCTTTTCATATTATAACTTTTGATGGTAACATTATTCCATAGCAACATTGCTCTAAGTACACACACACACACACTGTACATGTAAACTTTTACTCACTAGGAATTACTCCTTGAGTAATAAAGTGGGCCTGTCATTATTATTTAGACCTAATGGCAGCCTCACAACTATAATCACACATCGCTAACTTAGGTTAGCAAGCATAAAGTCTGCAGTGTCTGGCCTGTGCTACGCTTGGCATACACTCATACCAAGGAAGTACCACTAAATTGAAAATTATCTGGTGACTAATGTACATTTGCATGCTGGCCAACCTCAGGAACAACACTTGACAAACAATTTTTTAGATCCACTTGAGAACTGTGACAGATAAAAATAAATCCAGTGCAATCACTGATGACAATTTTTTATATGTACAAAGTAACACCGTGACATTTCTTAAGTCATTGGTTTGATTCCCAGTGAATAAAAGTTTACAGCGGCAATGGATGCCAGGATGCAAATGGTATCAAGATGTTCTGAAATACTAATCGTAATGACTAAGGATCATTATCATGTGTTACGTTTACAATAAATATATTTTAACATTATCACATTAGTTGCTGAGCAGTCTTGATGCAAATGCACACATTGTGCAATGATGATCTCTCTTTTTCTTTGTCTCTGTCACTCACTCTCCCTCTCTCCCCATATCTCCCTCTGTGTGTCTGTCTCTGTCAGACAAGCTTGGAGACTCATTGTTCTGCAGGAAATGCTCTCACCATACAAACTGCAGGCTTGTATACTCTAGATTTAACCTTATAATAGCGTCACCAGCATTTAACCAACCAGCTTCCGCTTGCTTTATGTTGAAGTCCCGTTCCAAATACAGAATAGACTTTGACAAACGTCGACTATTTGGGCACTCACAGTGAAGCTCAACAGACACAGGAGATGATATAGAAAGTGGGGAAGCA
Organism: Acanthurus tractus; assembly: GCA_029783725.1. Classification (NCBI taxonomy): domain Eukaryota; kingdom Metazoa; phylum Chordata; class Actinopteri; order Acanthuriformes; family Acanthuridae; genus Acanthurus; species Acanthurus tractus. The sequence continues at coordinate 16,599,633 of JAQNCA010000001.1, read as the reverse complement.
ACAAAACATCAGGAGTGTTTTTTTTTTCTTCTTTTAAATATTCTATCTGTATCTTTGTTTTGACAGTTTGCTTCAAGCCTACAAGAAGCTAAACGGTCGATTTGTTTGGCATCTTCTGCCTTGAGGCTTTTGGGCTTCCAGACACTGAGAGGGCCACAGGGAGAGCAGCTGCTGCCTCTGCCACTCCTGAAGACTGACACATATTTACTTGCATACACATGTGGAGGCACTGACTATCTCTCTCTTCTCCTCAAAAAACATTCACAAAAACTAACTTAGAGAGCAGGAGCGAGATTCCCTGTTATGGACAGTGCAGGTGTGAAGATGCTGCAATGTGGGACTTTCCAAAGGGCCATGAGGTATGCAGGCTTTAATGGTAAGGCCAATAGTAACCTCAGCTTAACAACATGTGTCCAGAGGAAGGGGCTTTTACTGTCCAGGCAGCACACCTGCTCTGTAAACAGTTTCTCACCACTGACTCACCTCTGTTATATGTGACTCCACCTCACTCATCCATCTCTGTACTGACATCTCTGTTTAAACTAAACACCCACTTAAATTTTAGAGCTAAATAATAGATAAATGAATAAATAAATAAATAATATTAATTTAGATTTTTTTTCAAATTTTCAGTATATCTCACATTTTTAAGTCATTTTTAAGTCAATCAACAAATAACATCAGTGTATTTGTGAACTTTGTCTTTTTTAAATTATTTTTAGTTAGCACTAATTGACTCCTTCACTGACGTTTTTCTTCTTGTTTTATCTCTGCTAGGCTGAGAATGGCTCTGACTATCAGCATCTGTGCACAGCCTTGTCAGTATCTCCCCGGTCTTTCTCATTTCATTAGGAGTCACTCAGCACTTCAGAGAAACATTCAATTACGCACCAATGGTAATTAAATGTTCCTCAAATGAGATCGTTTAAATCATCTTCATTTGGGCTTCAGTCGGGTTTTTAATGCCGGGTGCTCAACGCGGGCCTCAAATGAGCATTAAGCCCCTCACCCACTGGGAGCGTTTGAATGGGCCATGCTCACAATCACAGTCGGATGACATTTTAACCAGCTTAGCAGCATAACAACTGAGGAGATATCCTTATTAAGAACAGAAACAGACTGCAGGATTCAAACACACAAAGGCTTCCATAATATTGCTAATGACACTGGCAGCGGAGTGCAAGCAAGTGCTGCACATTTGCAGGTCAGACATGACTCTGATTACGATAATTCCATAACCTTGTAATTTGAATGTGGCGATTAGTCACATTTGTTCTTGCCATAAGACCAAAATGTGACATTACCTGTGATTGCTTAGCTCACTCAGTTAGATTATGTCTGATTTGACACGGGTAATAGGAATGATCAGAGAGGGGACAAAATTCATCCACTCACGTTTCATTGTGACAAAAGGTTTTCCTCATAAAGGTTTAGACTGCGGGGCAATGAAAGACTTTAATGTCATTGAAAATCCTACGATTAGAAATGGCTAAAATTACCAGAGTCTTAAAGTTGCAGGATATTATGGGAAAGTTACACATGATTAACCTGAGCCAACACTAAAACTTTGTTTTCTCTCTTTCTTCTCTAATAGGCTTTCTCTCACTAATCTAACAATGCGCCGTAAATGCTACAGGTTCAGTTTCATAGTGGCTAATGTACCAATCTGAGGGCTGTAAACTCTTTTCTTGTGATGCTGAACTCAGAGTGGAGCATTAGAACAGTGTATTCAAACTAAACTTTTAATCGCCTCTATTGTGTGTTAAAAGGTCCACCTCCTACCACAATGGCCCGACTCTGTACAGTCCAACATAATAAATGTAATAATTATGTGTTGGTGAAATAACTGTAAATCATTTAATGACCCTACAAGGCGAGAGTTATTTTTAAAAGGGGATTCATCAATATTCTCCAGGGGTACATGAAGAAAGGTCAGAAAATCTCTCATTAGGCTATGAGCATGCGCATGTGTGTCCCTCATGTGCATCAGTGTAACCATGCCTTCGCTTGGGAGTGGGTTTATGTCACCATGTCTGCTTGTGTGTTATCATTTATGTGTTAATGTTGGGATGATGTGTACTGTGACTGGAGACATCAATGATACCAAAAGAAAACAAGACAAGAGGGCATCAACAGCATCAGTGAGCAGTCCTGACAAACTGAATAAAAAGACGTTATTACTTTTCTAAAATTTACATTATCAACATCTTTACTCTCTGCCATGTATGAAAGAATAAGAGTCCCCTTCACAAATATTGTTCAGTGGTCTTTCTTGAAAGTCTGAATCTTTTATCCAAACTGTAGTCTAGGCAGGCAGCCATTGCTCCTGTGTGTCTTCACAAAGTCAATGGCCTGTATTGGCATATTTGACAAACACTGTGTTGAACACAATGCAGACACAGTCTCATTAAGTTCAGTGTAATGTCCATGTAGGAGATGAGGGATGAATCAGAAAACATCATAGATAAGATAACATTCATGGTTGAACAACAACAACAACAGTTAAACATTCAGTCACTTGCATTGGCTGTTAACGTACTTAGCATGTGGACATGCAGTTAGTGTGTTATCTCCTACCACCACCACCCTCATATACACACAAACTCACCACAAAGTTTTATTTTTTTTAAATGTAGTTTTATCTGCTCAGTGATAGATGACTGGAAAAAATGAGTTTCACAGGGCACTTCAGCTCTTTGATATTTCTTTTTGATAACTGCCGTAATTGACTTGATAACTCTCTGTGCTGTACAAAGTTTACTTTAACGTCTGTGCATTATACCTGTGTTAAGTATTCACCAATGTCTGTGGCTCCAGTGGCTCGAAAACACAGGAGCAGCTGGGCAGCACAAGGCACAAAACTGTCTGAAGATTCGTGTAGGGGGCAACAATTTTTTAATTGATTGTAGCAATTTCTATTGGCCCATAACTTAAAGAAGGTGGACACAATATTATGGATGTGTATTTAACTGCTTCTACAAGTTGCTTCCCACATCAGTGCGAAAGATACAATTATAATATTAAAAGCAATAGTAAATTTTAGGCTTGCAAGGATGAACTTAAATTTCTGAAGAGGGTCATGACAGAAAATGTCTGAGAACCACTCCACTTCAACATTAGAAAAACTACACCTTTAGTTATTTATCTAGCCAGTGTCAAAGTGAAGCGTTACTAACATTATGCTGAAATTTCTGACAATATTTATTAGCATCTCCTTTCATTTTCTTTATCGCATGAAATATTTTGCTTATTTACAGTTTAAAACTTATGTCTATAAAGAGTACATTTATCATCATTAACAGTCATGCATTTAAAAGTATTTTCTTAAGGTTTCTCCTATAGAACATGGCTCCAGGAGTTGTTTTGTATTGTTATAGGGCAAAACACTATACCATACTTGTTCAAATAACAAACACACACATGCAAATACATGCAACTATGCAGAGACCTTTGCTCACATGGATACGCAGGTAAACAGGCATGCTCAAGCATCACACACACACACACACACACACGGAGTTAGAGATGAAAGTCTAAGTTGCATGGAAGCATCGAGGACATCTAAAGGAGATAAGCACGGAAAGCTATCCAACAGTTAATATACCATTAAATTGCTATACACATTAACCTTACACATGACAGCAAACCAATACATTATGTTCATGTGAATGTAATTATGGCTAATATGCAAGCCACTCTGCCAGCTCTTGTGCAATATTGACCTGTTGACTTCGATTACACTGTATGTGATGAACAGAGGGGGCCTAAAGTCATAGGCAACACAGTATTAATTAGTGGCCATGTTATTTAACTTCAAAATTTAAAAAAAAAAATTGAAAGAAAAGTGGACTGAATTTCAAAACACCATATCACTCCTGGTCATGTGACACTAAGAAAGTCTAAAAAACATGTGTGAGTCCTGCTGTTCACAGTATTGTAACACATTCACTGGTTTACTTCTGGGCTCTTGCCATTGTGCTTCAGAACTGACAGGAGTTCAGTGACATGAACTGGAGTTCTCCAGTCACACAAAGCCCGCTAGCTGCAGGCTACCAAATACTTTCCACCAGTGTCAGAGGGGCCATTCAGAATCCACCTCAGACTACAGGTCTGCTCTCCTCTTGACCTTGTGTTGCCTGCTCTGTCCTCTGTTGCAGCCTTCTCAGCCTCACCCTCCTTCTGACTAATGGATTAAGGTAATTATGACATGGCTGTGCCCACATTCTGTTGGTTGGGTGAAAATTGATATTGCAGCTTTGTTGTTCTCACTGAACTGTTGATGAAATTGCACTGCCCCAGAGCAAAACCAGATCTTTGCGTTAATAGAGATGTAAAGCACGGGTAGTGTTTCAGTCTTCTTCTTTTTAAAGGGAGACTTCACCCCAAAATTCAAAATACCGTATTTTCCGCACTATAGGGCGCACCGGATTATAAGG
>JAQNCA010000001.1:16578556-16595097 GCA_029783725.1 Acanthurus tractus | reverse complement strand
TACAGTCTAGGCACTTTCTAGAAGTCATGACCCACATGTTCAAGATAAGGCACAGACCTTGTTTTGAGCAGCTTCATGTTGCTAAATACTTTTTTTTAACCAACCAAATCACTCCTAGACCAGAGGCTGAAAGTGAGGGTGTAGCTCAGTAAAAACGCAATAATTCCTACATCAAGTTGCTCATGACGAGGTTGGTAGATTATCTCTAGAAACTCTTTATTTGTTTTATATTTTTTTGTTTGTTTTTTTTTTAAGTACCAAATCATCTGGTTTGATTATATTGAGAGAGATGACAGATATTTCTATGGCTGATATCTCTTAAACTTAACAACTCAAACCAAAACAGCTTAGATGGATGAGCAGCACTACAGCTAAGAGGGAAAATACATGCTTTTTAATGTGGGAGTGACCTGTCCCTCTTAAGTTAAAGGAAGCACTCAGACAAAGTGTTTCTGTCATATTGACAGTCTAAGCTGCCTTTGTGTTTGCAGGTGCTATCAGCTTCCAGGTATCCACTAATGCACGCATAAATGCAATCATAGTGCTCGTGTTAGGAGGCGACCTACAGAATTGTTGGAATGCAGAGAGGCTGATTAGATGGCTTTATCCGGCCCCGTCTGTAACTGAACAACCCCCACAACCACCACACACACAAACACACACACAGTCTGACAGACATACAGCAAACAACTCGCTGACCTCTGCTCTTTTCCACTCAGTCACCTCTATCACTCACCAGAATGAGACTAGTTCTTACTCACACTACTACTAAAACTCTGATGTGAAGTTTAGTTCTCATGTAATCAGTTAGTTTAAGTTCAATGGCTTTATTTGTAAATATCATATCATATCAGGGAAGTCAGTCTCAACAAAGATTCACTGTTATATTAATGTCTCAGTGCTTTCCATTGTCGGTTTTCCATTGAGCAAATCTGCAAACTTACGGAAAGTGAGCATAAAGAGTTAAACACAAAGCTTTCAAACAGCTGCCTATTTCACAGTGCAACAGCCCTGAGCCCTCGCACACTTATCAGCAGTGTGTCAAGGTTTCAAAATGCGCAAAAGGAGGACCTCAGAATACATCCTTGATCACTTTAAAACATAATTTATTTCATTTAAAACCCTGCTGAGAAACAGGTTTGAATTTGAGACCCACGTCTCAGGCTGACCTTACACCATCACAACACACCACATGTCATCTCATGGATTAGAAAGAGACTTTGTGAGAAATGAGATGTTCCATCAAAACCCTTGAGGACGTTCTTAAAGACTTGGATCTCAAGATCTAAGTATTGGCAAGTGCAAGAAGACAATTTGTCATTATTCAGTAAACACAAGGATTTAAAAAACAATGTTCATCATCTTGTAAAATGCTTTGAATGCTCTTTGAAACGGTGAGACCCCCGAACCTAATCAGCATTGAGCAACTGATGAGAGTGACACATTTGTAACAAGTCTTTAACTACCAAAAATTCCGTTGCATTTGTTCAAAAATCCTCCAATTAAGAAAAAAATAAACTGTTTCACACTCTCAGAAAGACAACCTGTGTTGCTGTTCCACCTCGTCATGTGAAAGCTTTTCTTCCTCGTCTGATAAGTTCTCCTCACAGCGGCTCGATTCCTCTGCATGTATCTCTCTTAGCTCGCCATCATCAATAACTTCAAAGGCACAAAAGCAGCTAAATTAGGTCCGCCACTTTCTTCTGTCATGACTAATGAGCTCTCCCTTCGTTTGTGTATTAGTTTCGCTCTGCTGTACCCCAGGGAATGGACCACTGCTGTGCCTTCCCATGAACAGGTAAGCCCAAACAGATGACAAGGCAACAGAATGGAAATAGAAACAATGGGGTTCTATTTGATTTTTGTTTGAGCCACACACACAGCGTTGTGTGTTAACTTAAAAGCAAATGCGTGCATTTACCCCCTCACTATAACATTCTCTAAATGGCTATAATTTTAGATTTGGTTGGTCCATTTTTGTGCCTTTTAAGACACTTGACCCACCCTTATTATCACAGACGTGACTTTACAGAGCCACACGAGTGCGTTGCCAAAATTTAAGGCAGAGAAAAGAAAACTGCAGTTATGCACAACCATAGCGATGTGTTGAAGTCCTTATGGTTATGAAAATATCCTGGCTGATTGGCAGGATCATCTTCTGCAGCTTTTGGAAGCAGGGACGTGACTGATTCGGCCTATCATTATAATGTGTGCACCCAGGAATCTAAAAATACAAAATTGCAACGATGAGATCATATACTTGGAGAGAGAGAGAGAGAGAGAGAGAGAGAGAGAGACATAGAGAATATGATTATGGGCTTTTGTCACAGGAAAGAAATGGTTATTTGTCAGCACCATGTCAACAGAGGCCGCAAAAGGAATCAACACTGACTGGCTAGCGAGACCAGGCCTTAGCATGGCTTACATCACTCTTTTCCCAAACAAATTGAATTATAATTGAATAAGTAAATTGCCATGTGTCATCAATTATTAACATAATGTAGACACAAAAGTGAACTCAAACTTCAGTGTGAAATAAGTCCCATACTAAAGCAGTGTCTTCCCTGTTGATTAATGCCGCTTATTGTGTTAGAATCAAGCCAGATAAATTAGAGTCTGATGGTTCTGTATCAGGGACTCCATCAGAAGTTACACTCACAAGCCAGCCTGCTGAAACTTTGCATGTCGGTGTCACTTCATAGCAGAACCAAACAAGTCCAGAAGCAGACTGAGTTGTCTGATTTGTAAATGAACGTGAAAACACTATAAACACTATAAGCTATATTTAATCCTCTGAATAAAATACAAATATTCAGTTCAACACTGTCACTGTGTTTGGTCAATACTATCAAGCCCGTCATGAGCCCCTAGTTATACAGGACAAACAGTCATATTGGAACTGGAAAAACTAGGAGAAGACTGCTGTTTGTTACTGTTGTGCATAAGTCAATTAAAAGTAAGAGACCTCTGAACTGAGATAAAGTGCAATGTACGTGTGTGGTTTATATGACTCCGCAGCAACGAGCTCAGATAAAGTGATTTTTTTATGGCTGTGGGACATAATATCAGCTTGGATGGAACACTGGGTTCACTGGCATTCACGTCCACTGACACGACTTCTCCCACACAGGTTTGACTTTCTTACATAACTCCTTTGAAATTCAACAACAACAAGTGCTACTCTCTTCTCCTTGTTGTAATAAAGAAAAACTTTAAAAAAAAACAGCTCATTTGTGTGTTTCTGTGTTTTATGCCAACATCATGTTTTTCATCCTTGTAGAACTCTTTGTTTGTTTGTTTTTTTCTTTTTTTCTTTTCTTTCAAATATGTGTGTGTATGAACTATTAAGGTGATTGAGAGGAGAATCCCATGCACGGACATGTCCAAAAGGTGGCAGTGTTGAGTTTTATAATGGTGCGCAGAGGCATGACAAATCTCTTCAATCCAGCTTTCATATATTCGGTCAACTGTCTCAGAAGTTACCTCTTTTCATCCATATATTCTATATTACTACTAACAATATAATTTGTTTATTTCATATTGTTGTTTGTGCTTCAAAATAACAGATGTAAAATATTTTGGTATTAAAAAGTTGTTTTTTTCTAAGACAGACTGAAAAAAATGTAACAATTAGCATTAAAACAGCTTAAATATTATTGAAGAAAATATGAAATTAACTCGTCTATATGGGGAAATAGTTAAAGTCTATCTATTCATCAAAAAATGAGCAGTTACAATTGGCCTAAAATACTTTGTGCTTCTATATGTTTTATCATCATCTATCTGTTATTATGTTTTATGCTTCTTTCATCTGTCTAAATGTTCTGCATTTGGACTCAGAAGTTGATGAATTCTTTGCACGCCCGCTCCATGTCATTCAACTGGAATCCAAATAAATAAAACATACACTAAACAAATCGTTGCTCCGCGCATATATGGGGATTTAAATTACGGCTAAAGCAGCCAAAGAGTTAAGAGTCTGTGTCCCTGATGACAGTCAGCTGATGGCCTTTGACAGTTGAGAAAAGTTTTATTTCTGTAGGGCTATGTTAATTAGCTCTAGAGTGTGCGACCCTATTGGCTCTTCGTCCGAGCCAATTTTCCGTTTAAAGCCTGACGTCAGGGCATCTACAAATGCTCTCAAACTCATCTGCTGTGTGATCCCTCGAAAAAATCGCCCCACCAGTCAGAGGCTTATAACGTACGAGAGTGCATTTACTCCCTTACTTTCGGCTTTTCTCCCTCTCCGCTCCGCGCAATGTACTCATGAGGAAACCGTAAAGTGTTAAATGTTTGAAATACAAAACCGCCGAATTTCACATGCTGAAAAAGGACTCCGCTACTCGTGCGCGCGGCACTGCTGTGTCTGTGCAATAGACTCTGCAAAGAAAAACTACTCTCACACGCCTGCAAGTCCGAGGCTGCAGAAGGGACGCTGAAAAGCTCTTTTTTTTTCAGTTTCAAGACAAACGTTTAAAAATCAAACTGGCTCACGTTCTTCCCAACCAACCCAGTTTGACAGCTGCGCTTCACCCTTGGAGGACTGTCAGCAGCAAGAGGATGGCATCAGAGCTGGCAATGAGCAACTCCGACCTGCCCACCAGTCCCCTGGCCATGGAATATGTTAATGACTTCGATCTGATGAAGTTTGAAGTGAAAAAGGAGCCGGTGGAGCCCGATCGCAACATCAGCCAGTGCAGTCGCCTTATCGCCGGGGGATCCTTGTCTTCCACCCCGATGAGCACGCCGTGCAGCTCGGTGCCCCCTTCCCCAAGCTTCTCGGCACCCAGTCCGGGCTCGGGGAGTGAGCAGAAGACACACATAGAGGATTTCTACTGGATGTCCGGTTATCAACAGCAGTTGAATCCAGAGGCGCTGGGCTTCAGCCCCGAAGACGCGGTCGAGGCGCTGATCAACAGCAGTCACCAGCTCCAGTCGTTCGATGGCTATGCCAGGGGCCAGCAGTTTGCTGGCGCAACCGGAGCAGGAGGCACCATGGCCGGGGAAGAGATGGGGTCCGCCGCGGCGGTGGTGTCGGCAGTCATCGCTGCGGCAGCCGCTCAGAACGGAGGGCAGCACCATCACCACCACCATCACCACCACAACGGCAGCCACCACCAGGCACCAAGCGTCCAGTCCAACGGCTCTTCTGGGACAATTCACCAACACATGCGCTTGGAGGAGCGTTTTTCAGACGAGCAGCTGGTCACCATGTCAGTGCGGGAGCTCAACCGGCAGCTTCGGGGGGTCAGCAAGGAAGAAGTGATTCGATTGAAACAGAAGAGGAGGACCCTAAAGAACAGAGGCTACGCTCAGTCCTGCCGGTACAAGCGGGTCCAGCAGCGGCACGTCCTGGAGGGAGAGAAGACGCAACTCATGCAGCAGGTCGATCACCTAAAGCAGGAGATCTCCAGGCTGGTCCGGGAGAGGGACGCGTACAAAGAAAAGTATGAGAAGCTCATCAGTAACGGCTTCAGAGAAAATGGATCCAGCAGCGACAACAACCCTTCATCTCCGGAGTTTTTCATGTGAGTCTCGACATTATCGAAAAAAGAAAGAATATTAGATGCGTTACTCACCCCGCTTTCAAAAGTTTTCACTATGAAACTTTTTTTTTTCCATTTGGCGCAAATGCCTACTAGACCAAGAACTAATTTGTCTTTTTTTTTTCATTTTATACATTTTTTGAAAACGTTTTGAAAAGTTTGCTCAAGTCTGCGACTGTTTTTAGATTTGGAGGGCTTTGTCATCAGTGTTTTTTTTTTAAATTTTGGAGAGGCATATTCAAACAAAAAAAAAAACTTTTTCATCTACTTTTAGCTATCATACTCAGTATATAATGCATAGCTTGTTTGTCCATTTTTCATCGTTGTTCATTAGATTTGCAGTGCTTGAGTAAAATTTGATTTTTGAAAGTTGATCCAACTTTATGCCGCAGTATACGAAGTGTGCATGCAAGCACTAAGTAGACTATACTCCTCTGAAGTTCATCAACTTGCCCTTTTTTTCATCATTTTACCTTTAATTCAGTGTACAGATTCTTGTCAAACTTGCATCCATCGACAGTATGTTTTTGGTCTTTTTTTTTTACTTTTTATTTTTGTCTACCAATCTTGGAGGATTGCGAGCCTGCCGTTTGACGCCACCTCATCTCATGCGTTTGCTTGTTATTGTGTTGAGCAACAAAAGACTGTACTCATTACAAACTATCCATTGTTTTTAAAGAGATGTGTTATTGAACTGCCCTGCATGCTGGACATGTATGGTTTTTTCTTTTTTTTTCTTTTGTGCTTGAAGATGTCCTTTTTGTCGGATGACTCCAGCATGGCATTCATACTTCATTTATGGCCTCCTCACTTTTTTGGGACAGCAACAAAAAAGTGACAGGACTTCCCACCCCTCCTTGTAATCTATACAACTGCATTTCAGCTGTGTTGAAGTGCACCACCATCGGCTGTCATTAGGCTGCAGTGAATGCGCAATGCATTCCTGAAAGAAGTTGATCGGCGGGGATCCTGCTGCAAGGGGGGAAAAAGAGACTTCACTATTAAAGAAATCACCGATCCTTTTCCTGGAAGTTTAGTCTGCTGCTTTTTGTTATTTAAAGATATTCCATTTTTGCATTTGACAACATTTGAATTTTTTTTTTAAAGCTTAATTTAAGTACACAATTTTATAATGCAAGTTGCTACAGGTTGAAGCATATATTATTAGGGTAATTAATATGGGGACTGCTGCAAAAAAAAAATAGTAGGGCTATTTTTTAACATTGGTTTAAAGAAACTGGCTTGGCTCCAGGTTATAGGATGAGCAGTTTTGTGCAGTGCAAAAACAGCGCTTTTGCACCATGTGCTGCAAACAGAAGTGTGAGAGCTGTACTGGTCTCCGCCACACATTTCATTATTGTATTAGAGACAGAAAAAAAAAAAGTATTGTTTGAGAGAATAAGTCTCACAGCCGAGTCAAAGTAAATTGCCATGCTCTTGGAAATGTGTGTCTTCAACGAACTGATGTATTTTGGACTGAAATGCACTAAACAATTCTCGCCTGTAATCATGTGGAAGTTAAAGAAAAAGTTGATATTCTCCACATCTCAAGACGATAAGTCTGACTTTCTGTTACGACGTACTCGTAACAATTTTTTTTCATACTTTATTATCACTTCAGGAGAGACTGTTGTTTTGACTTAAACTCAATATTTGCAAAGCAATAACAATTATTATAATCAATAATGTCTGGACATTGTTAGATCGTCAGGGATTGACACCCTGCATGTACAAAATGAGGGAGAACCTTTCGCCAATAAAATCTTGAGAATATGTTAATTAATCTTTCATCTTATAAATATATATATATAGTATATATATATTTTGCTGTGCAAAATTATTTCACTCACTAACCATATGTGATGTTCATATGTGCTCGTTTTTTTCATTTCATACAATTAAATGATATGCAATAAATGTATGTAATTGTCTTCAATAAGTTTCTCACTTTTCTTTTGACTTGTCCTGAGAATTTTTTTTGCTTTTGTGAATGAAACATAATGAGGGTCGATTCAAAACAGGATGGAGATAATTGCTCTACATTTTACTGTTTACATCTGCCATTCTAAACCGTTTTTAATACTTAATTAAATAACGGACCACCTTGAACGAATCAGAAACGTTGTTTTTTACAAGGTTTTTTGCCCAAATACCAAATTGACTTAAAACCTAAAATTTAAAAACTGGAGGGCACACCAGGTTTAGATGCTGTTCCCCCCCCCCTTTGGCGCTTAAGTGCTGCAGCTAAAAAGGTGAAGATTCAAGTCCGGTGTTTCTGATAAACTGATGACCACAAACAAAGATTAAAACGGGCGGTGACCTGAATAGGAATGTACTTTTGTTCTCACACACTCTCCTCTGGTAGAGCTTTCATAATTTTTCTTTAACAACGACCAAATTAATTGTGAATGAAAAATCATTTACACACTATAATGAGGCCCACAATGTGAAGTGAGACTCAAATTTTGTTTGTCGCCATTTTTGTTTTATTATTTCAACTTCATCTCCATTCTGATTGAACTTTACAACAGATTCATATGTGTGATGGAATATTATAATTACACCAGCATATTCTGTGCTGTTTAAAATATTTTGCCCAATGAATCAGATCATCATCTGTGATTATGACAGCTCAATATTATTTATATGGTATAATCACAGCATATTAATCCTATTGTAAAACGTGACCTGTGATTAGTCTCTCTCTCTCTCTCTCTCTCTCTCTCTCTCTCTCTCTCTCTCTCTGTGGTAAGCCTGTGCCTGTGTGTACTTGTTTATGTGTATGGGTGTGTTGGGTGTGAATGTTTGTGTTTGTGTGGGTTATAATAATGTCAGATTGATCTCTTAGAGAATCTCTTTTGGCTATGCACAATCTACATTTGCACCCTCCATTTTTTTTTCTCTTCCTATTTCTTGCTCCCTGATCTGTGCCTGTCTTTTGTGTCTGCTGTGTGTGTTTTTAAGGCACTGTCATTAGTCTCCCATCAGCCTGTCATCATTTAGCTTTTCCCAATTTCACCCCAATTTATCCTGTTTGTCAGAGGGCCTGGATGTTGGCCTGGAGCACACATGCCCTCAAAGGGTGGGGGTGCAGTGAGGGCACAGTCATGTCAGGCATGTGAGAGGGCGCTGGACAAGGTGCCAATGTAAGTCAGCTGCTGCGGTGGGCAGAAAAGGCTCCGCGCTGCTGTACCAAATCCTGCACTTTAGCCGGTGTTCAGACATCTCGTTTTGATTTCTTTCAACATAACCTTTTGCACCTCACTTGTGCAGGAACTGAGAAGGCCACTTTCTAAAACACAAGAGGAAAAGTTCTTTTGTAAGTTCTGGGACAGGGAATAGCCTCGAGGGCATCTTGTTTCACTGTTCCAGAACAGTTTGTTTGTTGACACAGGAAGACCAACATGCCAAAACACACTTTGAAGAAACACTAATGTTTCTGAGGACAGATTCAGTCTGAATTTGTCAGGTTTTGGCTACTTAGCCACAGTTTGTAGCACAAAGGGCACCTTTCATAAAAACGAACCACACTGTCAGCGTGCTAACAAAGCACTGAGTGATCAGCTGTTATTCTATACTATAAACAGAAGTCGTTGCAGTTATAAATTTCATACTTGTTAAATTTGCAGAAAAGCCATCTTTTTGCACCATCTGCCAATGATGATCTGCTAAACAGATTGTCCTAGAAAAAAAAAAAAAAAGAAAGAAGAACAGTTATAACCCAACTCTTGTGTCCCAGTCTGTTGTGTGTGATTTCCACTGAGGTGTTTGCTGCTGTTGTGGTGGCTGATTTGCCCAGAGTGAGGGGAGAGACTGAGACAATAGTCGAGCTTGGGCTGAATTAAATGATTTTGCTGATGATTAATAGTGGTGTGGGCCACTGGCTCCTGCGATGTAGGAATGATAAATCGTGAGTGCAGCTCCGTGCAGCTGTGCCAGTGTTGGGTCTTAGCTTGCACACACCATGCAATTTACAGCCAAGCCGCCCTCCTTCTTCCTCAATTTATCTAATTACACATATTTGATCTAAGCAGTAGCACTGCTTTATTTTGATATTTCATATTAACCACAACAATGGACTGAATGACTTCAGGGAGGATAATTGTTTGCCCCCCCCCCTCCTCTTTACAGAACATTTTCTGTTCTTGCCATTTCAAAGAGAAAACATTTTTCTCTTTATTTGAGAGCTAGGCTTTGCTTCTCTAAAGGCCGTGCGTTTGTGTGGTGGCTGTTTTGATGTGTTTAGAGTGGCATGTAAAAAATGAAAACTCGGTTTCTGTTTAACGCAGCCCCGTTAGACTCTTTAGCTTGTTTATTTTGATGGTTTCCTTATTGGGATAGATCAGTTAGACCTCTAATGTCCAGGCACTAAAAGTGAAAACAAACACACCAGCCTACACGCACCAGCTCAAAAACAAACACATGGACAAACAATAAATTGCTTCGCACAGATTTGCCCCGGCATGATGTTCCCTGTGTTCCTCTGGAGTCTGGCATTTATATGACTCAAATACCTCAGTCTCCAAGCTAAATGACATTTGCGTGGAGACAGATGTGATTTGCAAAAGATGTTTCCCGTTATATCTGTGGCACCAGCGTGCCGTGCTTATGTAAGTGATAAATCCATTGATTTTCCTATGATGCACTCGTATGGAACGTTGGCGCTATGAGGGCTGACAGCATAAGATGCGGCATACTGTTCAGTCAAGTAACAGTACGCCAGTTGACGGACCCTAAAATCAGAGCTGGTTAGGGGGTCTTACAGGCTCTGGATGTTGCCAGAGGAAATGCTGAAGGGGATCTGCTGTGTTGTGCCGTTTCTGTGTGATTCTGCATTTCTCAACTCATGTTGGCCTGTGTGCGAGGTCGATCAGTGCCTGTGTAGACAATACGTGCACTCTAAGTGTAACTGTGTGAATATATGTCCATGCAGGTGTGTGTGTGTGTGTGTGTGTGTGTGTGTGTGTGTTACTCTCCCTCTCTCTCTCTCTTTCTTGTTGTCTTTTGGTGAAGAGGATGAGCAGAGGTCAAAAGTTACAGCGCACAAGGCTGCTCTCAAAGTCATTAGAGTAATCCCTGCCCTGGGGAGCTCATGCTCATTTCCTCTGCCCAGAACCCACTGAATAAGATGTACATGCACATCCGACATGGTACAGCACACAGCGAATTCAAGACTACTTGCGGCCAGTTTTTTTTTTCTTTTTTTTTTACCCATTTCCTGTATTTCATCACTGTCTTAGAGTGTTACACTTCTGGCAGCCTTCTGAGATTTTAAACAAATTCTAATTACTTTATTGCAGAAACAAGTTTAGTAGGAGTATTTTGGAGTTTTTATTTGGTTGAGTCTTGTGTTAAAGCAAGTCTTATAAGTTGGGTTTTAATACAAAGTGTTTAGGTGCTTAAATCTAGTATGTAGCACAAATGTTGCCCACAAATGTGAAGAACGGAATCGATGAAGCAATTGGCACAAATCTGGCACATTTGGTTTCATGCTACTAGACTTTTTTTTCAGTTTTCATGCCGTGCTGCTGAATAGAAAAAAGCTTCTGAGTCACTGTGAGGTGGAAATAAGAATGATAAAAATAAGACAGCCTTTGTACTGGTTCAAGTGGATGCAGTAGTAAGATGGGCACTTCTCCAGGCGTGTCACTGATCACAGAGAGCGGTTGATTTTATTCTCACACCCACATCATTCACGGATTGTGACTGTTGCATTACAACGCTGCAAAATAAACCCGTGGTTGCTCTTCCTTCTGTTAAATATCCACTGAGTCAGGCTGCCTAAAGTCTTGAGTTTACACTTCAATAAAGGTTACTAAAAACATGTTAAATCTGAAAAAATACGAAGGAATTTAAAATGTATTGTTTGAGAAAAAATATGTTTCCTTGTCCTTTGTCTGGCAGTCCAATTAACTCAAAATAATTAAATATTTACTTGTTTGTTTTTGAAATTACCAAAGAGTTTGGCAAAGGAAAAAAAATGGATTTCATAAAGTTAAATGTTTAACAATATTCAAGTTCAGTGTAAAGTTTTAGGAGTCAGTACAATGTGCATTTATAATAAAAAAGATTTTGCATATTTTCATACTTTTTTACTACTCTGATTATTGCCCAGGTTGAATTCTTTTCAAACATGCTGCAAATATTCCTAAACATATTGCAAGCTTATCATAAGGCCACTGTTACCTCTGTAAACATAGTGGAATAGTCAAGTAATTGTATTTTATTGTTTTTATTTCTTAAATGTAGGATTTTATTAGCTTACTCCTCACAGTGATTAACCATACACTTCAATTACAAGTTTGGTTCAGAGAAACAGCGATGCAGATAGAGGATGTAAAGTATTTGTAGGGAGTCAACAGTAACAGTTGACAGGTGTTACCAAGCAGCAGCCACATCTGTACATATTCTGTCCAGATTCATAGCTGACACAGAGGCAAAAAAAAACAAAACAAATCCTCTCACTTAACAGTGTAAAATGAGCAGTAGAGTACAGAAACACTCACTCTTTAAGTATGAAACAGACATCAGGGATTGGTTAAGAGGCTTATTTTATCAGAGTACACTTTGCTCTCTCTATACATTTCTGTCTTTCTTTGTGACAGAAAGTCAGAGCGTGCTTCAAATAGACATTAAGCGGATACGTGTGGTGTCATTAGAGAGTTGTCCTTGAAAGACTGGCTGCAGGTTATGTTGGTAATGAGGTGGTCGGGACTTGCTGGGGTAATTTTATATGTCTGTAAATGGACCCAAACCAAAAGCCTGTGACTTAAATAAATGCAACACCATCTCTCAGCAGTCCCATTGCACAAAGGTGACAGAGTTTAAAATATGTAAGCGGGATTGTAGTTTTTTAGAGCAGCGTGCGGTTTCAAAAAATAGAAAAATAACAGATATATGACCAAAAATTATTGCTTCAATCCACAAATGTAAAGTTTTATTGGCATTTTAGGTTAATTAAACCTTTTTTTTTTTCAATGAAATGCAGAGTTGCAGGAAAGCAATGCACATGAGAAACACATCCAGGGAGAAGTTAGTGATTTACGGGGCAGAACAATCATCAATATTCAGCCCTTTTTTTTTGCATGGAAAGTATTTTCTGTTAGTTTCGCTCTTCTTGAACCTACAGTGTGCTACACTTTACAGTGATATGATGGAGACTGACAGCAAGAGTAGCAGAATTAGAGCATGGCTCATAACTGAGACATGTCCATGCATTTGGTGGTATATACAGTATGTCCACTATAAACCTGATTCAGTTTTTTAGTATTTGTTAGTAAGCAGTTTGTTCTTTTTATTATTTTTTTTTAATGAATTTTTTACATATTTATTTATTTGTTTGGATTAATCAAGCTTTCTGTCTCTCTGAAGTTTACAATGTAATTTAGAGATGTAAAATAATTTTTTCTGCTGAGGTACCATCACGCTGCGTCGCTGCTGTTTTCCTGCAGGTTCCACATACTCTGTAGAGCTGAGTTATGTGGCATTTATTTGAAAACCCGATGATTTAAAATTTCCTTCACTGCTGTGTATGGGCAAAGTGTTTCCACAACTGTCATTTTTCCACAGCGTTTTTAAAAGGGACCCTGCTTGGCATGAGTGCACAGGGAGCTAAAAGCTAAGCTAACGTTTTCACTTGTGGAACAGCATTTATAGGGAGTATAAATAAAAGTTTATTTGGAGCGGCGTGGAGCAACATGGTAACTTGTGTGTTGAGGGAGGCGCTCCTGAAAGTGCCTGTCTTGATGCAGTAGGGAAGGCAGTCATTACCAGACTGCACTGTCTTATCTGTCTGAGCAGTGAATTCCCTCCCTTCTACAGCAATTAATTATGAAATTTAATGATATAAGCGGGAGTAGAAGCTTGACAAAAAAAAAAATCCCTTTCCGTGCGACGACACTCTTTATGCTTAAATATTTTAGTTTTGTCTCTTGTGGTTACAGTGTTTTGATGCATGAGTTCTGCCTGTAGAATCTATTTGCATGCAAATTTTTTACATTTCCCTCCACATCAAATGTTTAATATGATACATGTACTGGGTTCCAACAGACAGACAAGGTGAGAGTGAGTCTCGCTCAGAATGGATCTTCTTGTTTCCCTGTGATTGTTTGTGTGCATCTGTGTGCATGTGTGTGAGTGTGTATCCGACAGAGTGGCGTGAGAGGGTGACATACATGTTAGAAGCAGAGAAGAAGACAATTTGCATTTTCCTCAATATCCACTCATATGTTCCTTTATGTTTTGTCCAATCTTTTCTGCTCCTTTAGGTCATCGAGAAAATTCCTCCACCTGTGATTTCAAGCCCCATTCCTCCGTGCCATTGGCTCTCCCAGGTAAAACACTTCTAACTTGGTCTTACTTGAGTTTCCATGTTTTTCTGTCTGCTCTTAATTAAACTTACATAACAGTAAGTGAAGTCAGATTAGAAAAAACAAGCCTTAAAAAAAAGTCTTGAAACAGCTGTACAAATAATAGCAAATGTAATAATAATACATCGTACTATTACCGGTGTTGTTTTTATTCAAGAGTACAATGAAATCCATATTAATTATTCATTATTATTAGACTCTAATATTAATAAGAAAGAGGATGCAGACATTATCTACAGTACAGAGTGTTTTACAGCAGACTGCAGGTGTCCATAAGGTTTCCATAATGAATACAAAATGTACCGTGGTTTGTTAATTCCTATTCATATGCTAAAGAGCACACGCTTTCTTTATGTTAGCAATATTTCTCTGCATCGCATCTCACTCTCCATCTCCCCCAATGCCACAACTTTGACGAGAATGATACTAATTTTCCCACCTTATTTCATCTATGAAGAATTTAAAAAAACATACACCAACATGCACAGACACACACACACACACACATCACATGTATGCACACAACACAGATATGAAGTTTTACAGTCGTCCCGGATCAACAGCACAACCAGCAGATTATAGCCACACATTCAAATGTAAATTACATGTTCAGACTTAGTGTGAAAAAAGGCAGAGGGAAAAGAGGCAGACAGGAGACAGGCAGAGTGAGAAATCAGCTTCTAGTGCTGAAATGAATTCACAGAGACAGAGAGGAACCTGGGCAAACGCACACAGCAAACCCAATTGTTCCTGTAATGGTTTCACCGATTGTTCCATAGCAAATCCTCATGATGTGCTCGGTCATGATACATAACGATGGGAAAAAGATCTGAGCTTGTTGTCGTGACTTCTGACCTCCACAAAGTTGCATGTATCGTCTTTATATGCGTGTGTGTGTGTTTGTGTGCACATGCGTTTGCATCCGGTGTTATTTACTTGATTGTGTCTAAGTGGGCAGTGGGATCAGTGGCTGGCCTTTCTCCAGCTTCACTTAACTTCAAGAGGGGAAGCAGGACAAAAGCCATCAAGGAAGACAAGGACAAATCATCTTTAGATGAAGTGTTTTAAGTGCTCCGATTCTCCTTCCACGTCATCACTGTAAATTAGGTGCCCTCTGCTCACTGTTTAGGGGTGTGTATTATAAACAATGCCAAGGGAATGGATGTTAAAGGGATGAAAGTGGAAAACCATGAGGGTGTCTATCTTAGTCAGCCTCGTAAATCTCAGGTCCCTTGCCATGCCGCTGTGCAATACTGATGTTGCGCTCTGACAACCTGCCAGCCGAGCTCAGAAGGGCTGCGTGTGGCGTGCGGCGTGTTGTGGTCTGGTCGATCCCGCTCTTAGTGGTTTCAACTGTGGCAGACTTTGCAGGCAGAGCTGTGTCTTTGTGTTATGCAAATCCATGTATATGAGGAAGAGTGGGGGGAGGGCGATGAGCAGTCTGGCCACGTAGCTCCAGGAGGACAGGCTGAGTGATGGAGATGGAGAGCCAGGTCTCGGTGTCCTTGCCTGGGGAAAGAGTGTCCTGAATCCAGCCAGGACTGCCTATAGACCACCAGGACACTGTGTCACTGTGTCTCACTGTACCTCTATCGCAAGAGAAAAAGATTTTACCAGACAGAAAAGTATTTACACTGTGAGGTGTCGAGTTGGCGAGGCGATAAGGAGAGGTTAACATTGGGATAAGACCGCAAGTCTGTCTCACCCACGTCTGGTGTGTGTGTGTGTGTGCGCGCGCGTGTGTGTGTGTGGATGAAGGCAGGCGCACCTCAGGGGTTTGCCATGCAGAGAGACACTGGAGTTCAGAGAACAGCAGGGAGTTGAAGGACCCAGAAAATGCTGACAAAGATAAAACACCAGGTGTGTGTGCATATGTACTGTAAGTTTGTGAACGAGGCTGTGAGAAAGAGGGCTGAGTGCAAATATAGACTATGGAAGCAGTCTTATGTGTGTGTGTATGTGTGTGTGTGTCTGTGTGTGTGATCGCATAAGCATACTGTAACAGGTAGGTAAGACCACCAACCATGTGGCCAGTGTGTGGCAGGATGTTTTTTTTTGGGTGAAACCTGCTGAAACGGTGTCACACACACACACACACACATAACATCGAGTTCAAATGATTCGTTTTGTCGTGTTTACAAGCACTTCCTAATGTCAGCGTAGCTCTTTTCCGCTAAGTGAAAGACATCTCATGAATGTTTTCCAAATAGTTCTGCTCCTTCTCTCTCTCTCTCTCTCAGTCAGCCCCTCTCGCAGCTGCGTGCTAACGGTAACGGTTGGTCGGAGGCTCTTCTATCACAGAGAGCTCTATTTCTGGGTGCCAGGATGTTGGTCTCAGACTTTGAGGGCACATGAAATCGATCCAGATTGACCTGTCATGTGGAGGAGAAAATGAATGCGATAGAGTGGGGGGGGGGGTGCAGAGGCCATGGAGTGAAGGAGGGGGCGGCGCAGAAGTACGAAAACAACCCCCCCCACCCCCGTTTCATTTGGGTCAAAAGTCGAGAGATGATTTATTCAAGGCCGGGTATTGTCCCGGGGGGGGGGGGGGGGGGGGGGCGCGGCCCGGGGCCCCGGCGCGCGGGGCAGGGCGCAGGGGGCGCGCGGAGAGAGGGGCTGCAGTGAG